>OZ024814.1:132097376-132627376 GCA_964017055.1 Chloromyia formosa | reverse complement strand
CTATCTGAATACCCGGGTACTCACATATTAACGACGTGGTATTGACTTGGTATGTATGCGAGTGTTAATAGTAATAATTAGGGCTCTTTTTACAAAATCAGCGTTTTTGATTATGTCACTTTTTGTGGGCGAGCCCTATGTATGAGTAAATATAATACATTACAGTACTATACAAACATTATAGTACTACAATAAAATAATTAAACGATTTTTAAATATTTTGTGGAAACAAAAAAAAAAACAAAAAAAAAAAAAATAAACTGTTTCATACTCTAAACAAAATAATTAATCTGAGTTAATATTAAATTAGTGACTGCTAGACAATTGGGTGGAAGAATTATGTCACTTTAACATCTTGTCCCTTAAATTAAATATAATCAGAGCGCAGCGCTTTTGACACAAATTGTTGGTTTGGTGACCATAAATAGGCTACTTTACCAACAGACAGAGCCAACATTTTGCAAAATCTCGCTACAAGTTTCAACGTACTTGATTAAAACACATGAACTTCGTCTGCTTAGCCAGACCAATCTGGTCGTAGTGAAATCCCACCCAGTGGTGGTCCGATAGGCAGTTTGAGTTATAAAAGATCAGCTTTTGAGTGCAGTGTAGTATGGAAGGCATAGGCTTTCTAGATGGACGGGTATCTCTTGTTCCTTCAATTGCTGCAGTCATGGAAGACCTTCCCAGTATTTCTGTCTTATCAATGCGGTCTATTTTCTCAAAAGCTCCCAAACTTAAGTCAAGACAAGACCACAGTAAAGTTGTTGCTTTGTTGTTGTTCCTATTCAGTCTCGTTTCCATCACTGTCACGGTAACCTGGCACATATCAACTGTCACGAATGCCAGAAAATTATTTTCAAGAGTTATTCATCTCTCTGGTTCCCCCTTGCGGGCATAGGGCATTAACCACGCCTACTTTCCACCTCGTACTGTTCATCGCCATCGCTTTCAGCTCACTCCACGACTTGCCTATTGAGGCACCCTCTCTCTTAACTGATTCTCCAGGTGTTACTAGGTTGTCCAACTGGGCGACTAGCAGGAATTGCCTGCCCCGAAACACAAAGTCCGCTTTGCCTTCCTGGATCAACGCTGCCAAAACTAAGTACTTGAGTTTTGGCAGCGTTGATTTTAAGCTCCGCTTTACGGCTTTCGCAATGCAGAGCATCAACAATTTGAGCTACTTGATCCGATTTATTTGATAGAAGACAAATATCGTTAGCATAGTCTAGGTGTTGAAGGTATTTGAACAACTTCCGTCTGATACCTTTGCTCTGGTGTTCTTGAAGCGCGCCGCTTAGTATATCATTAACGGCAATTAAAACCAGTATAGGTGGCAAAATGCAGCATTGTCTCACTCCGCTATGAATCTCGAAAGCGAGTTGGTTTTTGGCTGAGCAGTAAGCAGCTGAGTTAAACTATTCTTTAACTCTTCCTTAGAGACCATTTAGAGTCGCTAATGAATGGTCTCCTACCACGCTCCAATCGGCCCGCCAATGTTGCACCACATTAAATAAATGAGTCCTTAGCGACCTTCCATCTATCATAAATTGTAGGATTCTCACAAGGTGGTGGTGCAATAGCTCTCTCGTGCAAGGTGGTGGAATATGCACGTCTTTAAGGTTTTGGACATTAAAACGTGGCAAGATTCGTACATTTCCAGGGAGCTGGATCGCTGCCGTTCGTAAGTATATTTTTTCGATAACAAGTTGGTGGTCGCTGCCAACATCAGCACCTCGATTCGACCTGGGTTCTAAGAGACAATTCTTCCATATCTTGGAGACATCTGTATGGTGAATGGGCGTAGCACTGAATTATTGTGATGTTTCGAGCCCTGGATTTGAATCTGACTGTGATGATACGGTCGGAGATGGGCTTCCAGTCAATTAGAGATAGGCGTGCCTCCCTAGTCAACAGGATTCCGACGCCAGCTATTCGAGGTGACGTATCATCTTCATTTCCAGAGTAGAGCAGTACTGTTTGGAAGCTTGGTGATAAAGTCGTTCCCAATCCAGTATATCGACGTTATATGCGGTCATTTTCCGTTCGACTTCAGTGAGCCTCGCACTATTGCACTCGCCCCACATCGTTCGAACGTTCCAAAAACTGATCGTAGTCCTTTGTTTGTAGCCAAAAGTCGTTGCCGGTGAATCAGTCCGTCTTATCCGAGGCTCGTATAATGTTCCGAGTGTAAATTGATTTTAGGTACGCTGGTTACAAGCCCACATACCCAATCTTAGGAGAAGGGTTGCTTCCTTAGGTGTCCTAAGAATCGGCGGGAGCTATTTTCTTAAAGTCGCAGAGGTAGCTCTCCAATGGTGTTTTCGATCGCGCGTTCTTTCGATGATCTTTCAGCTGGGTGTGACTATGTTGCAGCTCCACCGTGTTCGCCTACTTTCCTGAGACGCACTAGTGTTATCGGCCATTCAGGATGATCATCGTTATGTGCCTCTACCAAATGTTTTGAATTGCAAAACTTGGTTGGCTTGGTTAGCCGTTCCAGAGGGCGCCCACAGGGAGGACTATGGAAGAGGTCTTTTACCCTCTAATTTCTATTCATTAAACGTTAACTACTTCCTATTCCATTGATATACTCTTAGAATTGGTATAATTTCACTTTGATTTTGTTGCATGCGAATTATTTGATTTGTATAAAAATAAATACAATAAGATACCATATGTTAACAAAAACGCATATCTTCGAATAGAACTAAAGCTTGACGCGCACGTTAAACCAAATGGCTCGCGACCGCCACGTCAATTTGAACATTTTTCCGAACCACGTCTAGTTGAATAATTTTTTCCGCACATTCTATGAAGTTGACATGGTTGCGTGGTTGTCGCGAGTCGTTTCGTTCGATTGTCTGTGGCGACCATTAAGATCGAAACAAAATATTTATATATACTACAATATATTACTCGGAAAGCTATACAAAATTTGACTATGTTTTTAGCATATCTAGTAAATGTATCTATGGGGGTATCTGATAAGTCCTTCAATGTTTTTGTTTACTGAGCTAAATTTATTTGACGTATAAATCACATGACGTATTAGTTGAGTCATCACTAATACGTCATGTGATTATTTATGCGTTATATTTATTTAATTTAATTGGATTGTTCTTGTATTATGTCTCCTTTGGAATTGAACAAATGGTAATTCTTTCATGGATGCTTAAACATGTGGCATAGTACACGTGCACTTACTTGAGAAGAGAATTCTGGAGTGACTCGCATGTGAAAAAGCCACACATAGAGCTGGCCATGCGGAAGCACCTGGTATTTAGGTCAAAAATTGCAACACTGAGTTTTTGGGCATGCCCTTTGTTGATAGTCAATTATTTCAAATTTTATGCCACCATATATCCATAAAGATTTGAAGAAACTCCCACATCTAGTTGGCCGTGCGAAAAGCAGCTGACACTATTGGCTGTGGACCACGTCAGAAAGGAATACAGGATCTTGATATATTCACAGAAAAAACTATTAATGGAATATAACCATTAACTTTAGTTAGTCGGTTCCTAATATGTCGGAGGGGTAGGTCCCATTTTTGCCTTTATTTCTGTTTGTTTTTGCACTCTGCTTTTTCAGTAATTGGGAGTTTTAGTAATGTTGGACAGGAATTAATTTAATTAAATTAAATAATTATCTGGAGAAGCTATTAAAATGACGATGTAAAAATTATTTGATGCCGGCAATGTTAGGGCTTTTTTAAATTCTTGGATTACCAACCGGTAGCGCAGTGTGTTAAGGCATCAGTTTCATGTTTGAATGCCGACGTTTCGGGTTCGAATCCTGTCGACGACGACGTTCGTGGCCATGGATGTGCAGGAGGTGCATGCTGGCAACTGCATTCTCCGAAGCCAATTTATGCCAAAGAAACGTCAACTGGGCTACATGGACGCGCTATGCCCCACAAGGGGCATAATTGTAATTGTTTCCTATCTTATTGGAGATTTAATATTTTTTTAATATTTTTTTAAACGGCTTGGGGACCCACAGCGAGAGTCAAATTGTCATTTGTGCTATGTTAATCAGTTGATTGTACACTTCTCCATTTGCAAAAATACAACGGGATGCTGGTATAATAATGGAGCATTGGAAATAGCCCGGAACCAAGTTTTTGTTTATTCTATGTTAATGAAGATGCACACAATAAATCATCTTAAAGCACTAAATGCATTGTACATTTCAACAACATCAGAAAATAAACACACCAAAATTTATTCATAAAATTAAAATAAAAATTCCACTAAGCAAAACGCTTATTATAGTGTTATTTATGTGAAAAGTTAATAATAATTAATTTACATATGGTGGAAACCTTGGTCATGTCAACGCCGGCGAGCCATTGAATTTTGAACTGTCCCGTGCACGGGGCATTTGTTTTCATGAAATGTGCGAAAAGAAATTACATACATTTTTCGCACTTCACTTCCGATTCGCTCATATTGTATTACATTAATAACGATGCGATTTAAACGACTTTTGCATATGTAATGGCCGTTTTTTTACACGGGCGTTCATTTTATAGGTTCAAGGAAATTAGAGTCAATAAAACATGTTAATACCCTGAGATGAGACATACTTAATAGTCGAGGAAAGAGTCTTGCCTAATCGTACGAGTGTTGAACGGACGATCCTTTGAATTATACTAGTACATACACTTTGCACTAATATAAGTACATCCACTTTGAACTTAAATACTCGTAATGGTACTTATATATTTGCATTTTTTGTTTCTCAAACCAGATGTATCCCTGAATGTGATTTAAATAGATTGGACTTCTGTAATTCTTTCCTTTCTTAATTCTCGAACACACGTCCCACTTGCTGATTCAAATTCAAACAGATTAAGAATCACCTACCGGTAACCTTAGAGTGCAAAATTGGTTGTTTACTGAGACGGATAATAAGGAAATTAAATTTTGAAGTTCAATACTATAGTCGAGGTCTACCGGCACCGATTGTTGACGTGATGTAGCGAATTGCTTGTATGACTAGAACGTTTCATTTTGATTTATTCAATTTACGATTCACGTTGTGTTAATATATTCATGGAGATTTTTATAGCACTTTAATGGCGCTATATATATATTATAATTTGCATAATCGGATCGTTGGTGTCGAGTTAATACTTTCTTAATGATAACTAGCTTCATACATTTGTAACATATGCTTCGTGTGCGAATACGAATGACTTTCGCTTTTCATTGATTTTCGCCTGACCTTAGTCAATATCTTTGTTGAACTCGTATTTTATACTAATCATTTTAGTTTCGGGTTTTTCCAGTTGTCCTATTGATTTAGACTGGTGGTTCTGATTAATTTTAAATAAAGCTATTTATAATTTCAAATCAACGGATTGGTTCTATTATAAACTGATAAAAAAAAAGAACCCTTAGGTCGGTTTCAGACGGCACTTATGGTATACGAGTTTTCACCAAAAAGCACTAGCTTAAAATTAGGTAATCGTATATGGAGTAGTAGTATTGCAGAGAAAAAGGACATGGGAACCTGGTAATAATGTAAACGCTTTTGAAAAGGTTACAATCGATTCAGAACTCTTTTCTGTATAACATATCAAAATGTTTGATTAATGTATTAAGCATTAACCAAATCAATCATTCGAAGGATTAAAAAAAATGAAAAATCAGAGTTTCTCATTTAGGTTAAGTGTTTATTTCAATGGGCTAAGCATACTGATTTTTGAAAGTGGCTTGTGGTTACACTTATCAATGCTTTAGCCAATCCAACGAAAATTTGCAGCAGAAAATAGCCGAAAATATTCCGTGCTCAATGTGAGGTCAATGAAACCGAAATGGGCAATTGAATAGGCACGTGGTACTGTTAGTCAAAAGAAACAAAAACCCAAAACTTTTTAGATCTTTTCAGCTCCTTCAGGCTACATTAATCTACTTTAAGGATACCATAAGCCACCTTAAGTTTACTTCAAGGTTTTTTTTGTATCCTAAACTTGTGAACATTTACAACAGAAAATAGTCGAAAAAATGTCAAAAAAGCATGGAGTTTTTCGGCGTCCAATATGGGGTCGATGTGGTTTTATGGAGTCAAAGAAATTGAAATGGACAATCGAATACCGTTAGTCAGGAGACATGTAAACCGATACTATTCCAGACGTTACCTTTGGGATATTTTATAATTTTTTAAATGTGACTTATTTTTTAATTAGGCATGAGATTTCGCTCCCTTACATAATGACGATTGGTAAATTTGACCTCAAAGACTCAACTACGTTTTTTAAGCTTCAGTCATCAATAATATCATCACAAACCTCCTGATGACTCATGGTCCTCATCGAGTATTTCATTAGCTACTCGTTCTCAATGATCGCTTCGAATATACACTCCGCGACAAATGCTTGTGTTCAGAATTATTTTGGCCCATAAATACAACAACATAGAGCATAAATATTACGGTGGTGCATAATTTTTAGCAGTACTATTTCGATAAACGAATATTTTGGTAAGTGTTCCGTGCAATTAACGGAATTTTTTGATATGAAAACAACAACAACTGCTACTACTCAATTGCCCTAACCCCTTGTGATGCATAGGGCGTCAACTGTTCCATGTGGCCCAGTTGACGTTTCGTTGGCATAAACTTGTTTCGGAGAATGCAGTTGCCAGCATGCACCTCCTGCACATCCATGGCCACAAACGTCGTCATGGACGGGATTCGAATCCGACACGCCGGTAGTCAAACATGAGACTGATGCCTCAACATACTGCGCTACCGGTCGCCCAATCATAGGTTCATTAACTTTAAAGTGTATTTTGCGACGGTAAGCAGTAATTTCTCGAAGTTTTAATTTTCTTGTTTATCCGAAGTCCGAATGTGAAAATTATGTCCAAACGAAAACGATTAACTCCTGGCGAAATAGTTACAATTAACATTCTAATGGAGGAAGGCTATTGAAATCACCAAATTTCGTAACTGATATATTGCAGTTAAAACATCGTAAATAATTACAACCGGAATTGCGAGAATTACGAATGAAAACACGGAGGAGGTAGTAAAAAGCTAATTACCGACCAATTGAGACGACGATTATTAAGAGAAGTTTCCAATTCTCCACTAATGCACAACTTGCAGGGAAAACGAATTTAACCGCGAGTATAAGGACAGCCCACTGAACGCTAAAAGCCGGTCCGTCACTAAAAAGTTTGTCGCTAAAGAAAAAATGAAAAAACAGCGTTGACGCAACAACATCGTGAACATCGACTGGAATGCACAAGAAAGTTCACGAGCGAATGAGAAGCGGATTTCATTGGATGGTCCAGACAGGTTCTTCTTCTATTACCATGATATTAGGAAGGAAACTAAGTACCTGTCGAACCATCATTCGAATAGATTCCGTTATGGTATGGGGAGCCACATTAATGGAACTATTGATCTAGTTACCTTACTTAGCAGACAAACGGGAGCAACTAATAAACAGTTGCTAATAGAGGAAATCCTCAAAATAGATAAGGTGTTACAAGGAGAGCCATGGGTTTATCAACACGACAGCCCTAATTCCCTCCCACAGCGAAGGACGTGAAAGAGGAGAAAAATATTACTGTTTTAGATTCGATGTGCAACTCTCGTGATATACATTGGGATTGGCTTGTTCGCGTTGTGGTAGCCAAAATAATTTGAGAAAAACAAGTTAGATTATGCAATCAAGGCGGCTTAAGCGAAAATATCGCCAACCATAATTGATTCTTCGTATGATTCCTTACCACGCATAATATTTAAAATTATAAATAATAATGGCGGAAAGACATACTGTTGAATAAAAATTATTGTTGTTTTGGCTAATCATGTGTTCTCTTTCAAACGTGCCGGGAGTATTTTCAACCGAACTTTCACACAAAATTGAACCTTAGCAATTGTTGCACTAACATAGTGACTATTTGAACCAAATTAATTGTTATAATTTAAACAAAATCGGCGTTTAACAACTATCTGTAAAATTTCTGATGTTTTATATTTCAGAAAAAAATTATTAGGAATACATACTCGTATAATCTTTATTTGAGGATTCCTCGGAACATAATATCGATGGACCTAAGTATTTATCGTGGAGTGTATATTGAAGAATGACATCAGCTAACTTATTGGGTATACAGTATACTACTTTGCTTTAACCCCTAGTGTGATCATCAACTATTCCTGCGCACCATCGTACTTTGTTCTGTGCAGTCGGACGCAACTCCCTCACGTCTTACCCAGAGTCTGAGAAAAAAAAGACAAAGAGAAAAGAGTGTCACAGAACGACGCCATGAAATTTTAGGACACCCCGTTTGTCGACCATGATTGGAAATGAGGTTCTATTTCATGGCATGTATAGCAATGTATTTATCATCCTTCCGCAATGTGTGACCTATCCACTGTCATTTTCGCCTGTGTATAAATTCGTCGATTGGCATCTGTGGTGCGGGACGTAAGAATAATGCCACCCCCTTTTCCCTTTATTGGATATATGACTTGATATTTACTCAATTTTATTCTAAAAGGACAGTTAGTGTTGCAGGTCTATGCGTTGAGAGTTGATTTTCACTAAACAGGTGATGGGTTCGAATCCTGCTCCAAGCACATTAACAAAAAATAGAGCTGACGACATATCCCTATCCCTTGACTCGCTCGGTCACCGCTCAATGATACTAATCTAGAGCTCGGAGTTCACTTTCGAAAAAGTATATATGCTATCAAAACGTCAATAAGGCATAGAAATGTTACAGATATCGACTCACCCATGCTTCTGGAGGGGTCAAGGCAATTAACATATCCCTTCCCTTCGCTTAAATCTATCTACGCCACTGGGTCTGACTTGTGTACTTTTTTAACTATTACATTTTTAGTAATGTGAGATCGGTGTTAGCAGCGATAGAGTAAATAAGAAAAAACCTTATTATTTTGCCTCGAAACTCCCGGACGGCACGATAAAATAAGCCATTTGGAAATTAGCCACTGATAGACAATTTCGACTGAATCGGAAAGTGGCTATGTATGGCTATTGCTATTTTTGCTTTCCCTCGCAAACCTTATTTATTTGAAACCAAATAAAGAAAAGATATGCTAGGACGAGACCGATGCTGGTACATACAGAAGGAGTGAAACGAGAGACCTAGAGCTATTGTATTTGCGGGGGGTTGTAGCCCCCCGAAATTGTCCATGCATACTTTGTGCGATACTGCGGGTTGTGAATTAACAGTCCCTTGTGTGGGCTCCGCTCACTACGCATGCTCCGCGCTTAAGGGACCACAACCCTCAGTATCTCACAAAGAGGCTCTGGATGCAACAGGCTCTTGTGTGGAGTCCGACTGTGAAACAAGAGTCTCTTGTGTAGACTCCGCTCCCTACACTCGCTCCGCGCTTAATGGATCACAACCCTCAGTATCGCACAAAAATAAACGCTCGATTCGCTCGCTTTGAGTAAAACAGTCTCTTGTGTAGGCTCCGTACTCAAGGGATCTCAACTCTCAGTATCGCACAAACATGAAAGCTCGCTTCGCTGGCTCTGGACAATGCATGGCTATTTTCGGTTTTTTTTCGCATGTCTTATTTCTATTTGAAACCGATATTGTCCATGCATGGCTTGTTTCGTTTATTTTCCAATAAACACTTTCGGTTCAAAACGTAAGTATCCATATGGATTATTTCGAATAGCCACTTTCGCCATGGCTTGTTTCGATACCCTCTCCCGGACATGGTCTTCGCAACGTGATTCCTCATACAATTTTAAAGCCTGCAACAGACGATCGAAGCGAACTGTTCATGACCACCATTAACGACGGCAATTTCATAGAACAGTGGAAGTGAGGGGATTTTTTTCCGTACGTTCTATGAAATTGACGTCTGCACTGTGCCTTTTGGAATTTTAATAATTAATATTGCATTGTCGTAAGATTAAGGATGTATTAACTTACCGCTTTTTGGTGACTCCCACGAATTAAACAAATCATTGGATACTTGACGTTTTCCTCTTGAAAAAATATGATCACAGGCATTTGTAGCTAATTCTCGCATACCTTCCAAAGTACATGCCTTTCCAGAACTAGCACTCGCAGATTTTTGTATGCTTAACGTAATTACACTTATTGCAATTATGATACGTAGTTGGACCTGTAAGGAAAAAATATTTGACAAATCAAATAGATATTCATATAAATATATTGACTTTTTTTTATTTTTTTTTTAAGGAAGGATTATTATTGCATGCATAATCTCGTTAATATTTCTAAATTTCCTCAAATGATACATTAAAGAATTTGGCCAGATGTGAATAATAAAATGATTGTACTCGTATATTTCTTCAATAGTTATGTAAAATTGGACAAATTTTTTTATCAAACCTTATTAAGCAATGGAGCTATCCCCCATGAGTAAATGACCTCGCGAATTGCATACGAATACAAAACGTTTTCAATTCAAATATCGACAAATATAATAAAATGCCCATAAGTACGAAATCAACTTTGCTGATATCATCTCATAGACTTTTTGAAATGATTGATCCATGATTCCATGCGAGTACTGATGACCAACTTTTGTCATTTGATTTTACAGTGAGATGGGAAAGTCCATGATGTAATTATTATTTTGATGGTTTGTTTTGTATTTTGATTTTTGTGTGACCTCAAAATGAGGATCTTCAGGTGAATGAAACCATGAAGTTTTTTTCTTGAATTTTTTTATGGCGAATATGAAAAAGATATTAATGCACCGGTACTCAGTTGGTATCTTACTATGAATCATTTACTTTTAGTATTTTGGTAGTCATTACATACTTGTTAACGGTATGTGGGCAGATTTGCGGTTGAATTCAGATATTTTTCCTATTTATCAGATTTTCACCATCGAGCCTTTTTAAGATTGTAGACTAATGCACTCTAGTCGGATTATATAAATATTTTCTGACTTACTAATCAAGCCATTGCAGCGTTCTGGCGGTATTTGCATTTTCTTATTTAACTAGGTACTTTCGTATTAAAAGTCTGATATCCACTTTCTAAATATGTAGGATGTAATCAAAGTAAGATTGAACATCTAAAATACGATGTGTTCGTATTCAGTTATTTCGTTGATATCAAGGTTCTCAGATCCCAATATGAATTCAAATAATGATAAATTAATTAATTAATAAAAATGCACTTTCACATATACACTAGACCATTAGATGTTTGTCAACTGTACCAAAGGGAAAAAAAACATTGTTATATTTTAAACTTGTGGTACACTTACAGGATTCAACAACGCGTGGAATTGGTTAAATGTTCTATCAAAATCCCGGTCGCTAAACGTTCCATATGCTTTGTATGGAGAACCGATGACTATCATACATAGCACAATAATTTATTTCATTACAAAAACCGAGCTCTGAAAATGGGAAACCTTAAGCTTAAACTACACTTGCGTTTTTTCGACGCAAAGTTTACGCGTCTTTTCGCTGCTTTGCTTTTGCGTCGGAAAAACGAGTAGTTACTCTCTAACTTCAATTTGATTTGACTTCATATCATCATCGTAATGATTTTTCGATTCATCTGCCTTCATACTATCTTTGATAGGAAGGTATAGTAGATGTTAGAGAAAATATATCTACTGTGCTCACTCAGATGTGGCTACTTAAAATTAGAAAAAAAAACACCGGAAGTGGAATGCTCTTCAAAATTTCATTGGCTGCGTTCCTAAAAAAAATCGCTGAGTCAGCGCTTCACAGTCACTGACCAGAAAATTGTGATTATTTTCGTGTTTAACAAAACGGCATACCGTCTGTCTCATTTGTCAAATGCCATGTTTAGTTTGGCATTTGACAGAAAACTAAAAATGTCTTGCTTTGATGAGCTCCAGATGACGCACAAGATAGGGTAACAACTTTCTTTTCCACAATAAGGTTTAACAATTAAGTTTAAAATACGACCATCGACCTTATACAACACAGCCGAGGTTAGAATTGAAGTCTGACAAATGTCGCAAATGCCAAATATTACACTGAGCCAGAAAAGTGAGAAAATTTTTTGCTGACTAAAAGTGCAAGCGCTTAGTTTAGCGCAGCGTTTCTACGACGAATTGCCATGCAGCACTAATCGCTTTTTAGTGCTGACTCATCACTGGCGTTTTAGGATCGCAGCCATTGAAAGACAGCAAAATTAGCCACTGATTGAAGTATTTAATCTGGAATGTAATTAATTAAATGCGCATTTTGTAACAATACTTTAAACTGAGATTTATCTGCAATTTATATTTCCAGCATTTTTAAAATTTTCTTAAATATAAAGTGTTCAGGAAGAAAAAATACACCATTTTTGATAAGGAAATAGTCGTGCTTAAAATGAAATTATGGGAGTGATTATTTTATTCTCCAGAAAATTTAAAGTTCAACTCGATTTTAGCCATCTTTAAGGCTGTGATAGCGGGTAATACCGTAGTCTCCTTTCCTCTACGGTAAAGCTCGCTACTGTATATCACTTCAATACTGCGGTTTTGAATACCGCCGGCTGTACTGGCTCGCGGCTCATCATTTCTGCTTGAAATTTTGAATCGCGTAGCAGTAAACCTACAGTATAGTATATTAGTCTGCAATCCCAGTTGACAGCTTCTCAGTGCGTTCGTGTGTTAGCAAAATTAAGTTGCGAATGTTAAATCGCGATTTTTTAATGGTGCCTTTGGTTTTATACATAGAGTGAATATAAAAATTAACGTTTAAAGAGTATACAATAAATTGTTTGTAGTGAATCGGAAATATGGCATTCGAGTAATACTGAAAAGCTATACCGCGAATGTATCACCAAGGCAATCCAACGAGTAAAACCGGCTAGTAATAGTGTAGTGAGCAAAACCGCTAGTCACCGTCTTTATTTCCGTTTAATGTGTAATATTCAAATAATTTTAATTCTTAAGGGTAGTCAATATAGCGCTTGAAAGTGAACATAATTTTTGTGGAAATTGAAGACATTTCAGTTGAAAGTATCGTTATAAATACGCAATTAAATTTTTAATTAAAAATTCGAATTCTAAACTTCATTAAAATAGAAATGGTACAGTTAATTTCATAACCAGCAGAGTGTTATTTTTAATGAAATATTACAATACATAGTTTCAGAAAATTAAAAAATTAATGAAATGATTCAGGGAGTTTATTGCCAACAAGACAAGCTTTTTGATGAGAACAAAAACTGCTATAACCCCTGAGCTGTTGAAGACATTTTTTTGGCTTTTTTATCCGCATAGTGCGAAATCTACTCTAAGTAGAAGTACCTTTCGAATCGGACAATGTATAAATGTATTTGTAATTACCGGAAAGGAAGCCGTTTCGTGTATTCGTTTATATTTATTTCCTAAAACCAGTCTTGATACATATGTCTGACCCGAAGTTGTTATATAAAAGATCTTTGATCTTCACTTCCTAATTTGAATGGATCAAATATCAAACATTTTAAACCACAATCAGTTCAGTTTGTTTGTATCGCTATATACTCGTGAATGCTAAATTAGCCCCGCCCCGAAATATCGATATTATGCATGCTAAAAAAAGGTGTTGAAAATTCAATACTTTGGACACGAGAATATTTTCAGAATTCCTTTGAGTCGCTATAAAAAAAAATCGGGTTTATCTTTTCGTTTGAATGTCATCAATTGTCTGATATGAATTTTCTATGAGTCAGCCGCGGTATCTCTATATATGTATGTAATAAATTCCCTGGTTCCCCTTGAATGACTGACTTTGGCATTCTATTTGAATTTTTTTTTCTGCGTTCAAGGAGTTTCCTTTGAAACTTTCGATGCGACAATCTTAGGGGGCTTTTACACGGACCACGCAATAGACCACCTATTAGGCCACATATAAGACCAGCCATTATACCACACGTTAGACCACCTGTTAGGACACGCATCAAACCAACCGTTAAACCGCGTATCAAAGCAGCTTAACACGTGGTCTAATGCATGGTCTGATCGGATAGGTGGTCTAATAGGTCATCTTATATGGGGTATAATGCGGATCTCTAACGTGTAAAAACAGCCTTAGAAAATCTTTTGAAGAACATACAAGACAAAAAGTACACATGAAAGGTGCGAAGGTACGTCTACCTCAAATATGTCGTTTTAGACCTTTTATATAATCCAACTGTATAAAATTCTGAATTATTCCCGTAAGATTGCACACCGGCTGAACCACTTAATATGTGGCTATAGGTGTACGAGTAGTATGCATAAATGAGGGTACTGAGATACAGCGAACCAGTTAACCGAAAGAACGGTGCCGGCTAATGAACTTTTGCGGTTTTTTACGAAAAGATCAGGTTCATCGATTCCTCGAAATGACATCGTCCTTCTTGCAAGGTCTGGAAATGTGCGTGCATTCTTATGCTGTCTGAGGTTATGTCTGCAGAATGCAGACTGGATGAAAAAAAATCTGGCATATGATGAACAAACCCTGATTGTGTGTACGTACATACATATATCTTTTATAAAAGGTAGATAGATCAGATGTGATTATGTACCATGTGGTAGATAAGTGATACCATGGTGTGTGGATGGAGTATGAATGAAACAAATCGGTCTTCATCTATGGGGACTAGATCCCAAAAAGTCTGCAATGCCAGTTTTTTTCAGTTAACTAGGCAACTCGTGAAATCACTCAGGTGCTGCTGGTTACGTCAGTGACACAAATCAATAACGTCAAAATCTTGTCCGAAATTATAAGACAATTTTGCTAAGACAATATTAAGGCAACCGGTCCCCAGGAAAATTAACAATTGCTCAGAAATTTGAAATCAACCTCGATGTGATCCAAACCCTGATTGTACCCAACCACTTACTCCTTCAAAGGACCATAAGAAGATCGTGGAATAACGTCATGTCTGTCGTATAATAAGTGGTGGGGGATTAAGCCTGGCGCAGAAAGAAAATACGGAGTGCATGTCAGCCACTTTCTGAGATTATTTTTAAATTCGATAGAGGCTTAGCCAGAAAGCTTAAATTCAAATTTAAACCACCTGATAATTTTTCTAACGGTAATTATGGGGGGCTTTATCTTGTTTTAGTTTGTTGCTTTTATCTCCGCTCAGGTTTGTCGCATTACTCAAAATAAAACAACCAATTATTCATTATAAAATTATCCTCAACTTTTGCATACAAACTGTTTAATTTTAGTAAACACGTTAAATGTTACAAATCGCCAAAGTAAAAAAAATTAATTTTTGAATCAGTTTTTTTTTTGAAAATAAATCATTAACGGTGCATTTCTGTAAAAATTATTTTATGAGTGATTTTGTAGTTTACTCGCTTCACTATAATCTACAAAATAAATTAACTCGAAACAATTATCCTGGACCGATTTATCCTCACGAGAATATATACATATCGTGCCGAAAATGAACATTTTATCCGTATCTATAGGTATAGACGAAACATGTTGACGCGTTGTAACATTTTACGTGTTTGTTTAAGGGGATAGACCAACTTGTACCGGTGAAAAGCCGCCCTTCTATATTTTAATTGATATCCCCACTTGTCAAAACCATATATAGTATTTCATACTTGTGTTGAAGAGCAAAAGTTTATCCCAATGATTAAAAAATGACCGTTTTCGCCACGTTTGTCCAATTTTCTCAAAAACCATTAGAGCAAACGAATCTAAATTTTGTGTAGCCATAATAAAATATTAATACAACAAATGGACAAGAGGAATTGACAACCTGACCGATTTACAAAAAAAAATAGGTGCGTTTTTCTCGTACAGAGCAGGGCAAAGCAGGTTAAGCGGCAAAAAAACGATCGAGAGCAAATTAAAATAGCGAACACGAAAACGGGGCATGTCTTTGCTGGGAGTGTGTATTAGTTTAGTTAGATCAAATTGATAATGTATAATAATTGTGTGGTCTTAACGTGCTCTGCTCTATATGGATCTTGAAAAAAACGCGCCTAATATATAAAAACTTAAAATTGAGATTTACTGACTTACAGACAACTTAATCATTTTTTTTCTCAACGAGTGTTAATTTTTTTTAAAAGCCCTCCCGTCGGTTTGAAGTACTACTATTCGCCTACAACTAACAAAAAGAAAGCGGAAGTCTGTCTACCGGTTCCTGAGAAAATGGGGCAAAAATGGTGAAAAACACAACTTTCGGGAAAACGTGATTGTTTAAAAAGTAGAGATAATATCCCGTCATAAACTAAAAAGTTTTTATTTTCAAAATCTAAATAAAATACTTCCACTTATCAGAATTACAATCTTTTATTATTTTTTCATGACAAAAAAAAAATAAAAAATGTTTTTATTTTTACATTTTCAAGTGGGTTACTCCCTAAAACTAAACAATTTTTATGCAGAAGTTGAGGATAAGTTTATAATGAATAATTGGATTTTTAGTTTTAGTTATGCGACTAATATGTGCGAAGATAAAAGCAAAAAACTCAAAAACTAGATAAATTACCCCATAAGTACAGTTAAAAATTTTTTCAGGTGTTTCAAATTATCGATATCGGCTGACCGATCGGCCTGTCTATGCGCCTATCGTTGACGACTTTTTTAACAGTTCCATATAATATTGATCAGCTGATATTTTGAAGCGATCCATCGGCCGATAGATCGGGCGACGCTTCGTCTATGTAGGGTATAAGCCTCTACCGATTTCCACAATAATCTCAGAGAGTGCCTGGCATGCATTCTAAAGTCACTTTTCACGACGTACTCACTGGTGTACAAGTGCAACGAAGATTTTTTCCGGCAACATGATAAAGAATGATTTTTTCCCCTATTTTGGTTGCGAGATTGCGTTTCGTAGAACAGATGATTAAACTATAATGTATTGTGGTTGTGGAAAAGCGTTTTTTCCTTCTTTGCGATTCATTCGACTATTTCGATTCCGAGAACAAATTTTTTTAGGCAATAGTTATCTCGACTGTTTGGCAACGAAAATCAAGTACATGTTAACTTTTCATCTCTTTACGATTAAAGAAAGAATTTTTGTATATTAAAGTTTACGTAGCTTGAGAAAGTAGTAGGAAAGTAGTCAATTTTAAATTTTAGCACGAAGTCGGAAGCTCAGTTGCAACATTGTTAAGTCATAATGCATGCTTCTATTGGTTGTTTTTGGTTCAAGCGCGTCAACTACTCATATTCGGTTTTGTTGACATATAAATGGTTTTGGACGATCCCTGTTACTAGCGCACTTTCTGCCCATTTGTCATGGAATTTGTCTAGTTAAATAGTTAAAATTATTTATTATGATTATTTATGTATGTTCTAACACATAAATAATCATAATAAATAATTTTAAATGTTTCGGACAAATTCCAATAATAATAATGTACATACATATATGCTAATGATTTAAAATATTGTGCTATTTTGTAACCAATAAAAAACTGTAAAATACTCGTACATATCTTAACTGTAGGGAAATTGGTTAAATGGCTCTATAGTTGATGGTCTTAAATATTCATACAACTTGAAACTACCAGTAACTCTTTCTACTTTATGTAATTAGACAGACGAGAGATTTATGTTGACATGACCTGGATTTCATTCGTATCCTCAAACAACTTCAAATCAAAGTTTTGATTGCTATTATCTTCAAACCCTTACCGTCAGTAAAATTAAAATGACTCGTTTAACGCTGTTTCGTTTAGCGCTCCAACTTTTTGAAACGAATCCACCGCGTTAAGCGGGGTCTTACGTTTATATGGTCGGAGATGCTTCCTTCTGTGCGTTGCAAACTTCATGAGAAAGTCAATATAGGCCTAGTGCTGATAAATTTTTGGAGGTTGTGGATAGCCGAATTAAGTCATCATGGCTTTGTTTGGCAATGACCCACTTCACTTGAATTATTCTTAAAAAAATATCAAACACAAAAAAAATGTGTTGCGCATATGCGTGAATAACATGAAGAATTCTCATTGGTGAGTGGTGAGTGATTCGCACCCGCCCGTGTCATATAATGCGCACTATACAGGGTATACATTCATGATGGTAAATATTTAAATGGTAGATAGTATGGCTCATTTGCAGAAAATTAATGTACTTCATGAACCCTCTATCTTTAACCGTTACAGAGTTATAGCATTTTTTAAAAAAAACTGTCCAAACCCTTGACTTGTCCAACAAATTCTAAATTTTCTAAGCCCCCAATTATTCGATCCAAGATTTGATCTTACTTTCTGAAACTATTGTACATAAAATTTCATATAAATAAACTTTTTACAGGTTAAAAAAATAACCATTATTTCAAAGATACAACCGTTCAAACTTTGAAAAAATTGTGAAATCTATTTTTCATCAAAAATCCAAATGATTATTTCGTAACGGTACTTTGAACTGACAAATCTGCAAAGTTGACAAAAGTTTCCCCATTATGTTATGTTTCGAACGGTATATAAATATTAGGGACATAGATTTGAAAATTTGCGAATGTGACGTTTTAAAGGTAAAAAAACGTGATTTTCCAGAAACATTTCCAACGTAAAGTTTTTGCCACATTAATTTGGCACTGTTAATACATAATTATCTTGATATTTGATCATATCATGTGATTTGCTTTACATGAAATCAAATCAAATCTTGGATCGAATAATTGGGGGCTTGGAAAATTTAGAATTTGTTGGACAAGTCAAGGGTTTGAACAGTTTTTTTTTTTTAAATGCTATAACTCTGTAACGGTTTAAGATAGAGGGTTCATGTGGTACATTAATTTTCTGGAAATGAGCCATACTATCTACCATTTAAATATTTACCATCATGAATGGGACACCCTGTATATAGTGTCGTCGTTATACTCAGTGGCGTATTCTAAAAAAAAAAAAATAACTGGTGCAACAGTCCAATTTGAACCATGGCCTCATTTTCTAGATCGGTCTTCTACAGAGGTGTGTGATCAGCAACATGCTCAACCGAGTTATTTATCCCATAAATGGGTACTCATTTAACAGCTGAGTGGGCTCATAGTCCGACACATAAATCCCCTTTTTTATCGAAAACTACCGCATTCAGTAGGAATCGAACCGGGGCCCAGTGCTTACAAGGCGAACGTGCTAACCATTGTGCCATCCGGACTATTCTGATGTAAGTTAAAATACCACCCACTAACCTGGTCGAGCTACCTCCCCGATGGATTAAGGTAGCTCCTGACGAGTAAAATCCATCGTGTGGACGAAACCAGTGGACAGTGGTGTGATTGGCCTAGTGCTGATAAATTTTTGGTGGTTGTGGATAGCCGAACTAAGTTATCATGGCTTAGTTTGGCAATGACCCACTCCACTTGAATAATTCTTAACCAAATATCAAACACAAAAAAAAAAAATGTGTTGCGCATATGCGTGAATAACATGAATAATTCTCATTAAAAGTCAATATACCCTATCACATTCGTTAAGGGTATAAAAGACACTTAATCTGTATTAAGTCGTACGGTCTAAATGACCGCGTTGTACTTTTCTTTCCAATACATTTCTGCATTTCTGTTACGGAAATTGGAAGCTGATGTGCAAACAGGAAAGAAAACGTCTATAAAATTTATCTGGCGACAGAACGGACGATAAGTCGTACCATATCGTATCATCTCAAATCATTATTTCGTATTATATTGTGGCTTTTACTATAATTTATGAGTGTTGATATCGATTATTTCATTGTATTCTATCATCTCCACCTTTCCTCAAATATCACACTTAATTAACAAATAAAAAAAAACCTATTGTTTATTTAAATAATATTATAATTCCATCCAAAAAGAGGCCAACTGATTCAGAACTATTTTTTATACAACATATCAAATATTTGAAATTGAGAAATTAATGAACTTAGAAGTAATTAAAGAATAAGCAAACTTTTAAGAGAGCAAAGCATGTTTTTCAGCTACAATCCAGTGTCTAGTTCAGTGTTCTACCTTATTTGTTATTTTATTACGCTTTTATGCAAGATCAGCAGTTTATGGGAAAATCGAAAAAATTGCAATATTTTGTACCAAAATTGTTGGACATAGTCTTAACGACACGCGACGCCTCGTACAGCTCTGAACAAAAAATATCATGAACGTTTTTTTTACCGATTTTATAACGTTAAAAAAAAACTTTTTTGCTGTCTTAAAATGTTGCTTTTTTTTATTTTATTCTACATTAAGGGTTAATTAAACATTTTGATATGTCGTACAAAAAAAAAACAGTTCTGAATCGATCGATACTTTTTTACCCGCGGTGAAATTATTACTGCGTTTCTATATGTATAATTTCTAATATTACTATTGTATTAATTATTCGCTGTCAATTGGAATTATTATATTCAAATTAAGTAATAAACATATAATTACATATGTACAATATATTATTTCTTTTCTTTTCAAATCGCTTATTTCACAAAACTGTCACAAGGTTTACAAAAATTCTTAACACCAAAAACAATAGACCGCTACGAATATACGTAAGTAATACCTTAACATTTTTCTTAGACGAATACGTGAACACTATTCCTACATATCTTTTGAATTAATCAGACTTTTTTTTTGTTGCTAAGCAGAAATCAATTAGTCGTCTTGTGTCTTTATAATGAATGAATTCACCACCAATAGCGGTCTGAGAGATGATTCTTAAAGAAATCCGGAAAAGCAAATACCATTGATAGGATGCGCGAAGCAAAGGGCCACTCACCTTAAATGACATTTTTACGTCTAATGGAGAACTTTCAAATAGGAATAAAATATTTAAAGATGAACTGCACTAAAGATTAAAATCACAAAGAATGTCACTTTTTTCTGTATATAAATTTTCTATTTGTAGAATTATTTTATTATCACTCGTCAAATATCACTATGATCACCACCAAATGTTAACCGCTTTTATATTTCGAAATTCAAAGAGAGCACAGAATATCGTAAACGAAACGTAACGACAGATACTTGATTCGTTTTTTCTTAGCAGAGACTCACACCACCTTCTCATAATAGCTAAACTTTTAAAATGACCTAAAAAGATCGATTGCTTCCTCTTTTATATAAAACGTGTAATATTTTATTGCATTGGAACTACGGTTTTTGGATTTTATTAAAATTTCTTATAAAATTATTTACTTTTTTGTTATCTTCCCCGAAAAATACACTTACATTATCTGTATAGACTTCTGATCGTTTAAATGAATGGTTGGAGAAATATCGATCGTTCAGTAAGCAGAGAGAGGGTGGTAGTGGGGTGAACATTTTAGAAACTTTGAGCCTCTGACGAACACGGATAGTAAGCATATTGTTTCTCAATTTAGACACCGTGTACAAGAGCGCGTGCCAAATCTGCGCGGTACGCTAAGCGAGAGCGAAGAAGCGAATTCACATGCGCGAGATGCGAAACGTGCATTGGGATAAAGAGTGTTTAGTATTTAACGAGCATTACATCAGTCTGTATCTTAGCAGCGTACTCGGAAAAAGTTTCCATAAAATTTTTAGTAGGACGGTGGTTGTGATTTTGTGATTGATGGTGATGTAACACTTAGGCTTCTGTTGTGATTTGATTTATTCTTCATAAATGGAATAAAATAATAGTGTACACATTTAAAATGAAAGTATAAAGCTAAAACTAGCAATTCTTTGTTCAAAAATTTTAAGAAGTTATTTGTGTTAGTGCAAAAATATTAACCGTAAACACCTTTTTTCTGGTGTGATATTTATCCACCCACAGTGCATCAACATAAAATCTTAGAATTTGTTTACACAAATTTGCTAGTCCGAAGTTTGCTTAACGTTAATTTAAAATATTTTATAAAATTTTAATGTTGACTTTTGTGGAGAATAATTTATCAATAACTCTAAATTTATAAAAACTAGGTTACGAGTATGATGTGAAAGCAATATTTTGAAATAAAGCTAACTTTAAATGAAATACTCCCTTGTTTTTATTTGTTAAAACTTTATCTGTAACGTGATGTTCATTGCCATGCATCTTGTTTAATTTCTTAAATAAGATATCTTATCGAGCGTAATTCATAAACCGGTTGTTATTTTTTTCACAAAATTGTGGGATTTTTTTTGTTATGCATTTCAATTGAGTTACTCGCTTAAATTGTTTGTTTTTTCAAGTCGTTTTAAATGTCCTTTAGAAAAAAGTGACTGCCTCAGAACTTTCATAGGCAAATCAGTTTGGTTTCGGTTTTCTTTATTTAATAGTAAAATACATAGTTGAGATGCAGCCAGAGAGTGGAAATAAATTGGAACGTTGACTATAGTGAACCGTTGTGTATGTTCAATAAAGTGGTTGAAAATGCATACTTTTACGGATATATACACTGCCATGCACATGAATAACGACCAGATTTTTATATTGTTTGTGTCTATCTTATATATTGTCATTACTAACTATTTATCATCTTATGCTTCATGTTCTGATTTGCGATATCGTAGTGGGTATCTTTTACAAGCAAAGGGAAGTTAAAAAAAAATCTCGTTAGTTTTAATTGCGGGATTTCTATGATTCTGTCGTTTAATAACTCTATTTTTGCAGCACTTGAACAGGGACAATAGACATAGCACAAATGTACTGCAAACTTTGAATGTGCCAAGTTGCTTTTTATCATTTGTTGTGTATTTTAAAGGATTTTGTGTGATAACGGGCCGAGCAAAAGTGTTGACGCCTGAAGAATAGGGCGAAATGGTTGCCTATAAAATGTGCGGGCTAGCAACAGGAAAATTTAAAAAAAAAGTAAAATAAAACGTAAGTCAGCAGTGTGCAACTTCCTTAAGAATCAGGCCATCCATGGGAAAACATTTGAAAAGTGTACAAAACATCGATTACGCATACTACTTTGCCCTAACCCCTGGGTGGGGCATAGCATGTCAGCCACTCCTGCGCTCCATCGTACTCTGTTCTGGGCAATGAAGCGGAACTCCCCAAAAGACTTACCCAGCGCCCTAAACTCCTTTGCCACAGATAGATGCCATGTGATGCTAAGACCCCATGTCGGACGGCCTTGGCTGGAAATAGGGTTGCATATCATGGCATGCAAAGTAATGCAGTTATCACTCTTCCGTAATGTGTAACCTATTCACTGCCATTTTCGCCTGCGTATCAATGCCCCTTACGCCGACTTAGCTCTTGTTTCGGGCCAGAAAATCCTAAAAATTCGAGGAAGACATGAGTTGATGAAAACCTGCAGGTTTCTGGTAACTCTTACGGAAACTTTTAATGTACTGCTCCTATACAAAAGCACAGACAGCACCAGGGAGCGAAACAGACCCATAGCTTGGTCTTTATGCTGAGATAACTGCTTTGCTAGATTTTGAACAGCATGCCGTATGCGCATTTAGCCTGGTTTATACGACAAGCGATGTCCTGCTCCGTACCACCATTTTCGGCAACAATGCTACCCAGGTAGACGAAGTTGTCCACCTTCTCCACAGGCTGCTCATTAATATTGATGGCAATAGGTGTAGGATTTCTTTTTCACAATGGCAGGCTAAGTACCTTGGGTACCGGTAGCGCAGTGTGTTGAGGCATCAGTCTCAGGAAGCACGCAAATACCTCTCCAATTATTACAGTTTGTGAGGCTACCCTTCTTCGGAAGTTTAATGATCAAACCCTCCTTCCACTCAGCGGGAAAGGTCTCTGTATTCCACGATTTATCAACAAAAGGGTGCAGCAAATCGGCAGTTACGCAGAGGTAACACTGTTCAAGACCGCGGCGAAGTGTTGTTTCCACCGCCTCATTTGATCTTCTTCCATGACTATCCTTTACCGGTTGTTGGCAGGAGTTACGACCACCTGTAAACTCGTTGATGATACCGTATACGGCATTTAACTTGTTACTTGTTGCGGCTTCTTCTGCTGAGGCTAAAAGAGAATTCACATAGACTCTTTTATCGCGTCGCACACTACGCTGAACTTCTCGAGCTTTCGGTAAAGGAGTTCGATGCTGCTTCGATTGTCTTCTGATGCTGTAGCCAAACGAACCTTCAGCTCTTTTCTTTCAACAGTCCGCTGCCATGAAGCGTCAGAGGTACAGGGCTTATTCCGGCAATCGGTTTGTTCCAAGGGTGGTATCTCCGCTATCAATGTATGCATTAGTTATCTCAGCTGCTTTTTGCGCAAGATGGTCATTATATTGTTGTAAGACAGCTGGATTCTTAAGTCGAGCGGTGTTGAATTTGCGGCGCCTGGGTTTTTCATCGCTAGGACAGCGCACGGCTGCAATACGCAATCCAACATTAGCAATCATAAGATAATGGTCTCTCTCTTCCCATCCCAATATCGGCACCCTTCTTGTATCGCACGCCCAGGAGGTAACTTTTGAATCTTTTACTAATGGCAAAGTGGTCGATCTGATTTTCTGTTCTGCACCGATCAACAGAGGATCAACTGATTTTGTGGTGGTTCTTATGCTCAAACATAGTACCACCCATGAAAAGACTGTGAAGGTTGCAGAACTCTACAAATCTTTCACCGTTGTCGTTATGATCACCAAGACCGTGTCTCCCCATCACATGTCTGAGCCCATAGTTATCAGTGTAAAAGTTTGCATTTAAATCACCCATAACCATTATAATGTCACCTTTATTTGCTTTGTTCTGAACGGCGTTTAATTGTTCGTAGAAGAAGTCTTTCGCCAGGACATTGTTGGGTTCAGTTGGAGCATAACATTGTATTATTGAGATGTTCCTCATTTTGGTCCGGAACCTGGTGGTCAATACCGTGTCAATACTTGCAGTTATTCTCAAGCATAAGATGATAAATAGTAATGCCAGGATATAAAATGGACACAAACAACACAAAAATCTTGTCATGCAGCGTATGTATTCGTATTATCAAAGGATTGATTTACTTTCTTCGACTATATTAGATGCTAAAAGTGAAAATAAGATTGCAATGCATATTATCGGTGATTCGAAGAATAAATAAAATATAAAATAAAAATAATCGATTTGTAAACAATGTGCCTTTACTTTATTTCAGTTTTATTCAAATTTCAGTTTCATTTTAGTCTCAGTTATGTGTTAAGATATTGGAAAAGCATACAGTTCGGCTGAAATTGAAATATTATTTTTCTAACCCCTAGTATGGTTTAGCGCGTCAATCAAATTCCCATGTAGCTTATTTGACGTTTCGTTGGCGTAATCTGCTCATTTAGCTTCATACCTGACAAATCGGAAAAGGTTGTGGCGTACTCTGGAGGGAGGCAACACAGAAATCCAAAGATACGGCGGGATTGAAACCCTCGACACCGGCGAGACATCAAACTGACATGACACCTCAACACAATGCAATTCATTAATTTCTACCAAATAGTAGGTGACCTTGCATTAAAAGAATCTATGACCCTTCCACAACGGCGAAAAGTCTGACATGATTGGCATGGTATCATGCCATGTTTATATTTTATTCCCGATGGCGTTTTCGTGAACCAAAGAAATTTTCATAATGATCGATTCATTACTTTTTGAGTTAGACTTCCCGCAAATGTGGAAAAAGTTATTTTGAGAAAAACGCGTTTGAAAAACAGAATATAATCGAAATAATCCCTTGTGTTGATGCTTCTAGTACCTTCTATATCGTTATTTGAAAACAAAGATGTTGAAGTGGGGTTCCCCTACAAGGCTACGTATGTACATAAGGTGGCTGACTACCTGAGGTAGTGCTCCGCCTTACCTACTGTGCGCTCGAGCCTGTATACTATATCAGATGAGCGCTCGGTTCTACGCGTATTCTTGGATTGTTAAGCTAACAATCTAAGCAATAAACAAATTGGATTTTTTTAACATCCTAATGTGGTTTTCCCTCTTAATTAAT
Organism: Chloromyia formosa; assembly: GCA_964017055.1. NCBI lineage: Eukaryota > Metazoa > Arthropoda > Insecta > Diptera > Stratiomyidae > Chloromyia > Chloromyia formosa. The sequence goes on along the minus strand of OZ024814.1, from coordinate 132,601,609 downwards.
AAACCATACAGTTTTTGTTTATATAATTGTTCTTCCTTTGCAGCCTTGTTAACGCATTAAAGGGGGTTAATTCGGTGAAAAAAGGCATGTTTTTAAGATTTTTTTTGTGATACAGAGTGTTAGTTTGTTCAGTCAATTTCCATATAATAATGCAACATCTGAACACTATTTTCCTAAATTTCTGGAGGCGCCTCGAAAAAAGTTGTTATGCGGTGTACATAATAACTCGCAAAAGAATCATCTGAAATAAAAAAAAATGCATTTGTTAAAGGAGATGTTTCTCAAGGTAACGCTGGGAGGATTCCTTTTTTTTCAATTTTTTGTAGCACTTGGAAACCAAAAAAAAAAATCGAGTTTCGCTAAAAAAAAACAAATCGGGTAATTTGTTATTGTAAAATTAATATTTATTAAAAATAAAGAAATACCTGGGGAATTATGTGAAGAAGTACTGTGCAAAATTTCAAAACGATTGGTCTAGTAGATTTTGAGTTATGGGGTACAGGGACTTCAAAAATAACAAGTTTCAAAAAAACGCAAATTCGAGGAGGTATAGAAACCCGGCCCGGAGTAACGGACGCTCAAATACTCATAACTGCGTCAATTTTGCTTCAATCGACTTGAAATTTTGACACAATATTCTTGAGATATTGTGCATTCATTTAAAAAATTAATAAAAAATTAAAAAAAAGCAAAACAAAGTTTAAATACCTAACCCCCTTCTTAATGTGTGAAACGTTGGCTGGAATATTTTTATATATAAAAGCTGGATAGTGAATAATTACACTGGTAAACACACAAACTTTGTGATAATTTTTTTTTGTGTTTTTGTACCCTCATTACAAAAAAAAATATTATTTTGTTCGACTATTTTCAATTTATTGACGTTAGTTAAGTTGTAAATTTGCCACGAAACTGCTTAAATAATCCGGACAGTTTTTGTTGTGTGAGTGGAGAATTAACTTATCTATCTCAAAAAAAAGTTTGAATTTTGTTGACCACTGTTATTATTCCAATACAAAGAATCTTGATTTTGTAATTAAAATTCCCCTTTATAATGATTAGTTATCAATTAGCACGTGTATCTCAAGGTTGACCAAAAACCTGAAAGTCCACAGCCAATATAATGACATTCCAATGTTTGTTTACATCGATTACCTTTCGACTATTCACCTCTGCTAATTTGTAAATAAAGTGTACGTTGAACTATGCATTACGTCATATTATCAGATCACAATTGGAGTTATAAACCTATCTCCCCAATGTGATGGAATTTACTTTCAATTTCTCGCGGTTTGGCGCTGTTACAGTCATTCAGTGATTGATTTTACGATTAGTAACTCGATTGCCAACAATATAATAATATGTTGTTAGTACTCAATAACCATGTGGCTTCGATGATACACCGGAAAATTAACACTTTAATATATGTATTGTATATGTATCTTGTCTCAATAGCGGTTACATTGTTGATTTTATAATAAAAAACAAAAAAACTATGAACTTTAACATTATGGCGATGAACGTTAAGCAATTATGATGAGATAAGTGATGATGAGCCGTTTTGGTTTGGAATAAAAGATAATAATAAGGATGTTATTCGTGTTCTGTATGTGTGTAATTCGTGCAATACTTGAAATTAATCAAGGGGCCTTTTAGATGTAAGCCAATCAGCCGTTACACCACTCATACCTACCTATCAGACCAGCTATTAGACTACCTATGAAACTACACATCAGACCAGCATTAGACCACGCATTAGACCACCTATTAGATCACGCATCTGATATCGAATAGGGCGTTCGAGACTTATTTAACAAAAGTATATATAAGGGACAGAAATTGATCCTGCTTTCAAAACCAGGCAAGCCGCCCCGGCGAACCAAATTCCTACCGCGCAATCTGCCTGCTGAACACAGTAGGCAAAGTGCTTGAGCGGATCATCTTCAATCGATTGTCCCAGATTGCGGAAGAAAAAGGAGCTCAGGATAATAAAACAACAAATTGCTTCCTTAAATAAGATTGAAGTCTCGAATTATCAGGCGGGAATATCCAAAAGATACATATCGAGTTCTTCAATACGAGACTGCCGACGGACCTAAACAATATAATGTGTCAGAAGGTGTTCCCCAAGGGTCCGTGCTCGACCTACTCCTGTGAAGCATATTGTACAACGATATCCTGGACACTCACACCTTATTAGATTTAGGACCGTTTTCACAATGTCTAGTTAAAGTTTATCCTATAGATAAACGCTAAACGGCACCCATTCTCCAGTTAAAAATTTATCGGACGATAATTCTAAACGGTTGATAAGGGCTGCTGAGATTTTGACAACTAAAACTGTTTCTGTTTGCACATTCAAATATGACATTTAAACTGGTCACAAAGAACAGTGCTTCGGAAATTCATTCGATGCAAGAGGATTTGAAACCAAGTCAGCCGCAAATTAATGCTGAGAGACGGTACAGACGTAAAATAGGAAAGAACAAGCGGCAGAATTCAACCAAGAAAATCAGCTGATTTTCTACTACATTAGTTGAGCTTTCCACTGCATTATCATATTTTGAGCGTTGCATACGCTAAGCTTTTATTAGTGTCCCGGTTCGCGATGGATAAACTCAGACATTGAGAACACGGGTCTTATAGCCCCCATATACATACTATGCGATCCGTCGACAGATCAATCTGACGATATTGTAATCGTATCGTATCGCATATCGTTGGCGATTTTTGTTACAATTCCATATAATTTTGATCGTCAGATATTTTGTAGCGATCCATAGGCAGATCGATCTGACGACGGATCGCACAGTATATGACGGGTCCTGGACAGATATTTGCTATATCTACGGAGCCTCCTCTGATAGTCTGATCTTCGGAGCCTCCTCCGATAGTCCGAGATTTCTGTTTTTTTTTTAATGAGATGTATCTTAAATATCATATCATTAAATATCATTAAAAAGTAATAACGTCAAATTGCTTTGCCTAGCGAAATCCTGCCACAATCATCCTTAATTAACATAATTGTAGCCAAATTTGTATACGAATTGATTTAATTTATCTTTTTTTATTATTCGATTTATATTTTTTGACCTAAATGAAACATGAAACAGTACTCGTAGTACTAGTATTTAGCAGAGGCTGGTTATGTGCATTTTTTTTACGGATGATTTCAAAATGTTCAATTTTAAATGAATGTACTATTATTAAATATTATGTAATTGTTAAGAAACTTGGAGATATTATTACCTATGGTGTTGACTATTTAATATTTTCGACCTCGGGTGTGTTTGGGGATGCAGGGGAGTGCGAACTATAAATATATATATAGACATATAGACATTTGACCGATTTCATAAAGGTTTTGTTTTTACTACAAAACCCTAAAAATTTATTGCCAGCTTTCTGTTTACCGCAGCCCTCGTTTAACAAAGGTTCTGTTGAGTTTATGCACTATAAAATAATCATACCAAATTCATATTTGAACCAGGGTAAAATTATTTTTTATCTAGTTATCTTGTTTGACAGCCAAGCACAGTTGGCTGTCAAACAAAAATTCTACAAATAGGGGTGGCCAGCATTCAAATAATTTTATGATATTTTAATTTCCTTGCTTAGAATTAAAAATATATTGTGTTTTTTATTTAAGATATATATTTTTTTATACACAATATTAAGGGAATATAAAATAACAACGTTCTCATCTACATAAATGCAACAAAATTAGAAAACTTTAATTAACTTTGATCATAAAATCAATTGAATGCTGGCAATTCCTATTGAGGAAATTTTTGACAGGCAAGCACAGATTACAAATACAAAATAACTATACCCTAGTTTAAATGTGATTTTGGTATATTTTTCTCAAAGAGCGTGAACTCAATAGAACCTTTTTTAAACAAGGGTTGCAGCAGACAGAAAGATGGGTACCAATTTTTTTTTATTATTGTTTGCATAATTATCTTTCAAATTATGTTTTATTTGATTGAAAAGGATAAATCTAATTGTAATGAAGTTAAATTGAATCCATTGGTATTATAGTCTGGTCACATTTAGGTTAATTAAGGGCAGCATTTCGTTATGTAACCCAATTTTACTTTATTTCGTTCTTAATTATCTTTCATTTGAGATACGGCTCATCAAAAAACCAGATAGGAGCAGATTTTTGCAGTGGAATCTCATGCTTCGTTTACACGTGAACGTTGAGCAGCACACGGAACATTGAAAAATTGCATTGGAAAGCACCAACAAGAAAAAGATACCTTTCTACTCTTACATGGCCAACTTGTATTCACGAGCATTTGAGTCGTACCCACAGGAGATGGAATGGCTCGTGTTTTGCTCATTGTTCACGTGTAAATGAAGCATTAGACTATAACGTGTTATATACAATATTATATTTTCGTTGTAACAAAACAAATCTGAATTATACCCTATCCTATTCCTTAATAAGGTAGGGTATAATTATGTTCTAATACGTGGTCTAATGGCTGGTCTGATGCGTGGTCTAATAGCCGGTCTAATAGGTGATCTAAAGCCCGGGCCACACCTATCCGATCATACTCCGATCATGCAGTCGAACTAGTGTATGAGAAGGAAATGGTATTGGGTTTCGAACGGAGTATGATTGGACGCGTATCAGGAAAGTGTGAACTAAAGCCCGGGCCACAACGCGTCCGAAATCCCATATAATTTCCCTCTCATATACTCGTCCGACTGTATGATCGGAGTATGATCGGATAGGTGTGTCTCCGGCATAATGCGTGCTCTAATGGCTGATCTGATAGGTGGTCTAATACGTGGTCTAACGCGGATAGTTTGTCGAACGTATAAAAAAAGCGTTAAAGCGTTTCCTATTTACCGAATTTGTAGTACGAGATCCCACTGCGATTTTACTGTTCCCATAGGTTGTACATTTAAAAGTATTCCAGATCAAAAGATTTCCACGCAACAATACTGAATTAAGAATGATGCTAATCCAAATTTTTTCAGGACGGGAAATGAAATAGATGGTTTTTTTGTATTTTTTCTTAATATCACCTCCCCCGTCCCTCCAAGCTACGCTTCTGCAAATTGCAGTACTTTATCTTTATCTATACATACATAGGTATATGTAAAAATTGACTATATGTTGTCGCCAGTCAATATGATTGAATATGATTGAATAATGTGAAATTTGGTAAAGATGTCTTCAGAAATAAAAAAGTGTTTCTAACAAAAACTTGCTTTTGGAACGGTCGTTCCTATGACAGCTATATGATAGAGTATTCCGATTTCAACCAAATTCGGGAATATGATTTAGTTAAAGATAATATTGACTAGTGTGGAATTTGAAAAAGATATCTCTAGAAATAAAAAAGTTTTTCTCACAAAGACGAATTTTTGAACCGGTCGTTCCTATGGCAGCTATGTGACGTAGTGGTCCGATTTCGTCAGTTCCGACATATTTTTAGCGTGCAATAGAAATAAGGTTTTAGACAAAATTTCAACTCGATAATTTTAAAACTGAGGGACTAGTTTGCATAGAACCAGACGGACAGACGGACAAAGCTTAATCGACTCGTCCCATCATACTGACCAAGAATATATAGTTTATATGGTCGGTTCCTTCTGTGCGTTGCAAACTTCATGACAAAGCTAATATACCCTATCACATCCGTGAAGGGTATAAAAATGATCGCGTCAGGGTCGCTAAGGTGAATGATGGGACTCCAAACGTCTCCCCTCCGTCTTCCCCCACTCCCGCAGCTAGGTGCCCATAGAAAAAATGTCCAAAATGATCAAGAGGAGTGTCGCTAAGAGTAATGATGACACTTTCAAAAGCCCAGCTCCTCTCCTCCTCTCCCATCCCCCACAATTGAGTGACTGTGTCGCTGAGATAAATGGTGCCACATCAAGGGTGACCGTGAAAAATGACCAAAACGTCCGAAATTAGTGTCAAATTGTGAGAGCAGCGAACCCTAGGTGCTAAAATTATAGTACCTAGCTAATAAGAATATATCACCGCACGTATATAACAACAAAAAAGGAATTTATAATTTTTTTTTTATCATAAGCATTTAAAGCATTCACTTGGAAAATATACACGAAATTCGTTTTTTCTACATATTTTTATGCGTGAGTTACTAGTATATCGTTGGGCATGTAGTAACCAATGGTGCACGTACAACTGATAAAAGATGATAAGTGTAAACATTTACCACTAAACAAAACATTTCCCAGAAGATTCTGATATAAATTCGAAAACACTACTTCTAAACTACGCAGTTCTATCAAATTTGTTTAATCGAAACGTGCAAGTTTATGAAAATCAATTCGCACAGTAGACTCACGTTGGAAGAAGTACTGTAGTAAAATGAGGAATTCCCTAAATTATGCATGTCAACTCAATACCGTCAAATATTTCATGAATCTTAAAATAAAAACAATACTTCAGAAAACTCAAATTCGTGCTTATGTTACCTATTTTGAAGTAAAATACAAGTATGTACATATGTAATTTTCTGTTCGTACTCATACAAATGAATGCATCTTAAATGTTTATAAAGCTGACATGACTTTCAATTAATTAAAACAGTACGTATCGCATCTGCACATAATGGCTAAGTTCATAACACACAGCGGAATCGCATCATGCTGTGGCAACAGTATCGAAGCAGCTTTGCAGCACGTTGTTGTGTTCTGAACTGCACTCGCATCTAGTCATCCATCAATTGTCAAATTTCCAGTTCAAAACTGACTACTGACGAAAAATTGTATGAATAAGACAGCGCGAGCGTCATTTCAGGATTGTCATCATATGCTGGTCCTAGCCAGCGGAGAAATTTTTGTGATGGAGAAAGTGACATTTTTCACAGCATGTTGTGTCCATCAAAAACTCAGTGGAGAGAGTTCATAAAGCAAATTGGCAACAGTATGTCAACTGTTGTGTGATATGAACTTTATTTAGCCTATTTCACATTAGTTTAGTCAAAGTGGAAAACCTTATTTGTCATACCCTATACAAGGTGTCCGGAAAGTACCCCTTACTTTCTTCTCAATATAATGTCAAGCAAAAATATTAAAAAACTTTTTTCGATTTCTAACTTTTCACATGTAAATGCCTGCTTTATACCCTTCACGGATGTGATAGGGTATATTAACTTTGTCGTGAAGTTTGCAACGCACAGAAGGAAGCATCTCCCACCATATAAACTATACATACATTCTTGGTCAGTATGATGAGATGAGTAGCTTTGTCCGTCTGTCTGTCTGTTTCTATACAAACTAGTCCCTCAGTTTTAAAGCTATCGAGCTAAAATTTTGTACCAAGCCTTCTTTCTATTGCACACTGTAAATATGTCGGAACTGGCGGAATCGGACCACTACGTCATGTAGCCGCCATAGGAACGACCGGACCAAAAATTCGTCTGTGCAAGAAAAACTGTTTTATTTCTAAAGATATCTTTTTTAAATTTCACAATAATCAATAGTATTTTTAGCCAAACCACATTTCCGAATTTGGTTGAAATTGACTACTCAATCATATAGCTGTCATAGGAACCACTGGACCATTCCAAAAGCAAGTTTTTGTTAGATAAACTTTTTTAAGATATCTTTACCAAATTTCATATTATTCAATTATATTGACCTCTAAGCCACGTTCCTAAATATGGTTGAAATCAGCTTACTATTTCATATACCTCTCATAGGAACAGTGAAATCGGAACAACTTTTACTACTAATTTAAAAGTGGCAAATGTACCATAAGACACAACGAAGGTATGATACATGCTGTAACACTTATGTAAATGACTCAATCGCAGCTAATACCTACTTTTCTCTAAATTCTAGTACGCACTTGAAACTCTTGAATAAACTCTTTTGCGTCTCGCTAAAATCTCGCTTGCCTCGACTTGACCGCAAGATGCAAAACATATAGTACTTACAAAATTCAAGGTAGTAATGAGATTTTGTCGAGATGCAAAAGAATCTATTCAGCGAATCGCGGTGCGTTCTAAGCATGATGTTTATCCAGTAAAATCTTTAAATCAGAAAAAAAGTTTAATCTTTTTCTCTCTACATATTTTTTTTAATCGACATTCTCTCGAAATTTCGGATGCATAAAGTATGTGCTTGTTTCAAAAATCAAATTTCTATTTCATCACGCTGTTGTTCTGTTTTCAAAATCCGAATGTACTCGTATTCACTTTCGCAACTGATTACTAGAGTTCAGCGCCATTGAAAATACAAGATAAAAGAAATCAGGACAAAAAGTTTCAACAAATATAATCTTATGCTGTTTTTTTAAACAAATTAACACATCTTATTATTAATTATAAAATTTGTTCATTGCCCAGTTGGTATGATTCATTGGCCAATTTGCCAATGTTAACTTGTACCATCAGACAGGATCTGGTCTGTCGATGTCGTGTCTTGAAAGGCTACCAACCTATTAGATTAGCTGGCTAAGAATGTGTTCTTGAATATCTAATTTAGTGCTAAAAATTCCATGAAATGGTTTTGCTAATACTCATTTTTGCCCAACTAAAATGTGATTGCCCATATATTTCTCAGGCATTACTATGATGATGAAGAAGTCTTGCCTTTTTGTGGACTTGAATTTCCACAGAACTGACCTGCTCTTCATGATAAATTAGCCACAATTCTGTTTCTGGCACGTAATGAATAAATGGAGATACGAAAACTGACCTGCTCTTCATGATAAATTAGTCACAATTCTGTTTCTGGCACGTAATGAATTGGAGATTCGAATGCATACACTAGAGCATATCTGGTGGATGCGGTACTCATTACGATTTTGGCATACAAATATGTTTGTAGTTATGACGAAATTGATATATGAGAGGGAACGAGAACGGTTAAATGCAAAACGCATAAGTGCAAAAACCGCATTAGTGGAAAATATGTAAAAGCCCGGTAACTTTTCACCATTTTTTAGGGTTTTGTAGTAAAACAAAACCCTTATGAAATCGGTCATGCGTCCGTCTGTCTGTCTGTCTGTCCATGGAATATCTCACGAACCGCTGAGGCTACATGTATGAAATTTAGTGAAAATATGTAGAAGTACTATAATTCTCTGGAGAAAGTGATGCATCGTTATAGGTCAACTTTGAGGGGGGGTCCCCATAGAGGGGAAATGAAGGACGAAATTTTTTTTTCATTTGGTATAGGCAAGTGGGGTATCGTAAGAAAGGTACCGTCGAGTACATTTCATTTCTGGAATTTTCTTCAAATTTGAACAAAGGGGAAAAGAGGGAGAGGGGAAAATATGTGATCCGAGTTTGCCCCCCCCCCCCTTGCATTTCGAAACCGTTATACTTAGAGATGTGAAAATTTACAGAAAAGCGGCATTTTACTAACATAGAAAAATATAAATAATAGAATTCCAAAATCTCATCAAAAAAGGTTAATAATAGTACATTTCTATTTTTTCAGTTAGCACACCCCTGCACCCCTTAAGTACACCCGAGGTCAAAAATATTGATGGCCAATGATAACCAACACCATAGGCAATAATGCCTCTACGTTTCATTACAACCATGTAATATTTAACAATAGTACATTCACTTAAAGTTAGGCATTTTTACACTATTCATACAAAAAATACACCTACCGGCTTCAAAGGTGCGAGTACTACTTGCATGTTGTTTTTCGTAGTGCGAATCGCAGTTATTATTACATATTATGGTTAATCACATTTATGAAAGGGTAAAGATTGGTAGGGGGCGATGTGTGATAATTGGCCAACTGTAACGGGCGGTGGAGGGGAGGGTGAGGGTTAAAATTAAGGTCAAATTTTGTTTATCGACTGGTATAGGCAAGTGGGGTGTTGTGAAAAAGGTAATGTTGAGTTTACTTTACTTATATTTGAAAAAAGGGGAACAATGAGGGAGGATAAATTATTAGATCGTAATTTGCCCCCCCCCCCCCCCACCCCTTGCATTTCCAGACCGTTACACTTAGAAAAATGAAAACTTCCAGGAAGGTGGGTTCCGAACAGTATATAAAATGGGAAATAATGGAATTTGTATATCTCCTCAAAATAGGTTAATAATAGTTTGTTTCCATAGTTACAGTTAGCGCATCCCTGCATCCCTTAAACACGTCCGAGATCAAAAGTACCGATGGCCAAGGATAACCAACACCATAGGCAATAATATCCGTATGTTCTAAGTTTCGTTACAATCACGTAATATGATTGGGCATATAAGATACTATATTATGGGTCAGACATTTTATTTTTTTTATCCATCTAAGTGGTACCAAGAAGAGCAAGGAGCCGATACTTATGTACATACCAAAATAAGTACTTGCTACAAAACCCTCGGATTGCGGGCGTAGCCCTCTATATTCCGGTTTCATTTTATAATAATATTGGCTCTATAATTGTAAAACTCATAAGTGCGAAAAATACGTTCAAGTGAAATGGGAATGTGTAGCAGGCCCATCATAAACACAAGAGAATTGCACTGGATGAGTGAAATGGTATTTCGCAAGCCTATTGGGGGGCAAAAACTCCTCTTCCATAGTCCTCCGCGTGGGCGCCCCCTGGAACGGCAGTGGTCACTGACCATTGCCAACCAACGTCAAGCCGCCAGTGATGGCGGTGCGATGATTTGGTTGAGGTACCCCTGTGGTGTGGGGTGTGAAAAAAATACCACGGCCTTTCCCTTTGAGGGCCTGTCGTTAAAACCGACAATCAAAGGACAGGATGTGTATGCCAGCAACTTGCACTATCCGAAATCTTTATATGCTAACGAAACGTCAACTATGCCTCGGATAAGGACTGACTCAACGGTTACGACTTTTAGCTATCGTACAATGACAAAGATTGGATTCTGGAATGTGCGTACTCTCCTGGACAATGGATCAGAAGGTCCCCAGAACGCACGATTTCTTCAATTAGAGAGTGAATTTCTGAGGTACAAATTAAATATCTTAGGAGTTAGTGAGATAAGATGGTGGAACAGCGGAGAATTCATCTCTCCAACGGGCAGCACTGTAATGTTGTACTCCGGCAAAGCTACCGGTAGTCGTCGTGAGTCAGGTGTGGGGCTCCTTTTAACCAGAGCCGCGCGAAACTGTCTCTTATCCTGGGAACCGGTCTCTGACAGGGTCTTGACCGCCAAGTTCCGGACCAAAATGAGGAACATCTCAATAATACAATGTTATGCCCCTACTGGACCCGACAATGTCTTGGCAAAAGACTCCTTCTACGAAGAACTAAACGCCGTTCAGAGCAGAACACCTAAAGGTGACATTATAATGGTTATGGGTGATTTGAATGCGAAAGTTGGCGCTGATAACTATGGGCTCAGACATGTGATGGGGAGACACGGTCTTGGTGATCGTAATGACAACGGTGAAAGATTTGTAGAGTTCTGCAACTTTCACAGTCTCTTCATCGGTGGTACTATGTTTGAGCATAAGGACCACCACAAAATCAGTTGGTCCTCTGTTGATCGGCGCAGAACACAAAATCAGATCGACCATTTTGCCATTAGTAAAAGATTCAAGAGTTGCCTCCTGGACGTGCGAAACAAGAAGGGTGCCGATATTGGGATGGGAAGAGACCATTATCTTATGATCGCTAATGTTCGATTGCGTATTGCAGCCGTGCGCCGCCCCAGCGACGAAAGATCCAGGCCCCGCAAATTCAACACCGCTCGACTAAAAAATCCAGCTGTCTTACAACAATATAATGACCATCTTGCGCAAAAAGCGGCTGAGATAACTAGTCACCCAGATAGTGACATAAACGAAAACTGGGATGCCATAAAAAATGCGTACATTGATAGCGCAAATACCATCCTTGGCCCAAACCCGGATTGCCGGAATAAGCCCTGGATGTCCGACGCTTCATGGCAGCGGATTGTTGAAAGAAAGGAGCTGAAAGTTCGTTTGGCTGCAGCATCAGACGACAATCGAAGCAGCATCGAACTCCTTTACCGTCAGAAAGCTCGAGAAGTTCAGCGTAGTGTGCGACGCGATAAAAGAGTTTATGCCAATTCTCTTTTAGCGTCAGCAGAAGAAGCCGCTAGAAGTAACAACTTAAACGCCGTATACGGTGTCATCAAGGAGTTTACAGGTGGTCGTAACTCCTGCCAACATCCGGTGAAAGATAGTGATGGAAAGCTACTTATCTTGGAAGAAGATCAAATGAGGCGGTGGAAAGAACACTTCGCCGCGGTCTTGAACCGTGTAACCTCTGGTGAAGTTCCCCCTCATATAGATAATTTAGCTAACCATAAAAATGTGCGTATACGGTCCACTGCCCCGACTAAAGAGGAAATAGTCACTGCAATTATTGCACTAAAACGAGGAAAGGCCGCCGGACTTGACGGCATCCCTGCTGAACTTTATCAAGCAGCGCCAAGCGTAACTGCCGATTTGCTGCACCCACTTGTTGATAAAGCGTGGAATACAGAGACCTTTCCCACTGAGTGGAAGGAAGGTTTGATCATCAAACTTCCAAAGAAGGGTAGTCTCACAGACTGTAATAATTGGGGAGGCATTTGTGTGCTTCCTGCCGTTGCCAAGATAATAGCTAAAATCGTCCTGGAAAGACTAAAGGCCCACTTAGAAAGCACAATTGATGAAGAGCAGGCTGGCTTTCGATCCGGATTCTCCTGTGTCGATCACATTAACACCTTGCGAATCATCATCGAGCAATGCGCTGAATACGATTCTCCGCTTCACTTGCTTTTCATCGATTTCGAAAAGGCTTTCGATAGTGTGAACCGGGATTCTATATGGGCGGTCTTGCGCAGGAGAGGCATCCCTGAGAAGCTTGTGGCTATTATTAAGGCAACCTATGACGGCGCGAAATGTCGCGTTCTGCATAAAGGTAAGGTGTCGGGTGACTTTGAGATTCGCAGTGGAGTTCGGCAGGGGTGCATCCTCTCACCGATCCTATTCCTCATTGTGATCGGCGATGTGTTGCATGCAGCCCTATCCGGACTCGACAGAGGAATTCAATGGACTTTGACATCTTATCTGCAACATCTTGACTACGCTGACGACATATGCCTACTCTCCCACAAAATCATGGATCTGTCCGCAATGGCGTTGGATCTCGAGAGGGAGGCAAGCAAGGTTCGGCTAAAGATTAATACCAACAAGACCAAGGTTCTTAGCCCGCCGTTGCGAAAAAGAAATCCGACACCTATTGCCATCAATATTAATGGGCAGCCTGTGGAGAAGGTGGACAACTTCGTCTACCTGGGTAGCATTGTTGCCGAAAATGGTGGTACGGAGCAGGACATCGCTCGTCGTATCAACCAGGCTAAACGCGCATACGGCATGCTGTCCAAAATCTGGCAGGGCAGTTATCTCAGCATCAAGACCAAGCTGGGCCTGTTTCGCTCCCTGGTACTATCAGTGCTTTTGTATGGGAGCAGTACATGGAAAGTTTCCGTAGGAGTTACCAGAAAGCTGCAAGTTTTCGTCAACTCATGTCTTCGTCGAATTTTAAGAATTTTCTGGCCCGAAACAATATCAAATGAAGAGCTAAGTCGGCGTACGGGTCAGATGCCAATCGACGAATTGATACGCAGGCGAAAATGGCAGTGGATAGGTCACACATTGCGGAAGAGTGATAACTGCATTGCTTTGCATGCCATGAAATGGAACCCCATTTCCAACCAAGGCCGACCAAGAGGGGGTCCTCGAATCACATGGCGTCGATCTGTGACAAAGGAGTGTCAGGTACTGGGTAAGTCTTTTGGGGAGTTGCGCCCCATTGCCCAGAACAGAGTACGATGGCGCGCAGGAGTAGTTGACGCGCTATGCCCCGCTAGGGGTTAAGGCAAAGTAGTAGTAGTAGTAAGCCTATATTGGTCATTAAAATTAAGTCAATTTTTGGGCTTTAGAGGAAATAATTATAAAAGATCTGGAAATAATTTTAATCCACTTTATACTCGTAGATCATACATAGTTAAGCTTAACTTTTTGTAGGTGAAAATCCTGGAAATTTCAGCCCCTTTTTTAATATTTTCCTTATAAGTTTAAATCGTTGTCTCAGATCGAAATTTAATAGGGCGGAAATTAAAGAACGTTAAATTCTGCGTCTAATACACTGCTCAAAGTCGAATTTCGGTTCAGCAGTATAGTCCAAATCACAATTTTTGAGGCTTAGGAGAAAAATCACACTTTATCAACTTTTGAGCTCACAGATCCTTAAAACGCATGCTCCAAATGAACAGTTGAAAAAATTAAAGATGAAGATAATTTTATTTCAAGTCTATGATGATCAATATTATTCAATTCGGATTCGGTCCATTTTTAGTGTGGATGTGAGCAAAAATTCAAATATATAAAAATCCCCGGAAACAAAATCTTCAAATATATTTTATAATCCCCAAATACATAATTCCCAAATGTATAATCCCCAAGTACAGAATCCCCTTAAAATTAAACTAGAAAAGGGGAAAATTAAGCTTTACGGAGGCTCCGGAGGTATAGCAATGTATATATATAAATGAGTAGGGTCACCTCCTGATTCGATTTAGCTATGTCTGACTGTCTGTCTGTTTGTCTGTCCGTCTGTCCGTTCGCACGATAACTTTCGATAGAATGAAGCTAGAGCCTTGAAATTTTGGTCAAATGTTGGCAGTATGATCTAGTTGGTTGGCATTGAAAACGGGCAAGAGAACGCCTACCTCCAATACATATGTAAAATCCTTAAATGTATTTATAACTCCCGATTAAATAAACATGAAAAGCTCTAGCTTTGGTAGATTGCTCGTGAGGGTAATCTTATACTCTTCTGGAAAAATAAAATCGATCAGTTGAAAACTAACGGTAATTTTCTTACACAGAGCCCCGTACTACCCTACTTTTCGGGTTTTTTGTCTATAACTCTTGAACCAATTGACGTAGACACCTGATTTTTAGCACGTAACCCTGAGGTGAGAAGCTGCTTGCTAGTAAGTTGGACATAATCAGATCAAAGGAACGCCTACCTGCTCTACGAATTTCAAAATATTAAATATTCCTTTAATTACGATAACTTTCGATAGAATGACACTAGCAAGTTGAAAATTTGGTAAAATGTTGTTAGTAAGATCTACTTGGTTGGTGGAAACTTAGTTTCAAGTTTCGTGAAACCAGTTTTATAAAACTGGTTCCTCCAGTGTTGACCGCGCCTTAGTGTTACGTTTCAAAACATCATGATTTTTTCCCCATAGTTCTTGTTCGACTTTAGAGAAAAAGAAACCCCCGCAATATTCGAGGAAAATTTGAAGAAAGAGCACCCTTTACCGACACTTCCTGCCCCTTTTTAAAAAAAGGAATTTTTGAGCTAACCGAAGGCTTGCTTGTTTCTTTTAGTTTCGACATCTAACTAAAAATATGAAAAAAATTATAAAGCTTAA
This sequence comes from Chloromyia formosa, assembly GCA_964017055.1. Lineage (NCBI taxonomy): Eukaryota > Metazoa > Arthropoda > Insecta > Diptera > Stratiomyidae > Chloromyia > Chloromyia formosa. The sequence continues at coordinate 132,586,232 of OZ024814.1, read as the reverse complement.
CGGGGACTTTTGAGTATGTATTCAGAGCATTGTTCTCATTAATTGTATTAAATTTCAAAGCTTTATAATTTTTTAGATGCCAAAACTTAAAACCTAAAAAAATTAAAAAGAGTAGCATGGTTTGGAGCACTTTGTATGGGAGGTAACGTTGGCTTTCATCCAATTGAACTAATTTTTACATATAGGCAGTCATCAAACCTAATTTGACCTGCCTGCTCTTATTCGGTACTGCCTTATGGGCATGTTTGAAAAAAAATTTTTAGGGGAGGTAGGCGTACCTTTGGTCGAATCATACCCGTTTCCGGTACAGACCAACTATTGTATATGTTAGTACGAATATTCTACCAAATTCGAATGTCGCTAACTGTATTCTGTCGATTCGACCTTGGGACATTTTTTGTAGAATCTATAGTTTCCAAAATGATCAAAGAAAACTGAGAAAAAGGTCCTTTGGACCCTCTTCCCTCCACTTCCGGACCCTCTATCATCGGGGACTTTTGAACACATACCTATATTTAGGGGACTATCCCTAACAATTGTACAGGCTGTTGCGCCACGATGATGATATGAAATTTTATGTAGTTTCAGAGAGTGAGATCAAATCTCGGATTAAATGATTGGGACAATAGCAAATTTTGATTTTGTTTGGAAAGTCAAGCTAGTTGACACAGTTTGCAAAAAATGCTCTAACTTTGTAACGGTTAAAGACAGAGTGTCCACTTGGGTGTCAATTTTCCACAAATGAACGGTAGTATCTACCAATAAAGTATTTATCACCTGAAGCGGGCACGCTGGTTATGCTTTCTACGTTTATTTAAGTGGTTCATTTTCACTGTAAGTTGTATTTTGAACTTTTTAAGTTTATATAATTTTTTTGTGTGTACTAAACAGAAAAATACTTGTAAAATAAGAGAAATATCAGACTTATATGTTCAGACATACCGTCACTAACTCATCTCGAGGCCATGGTTCAAATTGGACTGTTGCGCCAGTTATTTATTTATTTATATGTTCAGATAATAAGTTTATGTATACAAAAAAATAATTTTAATCTGAATGGGTTTTCAGTAATTTTTTAAGTAATTCTTTGGCTAACATAAGGTGGTTCATTTTCACTGTGACTGACTGTACTTATTCTTCGAAACGACGCAATTAATGGACTGAGTACACTTTATTACCGATGAGTTATTAACGAAAATTCGGGGAAAGGCGAATAATCCAAACTAGTAGTTATTTATTTGGTTCTCTATAACAATATACATAACATACTTCACATAATTACATACACCCTACTATCTAGTATACAGAATCATTAATTAGTTGACTGTTTCCAGCAACCATGCCAAATTGTTACCACCAAAGTGGACCAGATAAAGAGCACTTGGGTCTTAAGGAATCCAGACACCATGCCTGAATTTTCCTTGAATCGTCATAGGAAACAATCGCGATAAAAAATAATAAGAAACGGAAATACCATTCTTAAATTATGTACTGGGCATGATTCAACTTCTTTGGCTGGAAAGTGGATACGTGCATGTATAGCGGCTGGTATCATTGTTTTCTTTTTGGAGTCTTCACATTAATTCTGTCAAAAGTTTAAGGATCCCAAGACAGCAAGGCCGTTCTTCTAAAGGTAAACGGCAGAGATCAGGCATTGTTAATCACCGCAGGCGATCTTTGTGGCGGCTCATGACTTTTATCTGCGAAATCGAAGAAATTGGTTTTCTGATGAAATAAATACGGATATACTCACTAAGGGAATGGTTCTTTTTCTAGAAGGGTGAATGCCAATGACTCCTTGCCAAATATGAACAGTGCACATATACATATTTATATACATAAAATATATCACGTATATATTTTCCTCCAGAGTTTCAGAAATATCTTCCAATGACGAAATTGATGTATGCTAGAAGGTACAGTGGTGTAATTCAATTTAGTAGCACGTTAGTCATGAATGTTGCTGGCTTGACTTTCATGAGAATTTTGTCTGGTTTTTCGGAAAGGCGGTACTCGTTTTTTCCAAAAAGAGTTCTGCAGACAGGAAAGCGTTACAAATTCCACACCACAAATTGCATGTAGACAACAAATATCTTTTTGATTCACAGTGGAATTGTTAATGTAGGTGCATTCCTAGGCCGTTCTAGGGATGGCAAAATGTTTACCACTTTTCGGTTGTGCCGGTTTTTTCTTTATTCAAACAAAAACTATCCGTTTTTTCCAGACGGAAAGAACCGATTAGTCTGAAAACCGGATCAATAAAAAGAAGTAAACAGGATACAGGTAAGTAAAGAAAAAACGAAAAAAAATTAATTAAAAAATTATATTGTTTATTCTCTATTATAGGCCAGTAAAATTAAATTTTATTTCTAAAAATTAGGAAGAGATCTGAAAATAATTTTAATTCCTTCTGCAGATATTGAATACATGGAAACTGCGTTTGCACGGTCGTAGAAGGTGACCTTAACTTTTGATGGACGAAAGTCCGAGAAATTTGACCCATTTTTAGGGTTTTGTAGTAAAAACAAAACCCTTATGAAATGGGTCATGCGTCCGTCTGTCTGTCCATGAAATATCTCATGAGTCGCCGAAGCAGACATGAAATGAAATTTGGTGGAAATATGTAGAAGTACCATAATTTTCTGGAGAAGCGATGCGTCATAATAGGTCAACTTTAAGGGGGTCCCCATAGATGGGTAATGAAGGTCAAAGCTTTTTTTTTCGTTTGGTATAGGCAAGTGGGGTTTCGTAAGAAGGGTAACGTCGAGTACATTCCATTTTTGGAATTTTCTTCAAATTCTAAGAAAAGAGGGAGAGGGGAAAATATGTGATCCGAGTTGCATTTCGACACCTTTATACCCCTCTTACATTTCGACACCGTTATACTCAGAAATATGAAAATTTACAGAAAAGCGGCATTTCACTAGCATAGAAAACTAAAATTAATAGAAATTCTTATCAAAAAAGGTTAATCATAGTACATTTATATAGTTGCAGTTAGCACATTCCAGCACCCCTCAAGCACACCCGAGGTTAAAAATATTGATGGCGAATGATAGCCAACATCATCGGAAAGAATATCTGTAGGTTTCATTACATTCACATAATATTTAATACTAGTACATTCATTTAAAGTTATGCATTTTGACACTATCCATACAAAAAATACATGTACCGGCCTCATGCATATGTGCGAGTACTACTTGCATATTGTTTTTTGTAGTGAAAATTGCAGTTATTTAATGAACCAATTTTGGAATGGTAAAGATTTGTTTGGGCGGTGATTCTAACAATAATTATTCATGCAATTTCTTTTTTTAGGGTTTTGTGTCTTAAATCTTAAAATACAATATTGGTCAAATGTCCGTCTTTCCATAGAATATCTCACGAACGACTGAAGCTACACAGATCAAATGCGGTGGGAATGTGTAGAAATGCTATAATTCGCTGGAGAAAGCGATGTGTTGTAATTGACCAAATTTAAGGGGGGTCCACACAGAGGCGAAATAAGCGTCAAATTTTGTTATCCACTGGTAAAGGCAAGTGGGGTGTCGTGAGGAAGATAATGTTGAGTACATTCCATTTTTGGCATTTTCTTGAAATTTTTAGAAAGGGGAACAGTGGGGGAGGAGAAAATATTAGATCGTAATTTGTCCCAGCCCCCTTGCATTTCGAGGCCGTTACACTTAGAAATATGCACACTTACAGGAAGGTGGACTTCAAATAGCATTGAAAATGGAAAATAATAGGTTTTGTATATCTTCTCAAAATAGGTTAATAATAGTTTATTTCTATAGTTACAGTCAGCACACCCCTGCATCCCTCAAATCACGTCCGAGGTCAAAAGTACTGATGGCCACCGATAACCAACACCATAGGCAATAATACGTCTAAGTTTCGTTACGATCACGTAATATTTAATCTCCCAAAAACAACCCTGTTGTAAAAAAATCCCCGCCTAGAAAAACTCTTCAGCTGCAAAAAGGATTGATATGAACACAATACCGCCAAAGTACTCGTAGTTTCGCGCCTCGCTCTAGGGTATGCATATTGAATCCTGATTGAATTAGTTAATTTCTTTCAACGCTGTTTGGCGGGGAGCTTCCATCAAACAAAATAAATTGAACAATCTGAAGAATGACCCCTCATTTTGCGTTTATCTTTCAACTATTTATATGCAATAATTTTAAATACTTGTATTAACATCTCAAATAAGCCTCAACAAGCTTTAATAATTAAAGAATCCACCTCCTCGAAGTACTTGAAATATGAACGTGTGTTAAGTCTTTTGAAGATCCGAATGATTTCAAAAAAGTTAGTGAAGCGCTTCCTTGCCAAGAATATCATTTTTTTAGTTCAAAGGACTCAAAGTGCCTTCAACAATAGTCTACTGCATTCGTCTCACCACTCCCAGTCATATCATACCCATCATCCCTTGATATCACTTCTTTTCCAAAAATGTCCTTTTCCTTCTCCAAAGGACGCAAAATGCCATCAGTCGTGGTCGAAGGACTCAAAATGCCATTATGCCATTAACAGAACTCCAGTGCATTGCTCTCACTACCACGACTTAGTACACCCTTATCTACCAGCTTTGGTTTTTGTTTCATTTCATAATAATAGAGTCCTTTTATCCTGACTCACATCTCCAGCAGCACTAAAATATAACCTGTAATGAACCACCTGTAATGAACCATATTATGATCTGGTAGTGCTGCTCCCACCGGCAGATCGAAGCAGCACGTGATGAGTAGTGATCTGTTGGTGGTACGAAACCAGAGGCCGAGGGTCCCATTACACCCGGACCCAGATTCGACCGCTTGGGTGTCTGATCCGTCCGCCAACCATTCCATCCTTATCGATTATTTATTTTCATTCCCCATTTTTACCTCCCCTGTTTGTGTTGTCTTCCCCAGGCCTATGAATTTTTGTTAATACGTAAAGGACAGGGGCAACGAGCGGTGAAAATCCCGCCCACATCTCCCGAACTGAGCTACAGCAAGCATAGGCCGCTGCTTAGCTCGTTGAGGGGCCTTTTTCTTCGCCAATGGCACGGCCCGACCTTCACGGTCACTATGCTATCTTAGGCTCCGTCCCCACGGGTATCTTCGGATGACCACCAAACCGTCCGTTACAAATCGTTTTGTACTTAATAACCAAAGCAAGCTATGTACCAAATTGAGTTGTACTACGGACCACGGGTAATACCTGAAAGATTTTTTTTTCATTGAAATCATTAAAAAGACTTCGAGAAAGCGAGAAACTGTATATTTTTTTTACATTTTTGCATGTATCTTTTTATCTACTGCACGGATCAGAGCAAATGAAAGAAAAGGCACACCCTTGGGACACAGTCAATCCGTGAGAAAAGAAACCAGACCTCGATACGCTCCCTACGAGGCTGTAGCCCTGTCAAGGAACAACAAGATCAACGAGAACAAGAGTAATTTGAAAAATAGCGATTTTCAAACTGTCATATCTCGGTTGCTTTTCGTCATATCGACATCAAATTTGCAACACTTCGTAAGACGACCGGAGAAAATGGTCAAACTAAATTTGAGCCCCCACAATCACCTGGAGCCGCAGCTACTGAGGTCCGAAAACCCGTACTTGTTGTGTCGCGTAAACATAGTCTTGGTCACTTTTCCGAATTTTTTTTCCGATTTTTTCGTTTTTCTTTGGCGGGCGGGACTTTTGTGCAAATTTGAGAGTCATAGGCCCGTTTTCTCAATGTCCAGTTAAAATTTAAACTCGAGATAAAATTTGTTGTTGTTTTCCCTGTAAAATTTGACAGATGGGTACGTTCAATGTCTCCTTAACTGGAGTTTAAATATTAATCAGACATTGAGAAAACGGACCTTATATTACGTTTACACTATCCGCAGATTACTTCATCTGCGCCGGCTGATTTAATCTGGAACTGTCAAATACATACGATTTTAAACTCACCACACCCAGATTAAGCAGCAAATGAAGTAATCTGGGGATAGTGTAAACGTAATATTAGGGTGACGCGAGTGATAAGTGACAAAAAATCCGAGTGAAAAAAGATTTTTTCACCCCGGACCCCGGAAACTAAAAATATCCCTTAATATTACGTTTACACTATCGCCAGATTACTTCATCTGCGCCGGCTGATTTAATCTGCAGCTGTCAAATACATACAATTTTAAACTCACCACACCCAGATTAAGCAGCAGATGAAGTAATCCGGGGATAGTGTAATATTACGTTTACACTATCCCCAGATTAGGCGATGCTGCTGCTTAATCTGACAGTTGACAGTTCCTGTCAAATGCATACAATTTTAAACTCACCACACCCAGATTAAGCAGCAGATGAAGTAATCCGGGGATAGTGTAAACGTAATATATTACATTTACACTATCCCCAGATTAGGGGATGCTGCTGCTTAATCTGGGTGTGGTGAGTTTAAAATTGTATGTATTTGACAGTTCCAGATTAAATCAGCCGGCGCAGATGAAGTAATCTGGGGATAGTGTAAACGTAATATAACCTTCTATCAAGAGCAGCTCAGATCAAATTGTTAGGCTGCGCGCATGATGGCTCACGTTCGCGTGTCGCGTTCACGTGTTTCATGTCAAACGGTTTGAGTCTATGGCTTCCAACCAAAGACGCGAATCTGTCAATATGACAAATGCTCGGCTATTGTCGTATCAACAAATTGAGATCATTATTGTGCTTTAAAATAGATAATTAGGTAAGAATTGAGTGGCAAAACAAACGACTGGGGAGTAGCAGGATGTGCATAAATACACATTTCATACTAAATTATTGGCGTTAATACACAATAATGAATCCAATTTGGTGATACGACAACAGCCGAGCACCTATCAAATTGACAGATTCGCATCTTTGGTTACAAACCATAGATTCAAACCGTTTGACACGAAACACGTGAACGCGACACGCGAACGTGTGCTAACGTGCGCGCAGCCTTAGTGTCTTTGTGTGGTCTTAACCTGCTCTGCTCCGCATAGCTGTTGAAAACATGCACCAAATGTTCTGCACTGTATAGTTTCATAGCTGGTTATTATTTTTTTACTGTTCTGATTACAAAAAGGCGCATGTCAACGTCACAGAACACTTCATTATCGACGGTGAAGCCCATACTAATTAACTATTGTGAATTATTTATTTTCGACGACTGCAATCAGCTGTCATTTGGCATTTGCCAATCCGCATATGACAACGTCAAAACAACCTATTTACATTCGGCGTGGTGCCAGGGTGTATTATTAATGCCGTAATTAACTTTGAGGTAGTAGTTGCTCATGTTTCATTCTTGGTAATATCTTAATGACTGAATGCGCTCAGCAGTTCTTCCGCGTTTTGTATGTGACTATATTGCGTTGCGCCCCACAGCTGCTGGAGTATGTTCCGAGTTTTCTGTCTTCTCGAATGATATACGTTTTTCCCATTAGTCGTGAATGGCGTCAAATTCTTCAGTCGGCAAAATAATCTGTGGCGCAGCGCTGACCGTGTTTCTCTATTACTTCTTCTGGGTGTCGGTTCTGCCATTTATGCTTATTGAGGAAGGTCGGTAAATTGGCTAACAATGGAGGTGCTTTAATTCAATTTAAATCGCTTCTTTGCAGACAACTGGATCCACGGACTGTTCCCGCCGCTACAATATGCGTTTGCGATCCCCGCAGCATTTGGAGTTGTTTTCATTGGTGGGTTAGCTATCTTCACCCTGGTAAAGATACGCCACTACATTTAAGGAGTCTTCGTTGCGCAGCGCCGTGAGACCACCCGCCCCCAGTCGCCTGTTGCAAGGAAAATTACTTTAGTGGAGCGATCATCGAGCAAAGCTCTTTATCGCGAACGTCGTTGTTATTACTTTTGATTTGGTGTTCAGTGCTCGTTATCTGTTGACGTACTGCTAGATCATCAGGTCATTCCTATCGCATTCAGTTTTTATATTTCCCGGGCGGTGAGAAACGAATCGCGCGTGGAGGTCAGATCCAATCTGGTTATGCAACGCGCTCGATACAACATCTATTTGCATACTACAGTCAATAGTCAACGTCATATCGCGCGAATACAATCACCTAAAATGGTGCAGTGGTTAGTCATTGGGATTTCGGGAGTGACTTGCGGCGGAAAAAGTACACTGGCGGCTGGTCTTCATAATTTCTTCACCACCAATCAGAACAAGCGTATTTTGAACACGAACCTCGTTGTCGGCGACACGTGGGTCATCAATCAGGACAACTACTTCCTCCCAGAAGATGACGTGCGTCACAAATGGATTCCAAAGCTCAAACACATCAACTGGGAGATTCTCACTTCGGTCGACATGGAGAAACTTCTGTCGGACATACGTGACGTTCTGAAGCCAGATTTTGTTCTATTCGACAAGAATCGTGTCTTGCCGGCAACATTCCAAGATCAGCAACAACAACAGCAGATAAACATTCTCATTATCGAAGGATTTCTCATTTTCAACCATCCCCAGTTAATGCAACTGTGCCAGATCAAGTTCCATCTGCATCTTCCCTACGAAAAATGCTTCCAACGACGACAAGTGCGTGTGTACAATCCTCCGGACGTGATCGGCTACTTTGAAATGTGCGTTTGGCCAATGTATGAGAAACATTTACGAGAAATTCGAGATTGCGAGGATATTCTCATGCTAAATGGTGAACTATCCCGTGAGAGGCTTCTCAATTTCACTCTACGGTGTATTGGGCGTTTCCTGTAGTGTTAGCTAAGTTATATTTTACATATTATTTTGTAGGAGTAAGGATTCATTCACCCAAGCAGTTATTGCTCATTGAAACATTTCGACTTACACTAATCCATTTGCCCATTATATCCTTCAAAAGACACAACAGTTATCGGACAAATTTTAGTTTTAAGTACATACTACGTAAGTTATTCCGGGCGGAAAAGGTGTTTTTACTAGCACTGCAACTATATGTGGAAAACGTGGTGTAGGTGGGTAATATTTGACAAATGGGAACCGCTACTTTATCTATCTTTACCAATTTAATACGCTTATAAATTTACTATAATTATTTTCGTGTATTTATGTGCCTCTGGTTCATGAACCAGGAATCTGATGGAATTTTCTTACCCAAAATAAAAAAAGGTATTTTTCGTGAATAAAGCAATTTGGATTCAAAGCTTATTGTCAATTGTAATCCACCGGCCCCAGCTTCACTCATATTCATTGATTTCGAAACGACAGTGTGGACTCCGGGAATGTCTATGTAGGACCCTTGCGAAGGACATGCATTCCGAGAATGTGGTGGCGATTATTAAGGCGATTAACAATGGTGCGATGTTCGCGTACTGCATGTAGGTTGGGTGTCGGAGAACTTTGAGATTCGGAGTGGGGTTCGAAAGGGGTGTATCCGCTCATCGATACAATTCTTTAATGAGCGGTGGTGTTTTTCGTCAGCCTTATTCAGAAGACGCCGTGTATCTACACATCTTAATTGCAACATCTTGACTCGTTGACAAGATAATCCTATTCCCTCAGGGATCTAATCGAATTAGCGTTAGATCTTGAGACGGTGGATGACAGGCTAAAGAACAACATCAACAAGAATAAGTTTTTAGACTGCTTGGAAGCCGATTTATTTATGTGGCGCTCGGTGGCCGTGGTCGTTCAGTCACCGCTCTACGATACTACTCTAGAGCTCGGAGTTCAAATCCCTCTAATATAGAACTCTCACAGTGCTCCGAGCTTGTCAGTATAAAGACGGCGCGGATAGGAGGTGCATGCTAGCAACTGCCTTCAATGTCGGCTCGGAGCTGCACATCCCTTGCCATATCAATCTGACTGAACTGCGCATTAGGCATACTCTTCAAAGGCCAAGTAGTTACCTGACTGTTAAATCCGAACTGTACCTGTTCCACTTCTTGGTGTTGTATAGGAGCAGCACATGGAAAGTAATTGCAGGTCTACTATATAAGCAGGACTGCTAACAGGAACCAAAATGGCGAGATGTTTGTGGAGTTTTGCAACTCTCGTCAGCTCGTCATCGACGGTACTTTGTTCAAGCACAAACGATGCCATTTAACAACCTGGGTTTCTCCGGATGGCAGAACAAAGAACCAGATTGGCAATTTCCAAGACATGGAGGAACTGTCTCTTAGACGTCAGGTCGAAGCGGGGTGCTGATATTGGCAGCGATCACCAACTTGTTGTCGCAAAAGTAGGCTTACGAACGGCAGCGATCCATCGCCCTCAAAATGCAAGAATCTTGCCACGTTTTAATGTGCAAAAGCTTAACGATCCATCTATGACGTGCTTATTCCACTGCCTTGCACGAAAGAGCTAACGCACCACCATCTTATGAGACTCCTACAATTGATGATAGATGGAACGTCGCTAAGGACTCATTTATTTCGTGTGGTGAAACTTTTACGGGCAGATTGGAGCGCGGTAGAAGGCCATTCATTAGTGACTCTACATGGTCTCTAATCACGGCACGCAAGAGAATTAAAGAACAAATCAACTCAGCCACTGACGACGCAGTCAAAGACCAACTTAGAGCTGAATACCGTTCTCTTCAGAAAGGCGTGCAAAGAAGCGTAAGACGGGACAAACGAAACAACATCAATGCATTAGCGGAGAAGGCAGAGGAGGCGGCTTACCGTGGTGACAGTGGAACCCTTTACAAACTTATCAAGCCATTAACTGGCATCGGACATCGTATACCCTTGGTTGGCAAATATTTTTAGAGCTTGCCTGGGGTGGACATATATTCCTCATATATGGAGGGAGGTTAAAGTGACTTTTATACCCAAGGTAGGAAAGAGCTCACATGTGCGACCTAATGACATCAAAGCGATTAGTCTATCCTCCACCATTCTTAAGATTTTTGAAAGGTTAATTAACATCCATCTACGTTATAGTATTCCATCTCGACTGCTGTCCACCTCGCAGCACGCTTACTGGAAGGGCAGATCGGTGGACACCGCCCTGCGCCTGCATTCTTTGGTTAGCTGCATTACATGGTTATTTTTCTGGACGTTGAGGGTGCCTTTAACAACATCTTACCTGGGACCATCACTGAGGCACTCTCGGGCCTGCTCGTCGATGATTCATTGTGTGAACTAATTAATTTGCTGTTAACTTCCAGGGTTATACAGTCTAGTTTGGGAGAATCTACTTTGCGTAGGTTCGTCTGTAGGGGTAGACCTCAAGGTGGTGTGCTCTCACCGCTGTTATGGAATCTATCAATCAATAGACTGCTTTTGGATCTTGAAAGACTGGGATACAGGGTTGTTTCCTATGCCGACGATGTTGTCATCGCAGTTAGTTTCCGAGCGTTCTTATAGCCCCCATATACGATGCAATCCGTCGTCAGATCAATCTGACGATATTGTGATCGCCAGATCGATCGCACAGTGTATGTGACTATCGTTGACGATTTTTTTGACAGTTCCATATAATTTTGATCATCATATATTTTGTGACGATGGATCGTACCGTCTATGGCGGGTCTAATTGAGGTGCTGCAGAATGCTATATCGACTGTGGTCAGTTGGGCTAGTCGGAGTGGCGTCAGGGTCAATCCTGACATAACGGAACTTGTATTCTTTACGAGGAGACACAACCTACCCTCGGGTATTGAACCTCTGGCACTGAAGGGAGTCAAACTGGCATTTCTTGACAAGGCTAAGTTCCTTGGTCTTATCCTAGACAGGAAGCTGGGATGGAGGCAACCGGGGCTATCAGATCCACTCCATCAGCTGGTCTGGATGTGCTTCTAAATCTTTTACCGCTCGATATTTTTGCTGAACAGCAAGCAGCGATTATAGCATTGCGACTTCGCGAGACCGGTCAGTGGCGTGCGCTAATCTCCGGCCACTCTGCTATTTATATATACATATATAATCTTGACCTCCCTGCATATGCGGATTATATCTCTCCTAAGTATACATATGTTTGGTAAGAATTTTGAGAGATTTCTTCACGGGACATGTGAGAAACTGGGGCAATCACTCACCCAGACTCCATCGTTTTATATACTGGCGGATCCTAAACGGATGCTGGGATATCATTTCATAATTGGTGGGAAACTAACTAAATATTTACACTGACAGTCACGCTGCAATTCGATCACTTGAGTCGGCTCTGTGGACATCACAGACGGTTACGAACTGTCGATCGCTTCTTGATGAGATGGGACGTTAGTGTCACCATACACTGTCGAACTCGAACACGAACCTAGTACAAGTGGACCGGTTTTCTTCACACCTATGTGAAGTGTGTGTGTGTGTCAGAGGACATTTGTACCAGGTTCGAGTTCGAGATCGACAGTGTATGGTGATACTTACTTTGAAATTATATTGTGCTGGATTCCAAGTCACCGTGCTTATGATGGTAATTGTGTGACTGATGACCTTTCTTGTGCTGGAACGACTGAGGCAATTGAGACATCGAAGTGCCGTGCAACCCCATACAAAATCGCAAAACTTCTCACCGATGAAAACAGACGTGAAATTGTGTGGAAGGTAAAATTTCATTTCCTGCGATCTGTGTACTACCTTGAGTGAAATGTCAAGTTTTTTAATTTCCCGAGGATGAAATTTTTTGTCGTTCCAAATGTACGAGAAAAATTTTCACTGACAACTCAGCTGTTTCTGTCGGCGTCATTCAGGTTGTATTGTGTTTTCCCGGTGTTATTTATAGTTGGGCGATAGATTAGTCAACAGATTATTTGATGCTAATGTTAGTTGCGGTGCTAATATGTCATTTCACCGGAACACAGATCGGATGATAAGTGAAAAAATGTTCCACACAAACTTTTCCACGACCCATTTCGCCAATGAAAAGTGCTGCTGTCGTTTTTTTTTCATTTCACGCGATCTGAACCAGCCTTAAGTTAAAAAGTAATGGTTCCACTCCGTTGTACACAACTATGACGATTTTTATATTAGCTGTATTTCTTATGCAACGGAGTGTACACATTGCATTAACAACTTATCCTCGATACTTTCGGATAGAGAGCTGGTGCTGAAATTCTGCTATTAAGTGTATTCCGTGCTTTGGATGTTTTTTACTACTTACTTCTCAGCTCTTAGTCGTTTAAAAAAGCAGCTATTCTGATCACGCTAAATGAAAAGAAGACATTTTAATGCTTCAAGAGATTTAAAGATGGCTTAAAATTGCAATTGAATAACGAACAGCAGGAAATTGGTATTCTGCACACTTCGCAATCAATAAAAGTGCAATTTTCTTCACTTCGACTTTAGCAATAGTCTTTGAAAATGTGAACCATTTCACTTCTCGTAAAGTCATTTTTAACTTTAAGTGAATATCCGAATATTTGAGGAAGTAGCCAAGATATTTTTAATTACTACAAAGTTTATAGTTACTTTAATGAATCAACCCGTCTAACACAAGTTACTCATATGAAGTTTCCAATTAAATAATCTGGTCAAATTAAGTAATTTGGCTTCGTTGGGATCATACTATCTATAGACAACTCCGTGTAGAGTTGCGACCTAGACCACTCGGCCACGCAGCATAATATTTTGAGCTGACTGCGAGTAGTTGTGCTGTGACTGGAGATTAAAAAAATATACTTTGTGGGGTTTACATTTTAATTACAATTGAATTAGAAACTAATGCGTGAACATAAAGAACAAAAAAACGTTTGAATTGTACGAGGGTAAGGTGAAAAGCTCTCGGCCTGACACAGAAATACCGTTATAATCGGCAAACATTTATGTCTCCTGCTTGGGTGCAATTGTCATTAGTTAGTATGACAAGTTTCAACTTGTTCTCTCAAGTAGCTTGTTTACACGAATTTTTGCAGTAGACGTCTTATGTGTTTTCCGTTAAAATTGAGAAACTTGAATATCGTGCGATTATAAAATTCTTCGTTTTAGATGGATTAATCCCTAAGGAAATTCATCCGAAGTTAACAAAAGTTTACGGGGACTCTGCTCCTTCGATGTCAACCGTTAACAAATGGGCAGCTGAGTTTAAACGTGGTCGCACCTCGCACGTCCCTCGAAGACGACCCACGTGAAGGACGGTCAAAAACCGCAACCACACCTGAAATCATCGAAAAAGTGCTCAAAATCGTGTTGGACGATAGGCGAATAAAAGTGAGTGATATTGCTGAGGAAGAAATGGTGCGAAACATCTTGCACAAAGAATCAGAGATGCGAAAGCTCTGCGCAAGATGGGTGCCGCATTTGCTGAATGCCGATCAAAAGCAAATGCGCAAACGATTTTCGCAGCAATCTTCGCACCAATTCAATCGGGATCCGACCGATTTTGTGCGGCGATTTGTCACCATGGATGAGATTTGGGTCCACCACTACACGCCAGAAACGAAATAGCAGTCGAAGCAGTGGGTGGAAGCCGATGGTTCAGCGCCAAAGAAAGTGAAATCGATCGCATCTGCCGGAAAGGTCATGGCCAGCGTGTTTTGGGATGCGAAAGGAATCCTGTTAATTAATTACCTTGAGGCAGGAGGCAGAACAATAACAGGCAAATATTACTCCAAGCTTCTTGATCAGCTGGATGCCGAAACTCGCGAGAAGAAGCCTGGCTTGAAGAAGAAGAAAATCATATTTCTCCAGGTCAACGTACCTGTACACAAGTGTGCGTTGGCGATTGAAAAACTGCGGGATTTGGGGTACGATTCTCCTGATTTGGCACCCTCAGACTTCCATCTGTTCCTAAACTTGAAGAAATTTGTTTCTGAGAAGCGCTTCGCATCCAGTGAAGAAGTTGAGAGGGCCGTAGATGAATATTTTCACAGCCTTCCAGTCTTTTACTTCCGGGAAGGAATACTCATGTTGCGGAAACGTTGGACCAAGTGTGTTGAAATCAAGGGAGGTTATGTAGAAAAATAAAATCATTTTATAACTGAAAATCGCAGTCTTTCATTGTCAGGCCGAGAATTTTTCACCTTACCCTCGTATTAGAATTTAATACAAATTGGTTTATAATAGAAGTAAACTTTGAAAGAGTTTAGATTGCAGAATTAAAATTATTAAAAATGCTGGTAGTCTAAGACCAGGTTTAAAAAAAGTTCGAGATTTTTAACTGTGCATCCACCCCACTTGAGCAAATGTTGTGCTAAAAAGTTTGCAGACATTTTTGCTCATGTGCGGTAGGTGGGAGAAAACTCATTACCTAAGACACATTTGTTGCCGCTGCTATGCATCTGTCGGCAATGAAATTCTCGCATCATAAATACCTTAAAAAACAAGCTAGCCTTCGGTATGACAAAGTTAATATACCCTATCACATTCATGAAGGTTACTATTTTATATATGTAATTACACTTGTACAATATATGACATGATAATATCTCAGTATCTACACTAAAATGTATTTGGTCTACAACTTAATAATGAGACTTTTTTTAGAGATGGCAACACCGATAAACCAATGGTAGTCCATCTTTGACATACATACCATTTGAAGTTTGTATTCATAAGCTGTCAATGTCAGTATAAACATTTCGTGTTGATTGTTGACAACGTATTTTACCGGACCATGGAAAGTTTCGAAAATTCACGAAAAAAACAACATTTGCGGGAAGTTTTACTTGGACATTATTTTGCTAAGAAGACTGCAGCTCAGAGTCATAAATTGCTCGTGGAAGTTTACGGTGACGATGCTTTTTCGCGTGCACAGTGTTTTCGGTGGTTTCATCGGTTCAAAAATGATAATTTCGACATTACCGACGAAGAGCGACCTGGCCAGCCAAAAAAGTTTGAAGACGAAGAATTGACGAAATTACTCGAAGAAGATTCGTGCCAAACTCAAAAAGAGTTGGCAATTTCGTTGGAAGTGACTCAGCAAGCCATATCGAAGCGGTTAAAATCACTGGGAATGATCCAAAAGCAAGGCCACTGGGTCCGTACGAGTTGAAGCCAAGAGATGTTGAGAGGCGCTTTTGCATGTGCGAACAACTGCTTCAAAGGCAAAGACGGAAGGGTTTTTTGCATCGTATTGTGACCGGCGATGAAAAGTGGATTCATTATGATAACCCAAAGCGAAAGAAATCATGGGGACCGCCCGGGCACCAATCAACATCGACCGCGAAGCCAAATATTCATGGTTCCAAGCTTATGCTCTGCATTTGGTGGGACCAGATCGGTGTTCTTTATTATGAGCTGCTAAAACCGAATGAAACCATTGACGGGCAGCGCTATCGACTGCAATTGATGCGTTTGAGTCGAGCATTGCGTGAAAAACGGCAACAATTTGCTGAAAGGCACGACAAAATAATTCTTCAGCATGACAATGCTCGCCCTCATGTTGCGCAAGTCGTGAAAACGTACCTGGAAACAACCAAATGGGAAGTGCTACCCCACCCGCCGTATAGCCCTGACATTGCTCCATCCGATTACTATTTGTTCGCTTCGATGACTCATGCGTTGGCTGATCAGCACTTCACTTCATATGAGGATACTAAGAACTGGCTCGATTCATGGATAGCCTCGAAACCCCAAGATTTTTTTCGCGACGGAATTCGTAGACTTCCCGAAAGATGGGAGAAAGTTATCGCTGCTGATGGCCAATATTTTGAATAATTTAGTTATATGAATAAATCTATGAACAAATGCCCAAAATTCCAAAAAAAGTCTCATTATTAAGTTGTAGACCAAATATATACAAAAACTAATCTCACTACCCCTAAAAACCCTATTTGATGAATTTCTAAATTTCTCTCATATTCATAACATCATTGTTTGTACCCATGATTTAACAATAGAAGGTTACGCAAAAAAGTGTGCAACTTTTTCGTTCTCTCTGCGCATGTCACAGTTTCACCTTTTGAAAGTTTTCGATAAATTTGATATGAAATCACCTAGTTTTACAGCTTTCATCCGATTTTCATGAAATTTTGAAAATTGGACATCCGAGGCTAAGGGAAGGTTAATGTTTACATAAGATTTCAAAAAACCACCCTCATCCCCCTTCCCACCCTTAAAAGAGAATCTGCGAATTTATCTACAGTTGTTGAAATTTTGTACATGAGACCTCCAAGGCAAGGGGAAGGTGACGGCATACATGCAATTTTGGGAAACCATCCTAACCCCCTTCTCACCCTTAAAAGTAAATCGGCAAGTATATTTACAGTTTTATTCCGATATTGATGAAACTTTGTATATTAGACCTTCAAGGCTAGGGCAAGGTGGCTAGTCTAGATAAGGATTTCGGGAAACCGCCCCAATCTCCCTTCACACCCCTAAAAGAAAATTTGGAATTTTATTTTCGGGTGAGAAGTGTTTTTTTGTTTTTTGAATGATTTGTAAACATTAACCTTCCCCTAGCTTTGAAGGTCTAAGGTCTACTTTCATCAAGATCGAAATAAAACTGCATATACAATTGCAAAGAATTTTCCCTAAAAGGAAATTTGCAAATGTATCTGCAGCTTTATTTCGCAGATTCCCGTTTAGGGGTTGCAAGGAGGATGAGGGCGATTTTTTAAAATCCTATTAAGACAGTAACCTTCCCCTTACCTTGAAGGTCTAATATGTAAAATTTCATCAAAATCGGAATAAAACTGTTAATAAATTTGCAAATTTCCTTTTAGTGGTGAGGGGATGAGGTCCAATAGACAAAATTTCGTTAAAATAGGAGGAAAACTGTATATAAAATTGCAAAAATGTATGTACCTATATGTATGTATGTATATAAAATTGGAAAAATGTGAAACAAAACATCACGCGCAGAGAGAAAAAGTTGCACACTTCTTTACGTAATCTACTATTCTTGAATCATGGGTTGTACAATATAATATTTCGCGACTGTATGTCACACGCCACACAATCCATTTAATTTTATCTCAACTGCTTAACTATCGGGAATTCCCACTGCACGTCACTGTACTGCACAGTTCATTTTTTGCGACTGATGATCCGGAAATTTCGTATATCAGGACTGTGCAGTTTGAACTGTACAGATCTCCGGATCGTTTGTAGCGGCCTCATTTTTCCAGTTTTATGATATGGATTGCGACTTATTATTACGACTATTATATGCAATGGCAAATGCATTTTTGTAATACATACCTGACATTGATATCTTCCACCCACACACACTTTCAATAAATTTTCTTGTAGTACTATATCTATTCATTTCGCTCTGAGATGCTTTCCTTCTAGGTCGACAAACGGTTTTGTAGTTAATATATTCATGAGAAACTCTTCAGTTGCATCTTCAGCATAAAATCTTGTATAAAATGGAAAAAGTATTCCATGAAATGCATTTTATCGACTAAGGTGTCACTGTTGATTCTCATATGAAACTTTGATCAGTATTGTTGATTTTTCTCTCGTTTTAAATCCAATGTCAACTCGCTAAGTTTATCAAAGTATGCAGAATGAGCACTTATTGTCTCAAAAACATACCAATGGGAATGTTAAAGCCTTAACCATAATCATTATATGTACAATAGGTATGTTACTTTACATGTTAAAGAACCCCTTAAGATATGTACATTTTTCCTGAAGACATTCGTTCCATCTGACTGGCATGAGACAAAAGATGGCTTTTTAATAAAAAGCAGAATTTCCACCCAGGCGGCGGCTTTTCGGAATGCATCAATTAGTGGAACATATTGAACTGGTTCTTCACAAACATACTTTTCTCTTCGAATCTTGTCGTGTGCTCAGATACTTTTGTTTACACGAATATAGGCCAATCCTACGATATCAGTGATATAGTAAAAATATAGACATACAATACATACGCACAAATATCCACATAATGCATGTATATTTGTTAGTTCGTTTGTCGCAAACAATCTTCCCCAAGCCCATCAATTTATCGTAATCTTTTCCTCAGGTTAAATACACAAAAAAATGTCAAAAACCTGATAATCCACACTTTCTTCTTTAACCGAACAATTACTAGTGCAATGCTAAATGGTTTTAACAAATTTGAGGAAACTTGCAAAATTCAAAGTAACTTATCTGGCATTAAGTATATTGTATGTACGAGTATGTACTAATTTTCAGTGACACTTTGTACTGTCTTTAAAGTGAAAATTTCATCATTTCTTTCGTTTATATGAAAAAAGGCACCTTTTTTCAGTTAAGTTTGTTTTGTGTGTGTATTTGTTAAGTACAATAATTTGGGGTGTCCCTATTTTAATCAATAGTTAGAACAAAAAAAAACTTTGTCATATACACAATAATTGAGGTCACTTAAAAAAGTTTACTGTGTAATGCCAGTTACAAACAATGGGCCATGACTGGCAATTGGAAGCCATTACTATCGTTTATCTACGCGTATAGCGGTTAGTAGCGATGACGTTTGACTGAAAATTTATTTGAAATCTTTTATTAGCCAATTGCTGGCAGCCATTATTGCCACAAACCCCTATCTGCCCAGATTCACGATAGCAACTGACAGCGACGGACCATTGCCTGTAGCAGGCATAGAAAAGTAAACATTTACTACAGTACAGTGCCGGATCCGAAAACTAAATTCGCTAGTGGATTCACACTAGAGATGTATCGGTTGGCCGGATATCCGGCTGCCGGATATCCGGTGAAAGGTCTGTACACTTTTCGCGCCTGTGGGAGCGATGATGCGATTGTATACAACTATTGAAAATACTCGTACTTTAAAAAAAAAGTTATTTCAATTTTTATTTTATGAGTGCATATAATTATGTTTATTATAAAATTACTCCGGGACAATGCAAATGAGTTGAGTTTGTAAACAATATTCAAAACAATGTTTTAACCCAATGTCAGAGATACTCTAAAGATACTCCTTCTCCGATCCTGTCAAAAAAATAATAAAAATAACAGATCCAGTTTTTAAATCCTGGTCACACTGCCTGGTTGACTTCAATTCAAATTATAAACATTGCATTGAACTTGACAATGACCGCAAGACGACTTCAAGGCGCCATTAGTAAAATGCCATAACTCGATAACTCTAAGTACCCATTCGGTAGGCGGCTGTCTTATCATATTTGCGATTCATCCATGAATCAGGTTTGTCAGATTCCTTATTTACCTCGTTCAACTATCCAATGAGCAATGATCTACGATTACTTATGATGATGAACCTGGAAATTGAACTTGGCTAGAGTGGCTAGAGCCATATGTGTGGAGCAACCACTTCAGCATAATTCAAACATAGAATGAATTACACCTGATAAGAACCTGATTTCCAAGTGAATGGAAAAGACTGCCATAGTTACTATTAAGGTGTCGTCCGTGTTTCAACTATTCTATCAAGCGATAGAATGAAAAGTGGTTACTAATCGTACAAGTTACAGTAGACAGAATGGGTTTTCGAACAAAGGGGTCTAAGTTAATTTAACTTGGGTTACAGATATTCTACAATACATAGTTACTTGTATAATCCATCCTGATTGTATAAATGATCAATCCAAATAAACTGCTCTCTGATGAGTCCAAATCCTGTCACGTTTATTTTATTTATATAATTTAAGCAACTTCTTTGATAACTTCGAAATCCATCTTATCCTTCGAAATCATCAATATAAATCCATTAAAGTCTTCCAAATTCAGAGAGTTGATATTATTTAGACTCTAGTATCTACAATTTTACATTGCACTTTTATGTGTAAACAAGATTCGATTCAGCCCACGAACAAGAAGCAACCGTCGGAAGAGTTGGTATTCGTTGGTCAGAAGACAGACTTATGCACATCTTAGATAAGGTGAAGTCGTTTAGGCATACATTTATCTTGTCACACTATAAATGCAGAAGGTAGTCTAACAGGTCATTGGCATAGCATTTACACCTATCATACCACCATTACAATTGACTTGCTCATATATAAATTCGCTTGGCTAATCGACAATCAAGCAGTCTTACTTGAGGCTTCATCGCGACAATATAAGTATCGTGATCGTGTCGTGAGTGGACTATTATTCTGTATAAAAAAATAAAGCTTAACTAAAGATTTGGGAATACCAACATTTTCAATAAAAATGCGTGAAATTTTTGTGTTTGTCGTGTTAAGTATCGTTGCGGTTCAAATTCAATCAAAATCTGTTTATCGTAACGGTCGAAATTTAAAATTAAACGAAGTTCCTGCAGAACAGCTCCGACAGATTCCGGTGGTGATCATCCAAGAAGAGGTTCTAGTTCCCGTACAAACACTTCAAAATATTGAGCCTGTCGCGGAAGTGGAAGAGCCTGGTGTTGTATTCATCGAAAATAATGTGCGGCGTAAGGACGATTTAATAGTTGAGGCGGACGTAGCAGCTGAACAGGAAGAACATTTTCCTGTAGCAGCTAACGACGACGCTCAGGAAACAAATCAAGAAAATTTAATTGCTGTCGCACAGATCAATGATGACCTAACCCCTGTACAACCCATTTTAAAGCAAGATGGTTCTTCGACATCTCGCCCATCAATTATTGAACAAGCGCAACAAATTATCAATAACAATCCATTCACTCAATTTGTCGATTCTATACGTCGTCCTTCAACAAAGGCCCCTGAAGCAGCCGGAATTGAGGCAACCACAAGTGCCAACATTTTGCAACAACTTCAAGCCGGAGTTCAAAATATTGGGTCTCAACTAACAAGCGCCTTTACTCCCGGTCAAAGTAACTTACAGGCGTCTGCATCGAATCCAGCCGAGACAGTAGTGCGTCCTCCCAATTTCTTGGAACAACTTCAGACTAATTTCCAAAATACAGTTCAAGGAATTTTTAGGCCAAACACTGAGCAAAGCACAAGTGGTAATCAACCGCAAGGACCTTTCCAGGCAGTCTTAAGCAATGTTCAAAATTTCTTAACTGGAAATCGCGGAGACGTTAACCCTACTCAAGCTTCAGCATCTGATAATCAGCTCCCAGTCGACAACAAAGTTGATCCCATTGTTGCTGAGGCATCTGAACCAGTGGTAGTAGCGGTCGAACCAGCGCATCCAGTAGAAACCGCAAATAATGCCGAGAGTGATGCAGTCGTTTTGGTCGGAAGCGATTCTTCATTGGAAAATGAGTCCGAGTAATTAAGAAGTGAAAAATAATGACATAAGACATACGAAACTTATTTATTTAATTATTAATTTATTAATACATTGTACGTTTAATGTACTTAGTTTATGAATGTGTGTGATTTCCGAAAGAAATAAAAAATGTATTTAGAATAAATTGTATTCATTTTTTTTGGAAAAATATCGGAGAAGTTTTATGCAGCGGATTCATTATTTTTAAAATTGATAGTGCATTCATTTTCCCGAATATTTCAGATTTTTTAACACACTAATTTTGTTTTCGATTGGCTACGAGATTGGTCTTTTTTCGAGTAACTGTTCTACAAAAATATCTCTGGAAAAGATTTAAAATCTCAATTTTTAAATCAGAGTTGCTCGGACTTCTACTAATACCAATTTATTTGATCTGACCGATCAAAGCCTAGCACCTAGGGTGTGTAACAATAAATTTAAACAAATAAATTTATATATTGTGGAACGAACTGACAGCGGTCCTGTCACATACACACAGAAGTAACTTAAAAATTTCATTGAATGTTCGATTGGCATTGGGGCAGCTTTCGAGCAATTTCTCTCGAAATGTGTGCTTGTGTGCCAATTGAAAACAACATTACTTTCATTCGCATCATACACTCAACTATCTGTTAATTAATACTTTCTTCAATCTGAAGTGGAAGGCCAGAGAAAAATGGCACCCTCTCAATTTCGCCGACAAGATCAAGAGTAAATTGCAAAGTGTATTCAAGTTTACATTGAAGGAGGGTTTACATTGGGTTAGTATTAAACGCGTTTATTTGTAACCAGAACACAAATAACATGCATAAAATTAACCAATACTGCTGAATAGACAGCTGGAAACACAGGGAATGTCGACTTTTCAGGTGAAAATACTCGAGTTTCGGTGCAGGCAACGCAGCTTACTTATGCAGTTTTGGCTGATCATACAATGTGTTTTTATGAATAAAATGTCGATTTTATTTGATTACACAAACTAAAAATAATTCTGCTGTCAAATAAAATTTGATAGATTGTATTTTCAATGCAGATATACAGTGAAACCTCTTATTAGCGGACACCCACGGGACTCAAATTTTGGTTAGCTATCTAGAGGTATTTGGTGTCAGGTAATAGAAGATGGTGTCCCCTCTGCGTACTCTATTTGTTGTCGACTTGAAAAGTAGCGCGTTGCTGGTGTCTGCATTCATTGCCCGGATGGCGTGTTCAAGTGCCAGGTTGAATATCGTCGGCGCCAGGCTATCGCCTTGGATCCTGACGTGTGACACAGGGTTGATCATCGTCATATTTGTAAGTCGTACTAGTTTTAATTGTATACCAAATTGCAGCATGATATTATACAGTACACTGATCGATACTGTCGCCTGCTTGCTTAAAGTCGACAAAGATTTGGTACACGTCGACATTGTATTCCCAGCACTTTTCCAAGATTTGCTTGACCGTGAAAAGTTGATCGGTTGTTGATCGGCAAGGTCTAAAGCCGCCTTCATTTTCAATGATTCTTTCAGCGTACGGTTTTATTCTATTTTCAAGAATTTTCGTCAGTATTTTGTAGGACGTACAGATAAGTGAGATGCCTCTGTAAGTCTCGCACCGCAATTTATCTCCCTTTTTGTGAGTGGGACAAATTATGCTCCTGTGCCAATCTTTTGGGATCACCTCGTCCTTCCAGATTCGCAGAAGCAGCTAATGTATGGCATTTAATGTACCCGTTCCACCGCATTTTAGTAATTCAGCTGGAATCTTGTCTGCACCCGGTGCTTTATCTAGTTTGTGTGACTTAAGGGCGAGATCAACTTCTCTGTCGGGGTTTGTTTATTTGGTCCATGATTGATTATGTCGTTATCGATTGGGGCTTATTGTATGGTTACCTTAGATGTAGGATTAAGAAACCCTTCCATCGTTTGTTGATGATATTAGTTTCACTGATAACATTTA
Source organism: Chloromyia formosa (assembly GCA_964017055.1). NCBI lineage: Eukaryota > Metazoa > Arthropoda > Insecta > Diptera > Stratiomyidae > Chloromyia > Chloromyia formosa. The sequence continues at coordinate 132,562,322 of OZ024814.1, read as the reverse complement.
CATCCTTGTCCTTACAGAGGTTAGTCCTGGGTTAATAACCATTCTTAATCGTGTTTACTAGTTTGTAGGCTTGTCAGTTGTTATTATTAGTACAGTAGTCCCTCGTTAAGACGAACTCGACGGGGGAAAGAAATACTCAGTTCGTGTTAAATAAATACGTGTTATCCGAATTCGTTTAACACGAACTGGGTTCGTGTTATCCGAACCCGAATATTACACACATACTGCATCCATCTCCACGCAGTTAAACACAGTTTATATCCATTCTGTCCAAAAAATTTCAATGAAAAAGTAGATCATGTACAGAGAAAAATATATTTTTTTTTGATAACACTTATATGTATAATGTACATAGGATACGATGACATACGAATTTATATTTCTACCTGTGTTTCAGAAAGTTGGTAATTGTGGTTTGTTGCTAAGTTTTTGGAAATTGTCGAATGCACTCTCTTCTTATCTTGTCCAAATTGTCTTCAAAACTTACATCTAGGTTTTCGGTAGAAGTTTTTGCAAGCCTTTGTAAAATCTCTAATGCCGTTATGACTTCACTTCGATTGGGCTTCTTTATTTCCTCGACCACTTGTTCTTCCTCTTCTTCTTGGTCTTCTCTTTCCTGTTCTTCTTCGTCGGATAAACTACACACTGGTAAGTTTTCATCCAGTGAGAGGAACTCCGAAAAAGTAAGAGCTACTGGTGGTTCAGTTGCCACTACGAGTCTCTCCCAGTCTTCTGGTCCGTCGATCATAATTTCCAGGTTTAGTAGAGGCGAAGATGTTGGTTCAACTTGCATGGGATTGTCTGAGTTCACGGTGATCCAAGCTTTTTGAAACAATTCGATATGGTTGTTGGCGAAACGTTGTTCCATGAAGCAGTCATAGCTCTCATCGCTTGCAAGATCCATTTTACAAGAGCCTGGTCGGAATCAATGGAAAGTATGGCGTTTCGCACAAGTCGCGTTTTAAAATGGCACTTGAAAGCAGCAATGATTCCCTGTCCAATGGCTGGAGACGACTGGTGCAATTTGCTGGGAAAAATACGACTTTTAGATTAGGTAGCTCCAAGTAGTAGATGTTATGAGCGCTGCAGTTATCCATTGTTAGCAGGACGTGTCGATTTACCCTGCCTTTTTCCTTTGAAATTTCATTAGCCATAAACGAAATGAGGTCGAATCAACCCAACCATTTTTTTGGATGGTGTATTCAAATGGCAAATTCTGACGATTTATTTTGTTCATACATCTTGGGTTTTGGTATTTTCCAATAATCTATAATTTCAGCTTTTCGGAGCCTGTAGCATTACAACATATGACTACAGTTCATCGTTCTTTTTTTCGCTGCCGTGGCACTTGTTTCCCTTAAAATCGAGAGTACGATCTGGCAGCAAGTTGTAGGACACCCCTGTCTCATCGATCTTAAAAATATTTTTGCCGTCGTAGTTTCTCTTTACTTCTTTAAATTCTTTTAGCCATTCGCTTACGGTTTTTTCACTGACCTTGTTCAGTTCTTCGCTCACCACAAGAGATCCAATTTTAAATCCTTTTTGGAATCCCCAGAGCCATCCATCGCTACATTTAAAATTTTCGAACCCGAGCGAATCACTTATTTCTTTAGCTATTTCTTTAACTAGTGTTTCCGAAATCGGCACATTATTGTCTCTCACTTTTGTAAACCACTTCAAAAGTTCCTTTTCCACGTCCTCGTTCGTAGCTTTACGGAGCCGCTTTTTGATGATTGTCGACAAAGTTGATTTTGGGATGCTGTATTTTTCCGCTATTTTCGTTTTCGATATCAAACCACATTCCACTTCTTCCAGAATTTTTCTTTTTATCGAAATATCAATAGATCTTTAGACACTTTTCTTAGCACCCATTTTCCCTTCATAAACTCAAGAAAGACGCGATAGAACAAGAGCGAATCGTCAAAGTAAACAGTAACGATAAAGGGCAGATCGCAAGTCTAAGCATAAAAGCATAAAAGCATAAACAAAACTTCCCCGTAAACAAAGAGTCCTTCGCTTTTCTTTTTTTTTTTCGTTTCCATTGTCAATCATAAAATTCGTGTTAACCGACATTTTCGTATTGGCGTTACAAAATTGAGTTCGCAGTTCGTGTTACCCGAATAATTCGTGCTAGCCGGTGATTTTTGGTTTGAAACCATTGGATTTAATGGGGGAAAAGAAATGATTCGCGTAAACCGAATGTTTGTGTTATCCGGGTTCGTATTAACGAGGGATTACTGTAGCTAGATTACATACGATTTTGGGAAGGCTGTTTCTCGATTGGTGCACTGAAGAAATCCTACATCGATAGGTTATCTTAACTAAGTAATGGTTAGAATCGCAGTTTGCTCCTTGGCATGATCGGACATCACACTTGAAGCTCATCTCTAGCATATGAGGACATGATAAATCTGGTTGACGGTTTCTTTATGAATGCGTCGGTGTGGAAAGCATGTTGAGCTTCCCAGTGGGAGTCATAGACACCAAATCGACTGATACCTTCGGAGGTGTGAATGCATGCTCTGTCTGTCCCGAGAGGAATACCTTTTCCTGTCCAAATGTTTTCGTCAGTTTGCTTTCGACATTCCTAGCGAGTTGATTAAACACGGGCTTAAAACATTTTATAGTACTCGTATTTCGCTCAGACATCGATGCTGGTGAACCAATAAGAACCAAGCGCTCTTACAACGTTAACATATTTTACGTAATGCTGATTAAGCGCTCTTACAACGTTAACATACGTAATGCTTCGTATACACAGGAACATATTCCGGAACGTTAAGCCAAATTCACTAACAACATTTACGACATCGAAAGTGCACGCGCATACTGTGTTTGCTGTTATTATTTATATTCTCCTAAATGTTTCCGAATATGAACATATGTGTACATATACGAAGCTTAACAGCCAAAACATGTATACATATTATAGTATAGTACTATACTATCAGAGTCCCAAACAAAAACAAAAACCAAACGTTCTTACAACGTTAACATACGTATCGACAAAAATATACGAGTATATCATCAGAACATAAACTTGAAAGTGAAGACGAAAACAACCCAACTTGGATGAATAAAGTGGAAATACTCAATTGCCCTAACCCCTTGTGGGGCATAGCGCGTCAACTGTTCCATGTGGCCCAGTTGACGTTTCGTTGACAAAAATTGGTTTCAGAGAATGCAGTTGCCAGCATGCACCTCCTGCACATCCATGGTCACGAACGTCGTCGTGGACGGGATTCGAGCCCGAAACACCGGTAGTCAAACATGAAGCTGATTCCTCAAAACACTGCGCTACCGCAGTGCGCTATTTTTTTATGTGGAGTTATTATTATCCGAGCGGACTCGCAAAGCTAAGTCTAAAGTGCTGGGGTTATCGCTTAACTATAATCGCATTGATCGCTTTGAGGGACTCGCACCTATATACCTATCGTTGAGCGATAATCGCAAGAGTCACTCCGAGGAATTTGTATCTTGTAATTTTAGTGGTATCGGGGTAAGAGTAGAATATGAAAGAAAGGTAAATTGGAAAGTACAGAACTCTTGTAAAATACTGATATAAAAAAAAGAAAAATGCGAAAAGCCGAAAACTTGGATAACGAGAAAGATAAAAAAAAAGAATTTATTTTTGGAAAAATTTACTTCAAACAGAGATGAGATTGTGAAACTAGTAAACAAAGAAGCAAGAATCCCCTTGTTTGTTCAAAAAATTCATGATAGGTTAAAACTTGGTATTTCTTCCATTTATAAAATTGTCTCTCGGAGTAATTTGTTTACTTGACGATATCGCGGCAAATACTAACACGATTATTAAAAACATTGGTATTGATCTTAATGAGTTATGCCCGGTTCACATTATTCCAGTCCAGTAATCCAGTCCAGCGATCCAGTCCAGTGCTGGACTGGATCATATCGTCTACATGATTCCAGTCCAGTAGTCTGGCGAGTGTGTTGTTGATTCGGTAACTATAGTAACAATGATTTCTGGGCGAGCTGGAATCAAAAAGTAGACCGACAATCCAGTCACTGGACTGGATTGCTGGACTGGATTGCTGGATTGAATTGCTGTCCAGTGCCGGTTCACATTATTCCAGTAGCAGTCCAGCGCTGGACTGGATTACTGGACTGGATTGGTTACTGGAATAATGTGAACCGGGCATTAAGCGAAAATTATACAGTCAAATATTTGACTATTTTTTGTATTAATTTTTGGGACTAATAGTCTAATAGCAATAATTTTCCGATCAAATGTTTGACAATAATTACATTAATCCGTATTGTATCATAACAACCAATTTGATATCAAAAATTTGTTATGTCAAACGCGTCAAATTGTTTGACTGTGAAATGGCCGCTTAAGTAAAAAAAAGTAAATATTAGAAGATTACCTCGCCCCCGTCATATCCCCAATTCCGCGAACTTATTGAGCTTCCCTCGTCTATTTCAAATACGAATTACGTACCGGTGAATTACTAAAGGCACTATCGACACTGTTTAAAATCTTGTTCCTATTTTACAATATCAGTATGATTCTGCACATGCGTTCACAAATAAGCAACAATAGATTATGTCATATGTAAAGCTCGCATAAGGTATGGTTGTTTCAAATATTCAAAACATGAAGTATGTTTACAGGTAACAATGATCGAATTGAAATTTCTAAACCAAATTCGATCATACTAATCGATTCCATTCAGGGAAGGGTTTATTACTTAATTCAATTACACTTAGGTGGGTACATCACAATCATCCCACATTATACGAATTCGGATTTTTAATAAGCCAGCCATCGAGATAACTATGTCGCGAATTGAATTTCAATCTAAACAAACTTTACCCAGCGGCGAATTTTATGTTTTATTAATCATCATTATTAACCAAAACAACACGACAAAAAGTAAATCGTGATATTGTTAAAATTCAGTAGGTGTTTTCCACTTCTTTTCCATTTCACTTGGGTCGTTTGGTCGATGCCTCTTATTACCAGTAACTCGTTAATTGATTGCACATATTTGAAATTGCTGTACGAGTAGCTGCAGCAAAGAAAGATTTCCCTTTAATGGATTTCACTTGACCAAGTCCACTTAACATGATGAAAGCAAGCAATGGTACCTTTTGTCACAATGGGCAAGATTTAATAACATAATAATTTCTGCAATAAGCTCATGGGAGTAATATACAGTATTATATTTTTGCAGAAAATAGTCGGAAGGGATTTGTATCGAGTTGCTTGCATACACATTTTGTCCATTTAGTCGCCTTATGCGGCAAGCCGGGAAAGCGGTTGCTTATTCTTACATCCCACAAACAGAGAATGGAGTGGCCATAGAGAGACTAAATTCGTATGTAACTTCATGCTAACTGAAATTATAGAAATTTAAATTCTTTTAAGATATACTTTATTCAACGTCTGTATGCTCCTCAAATAAGAGGACGCAACAACTTATTCTCGCACAGGGCCGTTGAGAGAAGATCCGGGCCTGAGACTCAAATTTTATGTGGCCCCATAATATGATAGATATAATAATGATGGAAGTTATTGCACGATTTTTTCGTGTTTCAATGAATTCGGAAATGAAGTCTTCAATAAATATTTTTTGCATTAAAGATTCAGCTTAAAAAATTGATATGTTTATTACGAATTTATAGTTTTCAAGAAAATTCCCAATAAAATATTAAATTGACCATACTATAAGTAGAAAAAAACGCTAGTCAGAACATTCGATAATGTTTAAAATGTAATCCGTCAACAAAATCAGAGAAATCATTTGACAGTTATATCCATTTTATCGTATTTTTCGAATTTTCGCGAACATACTAGGTAGTTTTATAATTAATTGTATTGTGTTAAAATAATAATAATAAATTTTAACGTCATTTTATAATAATTTGAATATCTGACACAATAACAACAATTTTCTGTGCGTTGAATTCAATATGCGAAAACCCGAGAAAAAGTAGTGAGAAATTCTTTAGAGAAAAAACATTTTCCGGACACCCTGTAAACATTGTATGTGTCTTATTTGTCACCTGTAGTACCATGCAAAAAAAACGTCGAGTTCTATAAAACATACAATGACTTTATAGATTAGGAGCTGACGGGGGTTGAGTATGCAAAATTCGTGGTCCAGGTGCCTCTTAGTGATTCCTAGGGTGTGTAGGTGACTAGGAAACTGCAGGGTGCTGCCGAAAATTTTGGTCGTTATCCGGCTAGGGAGATGCACCCACCGAAAAAGCAGTGTCCGAAATTCTATATCTAGTGACTGCCGATTTACAGCGGTCTTCCATCAAACTAGTACATATTGCTCATTCACCACAATCTCCACCGCGAGGACACCGCTTCTCCGGCGACTTTTGACATTTTTAAGCGAATCCCTAATCTTTTTTAACATTTAGTTACTATTTCGGAGACACTGCCAATTTTAAGCAAAATTATTTTATTTAAAGAAGACTAAAATCAACAATTTGAGATCAAGAAAAAGCTATCTACGATGTGTGGTTGTCGATTTACAGCCGGTTTTCCATCAGACAAATTAAAAGGCCTTATTTCCCTCACTTTCATCGCTCTCCACTCCCAGGGTATCGCTTTTCCAGCGCGTAGTTGGCGATGAGGTTTAAAAAATGAAACCCATCTTTTATTTGCATTTATTCAGGTATATGTATCAGCGATTTTGTGGCCTTTTATAAGTTTTTGGAAGAATCTTTTTTTAACTTTTATTGAGTTTTCCGGGAAACGTATCACTTTCTCACAAATATGATACACAGGTAAAACTTTCTACGAGTAGCGTTTGTCGAATTACGATTGATTCTCTTCCCATGTCGGGCCTCCCGTCTTTCCTGATTTTTTTTTTATTTTAAATTTTTCTAGTATCCGGGCCCCACAAAAACATGGGCCTGGGGTGATGACTTTTTTCACTGAAGCTCCGTATCACATCAAACACACGGATTTCTGCAATAACTTATTCAATTGGAATGTCTATCCGTTTTGAGGATTTTGTAGCAAAAACGAAACCCTTATGAAATCGGTCAAATGTCTGTCTGTCCGTCAGTTCGCCTGGGAGGAAGGTAGGCTGATCGCTGACTCTACTTTCTATAATTATTTAAACAATTTATTTCTAATATTTTTTACGCAAGCTTGCCATTTGCAATGTCGTCTTAACATGAATGGTTAAGCATCTCCAAGAGTGGGGCAGTTCATTTCCTATTGACATGAAACACTACAAAACCCTCGGATTGCGGGCGTAGCCCTCTATTTTCCGTTTTTATTTATGAATTGAGCCATTGACTGCTCTGTTAAAAGTTTTAATGGAATTTATAACATTTTATTATGATAACTTTACCGAATATGTATTTTATATTTCCGCTTTCACTCAGAAACATAAAACATATCATACCTTCTCTACATTTTTGAATTGCCATTTTCCAATAAATTAATTATGAGCATTATCAAATGTGAATCATTCAATCAGTTATTTACTTGAATGACAAATTGACGCTTATAGTCCCCATAGGCAATGGAATCCGTCGTCAGATTCTTTTGACGATATTGTGATCGTCAGATCGATCGCACAGTGTATCGTATCGTTGACAATTTCACTAATCTGACGATCAAAATCGATCGTCAGTGAATGTCAAATTATCAAATTATGAGATTTGACGGATTTTGATGGCTCTGTAATGCAAATATAAAATATTTTGTAAACGAAAATGCCACACAAATTCAAATAGTTAACAAAAATTAATGTAGGTTGGATTGGGAGTGAATTGTAACCTATTTTTTCATTCGTTATCGCATCGCACGAAAATCATACATACGGAGAATTTCAGATATTTTGTGGCGATCCATTAGCCGATCGGTCTGACGACGGATTGCACAGTCTATGGCGGCTCTTACTATGTGCTTATTGACTTGTTTACAAACTTTTCATGCATCGTAGAGGTACATTTTTAAAATTAAGTGGAAAAACGCTGGAATGCTGACATGTAAGTTTTTCCAATCATATTTAAATATCAATCAGTGAAGTTCAAAATAAAACACCCAGTTCATAAACACATTGAATTTTTATTTCCTGGAAACATTTCGCGTTATAGAATCTTACTTTTCGCAACAAAAATGACGCTTAAGTGGTTTAGTCACAAGATTTGAGCTTTTAATTCAACAACACATCCAAAAACGCTTAAATATAATACACTGTTTCAATTATAACGTTTTAGTAATTATAAACATATCTATTTTATGTGTAGCAATAAAGCAAATAATATCTTTTTTACATTCTAAAATACTGTCACTTTGAACAAAAATACTTTGGTCAAATTTAAATACATATGGTTGATGGCGATGAAACAAATTTAAGTTGTATTTAAAAAAATGTTAAAAACGTTTGTTTAAGCAGTAAAATAATGTTAGTTTTATGGTTTATACAGAAGACATCTTAAAAGGAGTACGTTTTAGTATTGTTAGAAGATTCAGACGATTGGTCGTTATTGAATTTATTATTAGAATCAAGCTTCATTACAAATTCAGTTTCAAAATGACCCAAAGGATAGAATTTTAAATAGAAAAGGATAGAGTTCCTTTTATGATCAATCTTTCTTCTTTATTTTTTGGCGACGGGGCCACAAAAGAACTGATCAAGCCAATAGCGATAAGTAAAGATAAAGACCCAAGGCAGAAAAACGTCTTTATCTTTTTCTTTGTTTTATTTTCAGTCAATTCAGGCCTAGAAAATCAGTAGTTAATTCAATTATTTGGTTACCATTTTTTCATGATCCGTTTCAGATAGTAGTATCTGTGCTAAAGTTATGTTTCGATCGGAGCGACGTAGCTATTATTACTCTGGGCTATGATTGTGTGTACAATATTTCATATGGGGTTATTGTCCTCCAAACAGTAAGCTTACAGTTCTGCGGTCACCGCTGGGCTATGATCACAATGATCGCTCCGAGCGAATCGTATCTTAAGTGACATTTTAAAGTTGATTTGAGGTGCAATTTAAGCTTTCGGTATTTATATGAGTTTAGTTGTTGGCGAAAGCTAGTTTTGCGGGCCTATTTGTTTGTATCCCGCATGTTCATATACGTGTAGGAACAAGTAAATGGAATATATTTTTAATCACGTTAAATATTTAGGTATTCACAGCATTTAAGATATTGAATCAAATATTATTATTTATGTAAGAACTGTCGGCTTAATGTTAAAGCTATTGACACACTTGCCGAATCAAATGGTTCGCAACCACCATAGAATCACGTCAAAATCCATAGAACGTGCGGAAAATAAAATTCCTTCACTTCCACTGTTCTATTGATTCTGACGTGGTTCGATGGTCGTCGCGAAAAATTTTGTTCGCCATATGTGTCGAGCATTAGGTAAGGTTACAGTCAGACAGTGATTAAGTCTGCATTTGCCATAGTTAACATTGTATTATGACTAGCATCGGGTTTATACAGGGCTATCAAATAAGAGTTATATATTTTTAATTTGAAATTGAAACATCATTTTTTCTTATTAATCACTGGTTCATAACATCTATATTTAGAAATAATTTTCGTGCAATTACCACCTCTTTATAGAAAATCCGATTTTAAAACATACATTTTTATTCACCTTTCCAAATACATCCGGAATTTTGTTTTTTAAAACGAAAATGGTGGTACACTTTACTGTCAATGGAGAACTCCGCAGAAATCTAATAACTTATTCAGTATTCGACTCAAGAAGGATTGATCATAAATTTCACGAAATACCGTTCGGTCCCTGATATTTATACGAGTATATGTCACCGTTATGAATCTATTTCAATCTAAAAATATGTAGCTCTAATTTAATAGTATTAGGATGATCCTAGTCTGCTGACAAAACCATTTTCACTGCGCAGGATTGCGTCACGTGCAACTTGACCGAATCAATGGTTTAATGTGAACTAGCCTTTAGAAATTACAGGGAACATAAATAGCTCAATTTCGTGCGTATGATATTTAAGGAGTGAATTCAGAAGATAAATAATATGCGTGTTTCGTAAATAACATCAATTTGTAAAATTAATATCATTTGTTTAAAATATGTGTACATTAAAAGGCAAATAAATATTAACTTTTTAACAACATACATTTCTATATCTTAGTATTATTTTTATTAAATATCCTAACTAGCATACATTCACATTAAAATATAGATGAATTAAATAAAACAAAATAAATAAAATACATATAGATGATTTCAATATACTCGTAGTATACCTATATGCCGACAAGATTTATATTTATGCTAAGAGTTTACTATTTCATTGAGAATGATGGTATTCAAATTTTTATTATTACAAATGTTGAAAGAATTTTTAGATAATACAAATCGGAAATTACTTTATGTTATTAAAATATAAGTAAAGGTATTACTAACGAATTATTTCTGTTCTTTTTTTACAAGTGGTTTTCTTGTAAAATTGCATACTCTGAAAATGTTAAAATTATAGTGCAATGTATATGTAGTGAGGGTAACTCGCTGCGAAATGCCCTTACTTTAAGGGCTGAATTCCCATCCCTACACTGATGAGAAGAACCACTAATTTTTTTTTAATACTGATGTCACTCTAGCTTTCAACCAATTCAATAAAAAGCAATGAGTTAATAAATATGAGCATATATTTCTGAAATAAAATGTATACTGTACAACTTCCTTGCCAACAATTTTTCTGGAAAGGATGAGCCCCTAAAAGGGCAAATTAAAATAAAAATCCTGGGAGAAGAAAAAATTTCAAAAATTTTGAAGCATATCTCGGGAACTATCAGAGGTGGCTGCGTGTTAGCAATTGCACCATCCAAAAATCTGCTATCACGCAAAAGAAATGCATTAAAAATACACATTTCTCTAGCGTTAAAAAAACCGTGTATACAATAAATTGGGGCAAAGTAAAGCAAGAGACGTTGACGCGCCCATACCCCTGGAGGCGATTACCAACCATTAGAGGTTGATACAAATATCATCCAGTTCTTTTTCTTTCCTTCTCCCACGACTTTTAAGCGCTACACACCGTTTTCGAAATTCAAGCGAGAAACTGAAAAAGGCGACATTTGGACCCCCATCTCTTCGCATCTGGCGGAACCTTTTTTTTGGGCGGGTGGGACCTGGTTCTGGTTTCCCAAGGAGGGCCAATCCACCATGGTCCACCTGCTTTTCCACCTCGACATCAGCATCTAGTAGTGATGTTGGCAGTGGGGGGTTCCTCTTCGATGTCATCCTTTTCATCCTCTTCAATAATTGACATTTTGAAAGGATAAATTCCCCAACGGGAAGGTTGATCGCATACGATCGGTAAGGGCGGCGGCATGCGAAGACCCATATAAGTTGTATGGAATCGATGGCTGTCGCCCGAATAAAGCTTGTTTGTGTATTGACGTTTTATTGGAACAATTACCATGGTAGTTTTCGCAAATACTCGATCAGCGCGTGGCAGCTTTTCTGCACACATATCTTCACAGCCACAGTCTGCTGGGCACCTGCACAATGAGATTTAAAATCTTTTCTGGTGCGATAGGTTCTTCTGTCATGACTGAGGTGATTGAATGGGTTTTGTACACTGCCCTTTTCCTAAGGGGTGGCGTTTTTCCCATGCCAGGGCTGAACCTGGTGGTATCAGCGAAAACTGTGCTGTAGCTGTACTGCACTGTATATTGGAAATATTCCCACCACCTACGTCCAAGTTTTCGTCACAAACAAAACACTTGTCCGACAAATGAAAATGCCGGCGATTACAACACTATTATTTCGACTTTTTAAACAACAACACAATTACGCTCTAATTCAACCAAAGTTGGAAATGAACTGGGCGCTCACCCATTTTTAAATGAGTGCGTTTTCACAGCAAAACAGGGTGCATGTGTGACAGAGATGTAAAATGTTGTGCACCGGTGAGTGAGTGAGTGAGTGAGTCGCGCAACAGCGTCAACACTATTTTGTTTTGAAAACGCACCCAATATTACGATCACTGAGCAAATTATTGTTTTATTACGTCGCGTTTCACTTTAATTTGACGAAATGTGGAGCGTAAAATGATTTTTCTTTTCGAAAAATATTGGTTTTCAGAAGCGTGTAACACGTTAACGGTTGTATCTGCTATCACTCCTATTTCGTGCTGTAAGGTATGCGTTGTTTTTTTTACTGTGCGGCCACAATTATGAACCGTTATTGAGCAAAATGACCTAGATTATGGCCATAACGAGTATCTATCCGGCACTTATCTTCATTTTTATAAGAAGAGAAATTATTTTCAGTATTATGTACATCGTATATTACCTTTTAATGGCCGTGATCGTTGATTTCAGCGAAAATTTAAAAAACGCTCTAACATTGAATCAGGTTAAGATGAAAAGGTAAAGGGAGTAAACGGGTAAAAAAAATTAATTCTCGACAACTTCCTTCGAAAGTTTTTTTTTTGTAAGATGAAGGGCTGAGGCACTAGAGATAAAAGTTTGGCGAAAAATGAGGTGCAAAAAATGTTTTTTTTTTTCGAAACATGGCGGTTTTCAAAAGCGTGTAATAAAAGAAACCCTTACATGGAGAGAATGTAAGAAACTATGATACAATTTTATGCATAATTTTTTTTGGGAGCAGCCATTTCTAAGATATTTGCGAAAAACAAAAAAAGAAACCTTTGAAGGGTTCGCCTCTCGCCTTACGCCCACCAGAGGGTCAAAGAATTTTAATATGTTGTTTATTATTTATTAGTTCCGAAGTCGATTTTTGAGGTTATTGACTTTCCAGAGCTAGATAATTCGTTGACTATTATATAATCGTGGAAGTATTTCAGTAATCAAATTTTTTTTACAATTTTTCAACTTTTATTTCGGTTCAGCATATTGAGTGAGATACCTTCGTCAATTTTTTCCCTATTTATTTTACATTCCAATAACATAAAGCAAAAGTAGTTTCAAATTTGAAGATTGTGTGCTAAATACCTACCAAGATGGCCTGCAGTTTTACGATAGCTTAATACTCGTAGATATTACAAAAATTATTACATATTTTATTTTTTACTTTTTTTGTTCCATTGTTTTTTTTTTATTACTAATTTTTCATTCACTTCATAATAAAATATATATGCTTTCTTGTTCACTACATTTACTGTCTTAGACTGTAAACTTATATTCTTCTTTTTGCCCGTCTAACTTAATATGCATATAATTCACGTTTTCCCTATTTTTGTTCCTTCACTGATACATAAATCGGTAAATGTAGAGAATTTATGTAAATATAATGAGCGTTTTCACAGTATTATTTTAATATATAATAATAATGATATATATTTGCTTGTTATGTGGATTAAATCTTAATTAACCTTAATTTAATCGATATAAGATTCTAAGTTAGCTTACGATGAAGCATCGAAATTGTTGCGGTAGCCAATATGCGATATAGGCTTGCTAGAGTATATTGTAAGTATAATAGAGTTTTATATATAAAAATTAAAATATCATTACCATTCTGACTTTCCTTTATTCTTAAATATCTCCTCATTGGCATTGGGACTTGAAAAAAATGATAATAATATTAAAATAAATAGGACTAAATTTTCAATCACTTCGAGTCTATCTCGGCGACTTTCATAATATTTGCGCATCTATTGAAAAATAATTCAATGTGATATGTTTGCATTAAATAAATTATAATCTTTAATATTCTGTAGTTTAAGCTAGAATACATTATTATGTACGATTATATATAGTTTTTGTACGGAATTGTTGTCCGATTAGTTTCAAAATATGTAAAGCCGGTGGGTGAGTACATACACAGATTTATGTTAGTTTGTTTTCTTTTTAATTTATTAAATATAATATAATTTGTGCTAAATGCATACATGTGCATAAATATATATTTGTGATAGTTTGCAATGAAAAATCATTCAGCAAAATAGTAAATTTGTATAAATAAATGGTCTCAAAATGTGGAAGATTTAAATTCGTGTCGACTCGTTTCCATTTCAATATAATACTGATATTTAATATTTGGATAAACAAAAAAAATCTAATGGCATTGTTACAGATGTTGGCGGGGGGGAAAAATCATTAATATAATATGACATAATGGAATTCTTTCAATTTTTTCATTTTTGGAAAATTGTTATTTTTTATGAAATTGTTGAATTAAATCGGTAAATGATACTCAAATTTCATTGTAGGAATTTATGAATAAATGTTAATTTTTTTTTGTAATTATTAAAAAATTAAAAGTAGAAATAATAAAATATGTGAAATGTATAATAAATAAAAAAATACCAAACTCCAACAATTTTCCAGGTCATGTAAAATGAGTTGGTCCAACATAAAACAGCTTGACCTGAGGAATTTCACGCCACAGTTTAAAGACGGCCACTAGATAGTTCCATTATGTAAAGTTACAACCAATTATAAATTCATATTTTCGTAATTTCGAATTCATATTATTCTAGTAAAATTCACAAAATTAGGGCGACCGGTAGCTCAGTGCGTCGAGGCCAGTCTAGTCTCATGTCTGATTACCGGCGTTTTGAGTTCGAATCCCGTCCACGACTAAGTTCGTGGCAATGCATGTTCGTGTTTTCTTCCCTCTGTGGTGCGGAGCATAGTAATAACCTACATCACCTCCCGACTTGTCGCAGGTAGGCGGCTAAATGGGACAGCGGGAGGTGCATGCTGGCAACTGCATTCTCCGAAACTAGTTTATGCCAACGAAATGTCAACTGGGCCATATGGAACAGCTGACACGCTATGCCCCACAAGGGGTTAGGGCAATTGAGTAGGCTTATTAGATTTTGGTAAACGAGCTTTCTTTCTGCAGCATGATTTGTTCAAACAGCGGATGTTATCTCAGTTTTTCAATTATTATTGATTTCTTATTAAGTCCGTAAGGACATTTTATAAACAAAGTTTTTTGCCGGGCGACGGCCATCGACTATCATACAACTTGCATGATGCTTAACACGCCGTCGCCCTTACCAGCCATTAGTGTGGCTACACGTAATAAAAAAGAGTTTTTAAGAATGATTTCCCCCTCGAAATTATATATTATAATTTTTTGCAATTTTGGAAGAGGGAAATTCTGCCCATTTCATTCCTCTCAACACTCAATCTTGACACCGTTGTCATTGGTTCATAATTTAAAAAAGCGAGAGTTGGAATCTGTTCGATGTCCCATTTGATAAGACGTCCCTTAAAAAATGTTGTTTCTGATTTGGATATACGAGTACAAACGGAGAGATATTTGGCCGATTTTTATATTTTTGTATAGTGTTCATAAACACCTAAATAAAATTTGGCCTAAAATAACATAATTTTGCTCGAAAATATACGCAAATTATACATTTTTCTAAACGTAATGAGGGGAGCAAGATTGCATATTCCATTACATTAAAATACCAACGTTTGAGTGCGAAATGAAAAACCAAAACAAAAAACTAACAAAAAACAAAAATTTTATTTAGAATAAACCAAAAGTTAAAAGAGAAATTATTACAATGCTTGAAGCTTATAGTCTCTTTGAGATTCAATATTCATCTTAATCATAAAGGGTTGACTTACAAAATTTAGGAATATTAAAACATTTAATTATACATTAAATTTAATTGCGATATTACCATAACTAAATATATTGAATTGAGCCCCGCGTTTACTATAATATTTATTTACAATAGCAATCGGATCGGATTAAATTTATTTGTAATCGTATCAAATTATTACAAAACTCATGTTTTACCAAGGAGAATCAATTTTCCATTTAAGAATAATAAGCCATGTTTCTTTGTAACTAGAACAGAACAGACAAGCAGCAAAGAAACGATGCAGAAAACGGAACAGCAAAAAAGAAAATGAGGTATTTAATTGGTTCAGGGTATGTCTTGGAAACGCAACTCAGATGTAAAGAGAAAACTTAAATTTTTCATCCTTGGTGAAAATACAATTTAACAAATTCAATTTGGAGTGCAGAATATTGTTTTTTTTTGTTATTCATGTAATTACACAAAATCTACATCTACATCTTCACAGGGGAACTGTATGTATGATGGGCCAAAACTGCATAAGTAAATGCACATAAAAGAAATAATAAATATAAAGGGCATAAAGGACAATTAGGACCTAAAGTACTCAAAGGCACATTTGCTCTAGGATACGTATCCGCAGATTTGTTTCTCTGAAAACAAAATTTTCCAATCTAAACCAGAGTGTAAACAGCTTGAAAACAAATCGATCATGAGTATTCCGCACGGGACGGACCAAAGGTACCGATGAGCATCGCAACTTTTTGTGTCATTATTGAATGATCTTTCATTCGAATTAGTCTGCGCTAACGGCGTATCTGTCCGATATAACTGAAATCGTACCGATTTACAACAGGACACTGCTATGATAGATCATCGTATACTCGTACTTAGCGAAGCGACTCGTGAGGAAAAAAATCAACACCGATTGCTCAAGGAAAACCAACGCCACATTCTGAGGAGCAAAAAATGAAAACCTCTGAGCATGTTTCAGACGATCTATAGCATTTTCAGGTCAACTTCAAGTTCCGCGACAAATAAATAAATTTTCGGATCAAACGAATAAATTTCCGGAATAAATGAGAAATAGAGTTCCAAATTAAATAAATAGATTTGCAAATCAAGTCATTTATTCCGGAACAAATGAATAAGTTTCTGGATAAAATATATAAATTTCCCCATGCAGAAAATAGATTTCCTATTGAAGAAAAGAAAATTTCAGGTAAAACTTTATTTATTTGAAGTTTATTTATTAAATTCGGGAGTTTATTTAATTCATTCGGAAATTTATTTATTTGTTCTGGAAATTTATCTATTAGTCTCGGAAGTTTACGTACTTACACATAGCATTTCCAGGTGATATTTGAGATACACAGCGAGTTCGCTACACGAGCTGTATCACCCCAGTAAGGGTCGCCACACATGAACGGTCGTGGTTTTGCACGTTCATGTGTGGCGTTCTTAAGTAATCATCATCCTGGTGGACTTCAACGCTCTCTCCTTAGCATCAATACTCAAGAATTTATTCGAATGTCGTACTATGCAAATGAGAGTGAAATGTGTAAAAAAAAAATATATCCAACCCGAGGATTACGTGCACATCTAGGGTTGATGATTGAGATTAATTAGGGCAACAAATCGATTCAGATGCCTAACTTTAAGTGAGGCTTCAGGAAAGCATCACCGAGACATTTTTATCGGTAGCGGGTAAACGCCTCATATTCACAGAGGGTGTGCAAGGATGTCTTAACATCAAACTCGTAGAAGCGATAGCTGAGGTCTGAAATAACTCCTCAGCGATGAACGACCTTAAGAGCTCGCGCCCACGGCAAACTTTTTAGTTCGCAGAAAAACTAAATATAGGTAGCTTAGTCAGAAAAATAGAACACACGGTGGTTTATCCGCGCACACAACAAACTAAACTATTTAGTGTGTGGGCGCGGTCTCGTAAAACACCGTGTGTTCTATTTTACAGACTAAACTATTTAGTTTTTCTTCGAACTAAAAAGTCTGCCTTGTGCACGAGCTCTAAAGAGCATACAGAGGGAAGGGTGAAGGTGGTAACGCGAAATGAATTAACCTAAATTGTCCATACAAATTTCTCAACAATATATTTAAGGATTTAATTTATATGAAGCTGAGAACCAGAACTGAGACTTAATTGTCATACCTTTTACTTGAATGACCGATACGTCAATCACTAGGCGGAAAAGATTTTTTTGTAAATGTGCCTCTTGCACTGAATATGTAGTTCATTGTATGACGCGCCTTAGAATATGCACAGGCACACACCTGAACATTTTTCAGAACATAAATTCAAATGCAATAACAACAAACACGATATTCGTGTGGACTTTCGAGAGCGCGTCACGTTTGTTGTAATTGTATTTTCCTAAATGTTGCCGAATATGTTCAGGACGTTCAGACGAAGTATATGAGTACCTCCTCCCCCTGGCCACCTCCTGGCAAGAGGCAGACGAGGATGGTATCGTGAAACTGATTACCCAAAGATGCGTGTTTACTAGATCTTGTTTACTAGACCGGCGAGTACATAGCCTTGGTATACATGAGATTTCGAAAAAAATTGGAAATGAATCCAGAAAAAAAATAATATTTTTTAATTTAAAATCGATTCAATCATACAATAGCCTGCCATTTATAATAATTAGATATCCGTAAACCTAAAAATTATCGCTGGATAAATTTAAAGATTTGTTTCAGTTCTTATTGGAAGCGAATGATTTTTAACAGTTACGCACTGATCATTGTTACTACTTGAGATACAATTTCTACCTGTAGCGCTGGCAATTGAAGCTACCTTCTCGCCCTCTGCTCCCCTATTCAAGAAATTTTGTGATTTATTGACATTGCGAATCGACCATTCGTTCTGTTTGAGCAAAAATTGCTTGACATTGTATTCCATTTGGGCCAGATCAACATTTGGTTGGTCGGATGAATTCATTTGATTAACTTTAGTTGGATCATCGCTCTTCGCAGGAAGAAAAATCGTGCGTACAGAATCAGAAGTGGTATCATTATGGAGAAGACAGTGATTTTGATTAAAGCTAGCGTAGTTATTTGGGATAAGAGTTACTTTGGAGTTTGGTCGTCCTTCTGCAGCACTCTCGCTTACATTGTTAGCCAATTGCTGTTGTAAATTGCTTTGGAAATGATGGAAGTTGTTATTGAACGTGCTCTGCACACCACTATGATAGATCGGTTTGGCTATTACAAATCTGGTTGGATCCGGCATGGAAAACTTTTCCAACGAATTATTATTAACGTGTGACATTGAAGTTTCAGACAGAATGCCGTAGTTGTTGTGGTTAACTGTGGAAAGCGATATATTATTACAATACTGCTTTGAGGATACAATTTTGAGCTCCGAGTGATGCTGCTGAACCGAGCTGTTTTGAACCCATTCCGCGACCCGCGTTAGCTGCTGACGACGTAGGAGGGCACTCTCCTGGACGTCCACATCCAATCCACAACTCGAAATTGAGCTCGACTGGGTTCCGGATTTGCTTGTCGTATTCTTAAAACTTGAATTTAATGAATGATCACCAGCGAGCATTAGCAAATCATAATGTGGTTTGTTCTGTTGGATTTGATGCACGTCGACTAGGAAACCATTCCAATGTTGTTGTTCCACACAATTGCTCGAATGAATCAATGGATTGCGAGAATGATCCAACACCAATAAAGGAGTTTTCCGATCATTTTCAATTTCAGCGTCCAGAATCAGATTGTTTCCCAGTGCTCCGTCCATTGCATTAATCTTTAGTGATCGCTGGCACAGTTGAAGTTGCTGTTGGAATGCTTGCTGCAAATGTTGTTGATGGTTTTCTAAATTCATATTTAAACTACTAACATCTTGTACAGAATGTACAGCATCACAATATTGATCAGTACTCGGACTAGCATTTTCAATACTACCATCAAGAAGATCTACTGCATTGGAGATCTCAGCCTGGTTATCTGATTCGATAGTGGAATTTTTTATCATACCCAATTGCTGGTGGTCAATTGAAGATTGTCCGGCACCGGATGAATTGATCTGAGATGAAGCCGTCGAAGAGCTAGGGTTATGTTTTGACATAAGCGAGGAGATTTTAGACGTGATGACGTCTTTAGAGTCATCTAATTCTTCGTCAAGGAATCGTGTCGGTCGAGTGTACACTACAGGTGTGACTTCTGAATCGATATTATCGAGAAGAATATTATTTGAACCATTTTGAATGCGAAGCGCACAAAGTCGGGGACCACGATGAGTTGGATTTTCAGCCTGTTGAAACGAAAAGATGGATGAAATTTTAAGTTATGATATCAGAAAGAATCAAACAATTTGCTGCGGCTTACCTTAATAGTTTTGATAAGATTCCTATTGAAATTTTCAAAAATTTTTGCTCCTCCGCTACTGCTAGTTTTGCTCCATATACTATTAGTACTTCCTGTTATGACATTTTTCATATTACCTATATTCTTATCGCTACTACCGTGTATACTATTGGAATCTGGCTCTATTTTGGCTTCCTGTTTGCTTTCAGAACTGGAATCGGCCGCGTCGTTGATCGGGGTCGAGGGTGTGCCTTTTTCCGAAAGCTGTTGCGACGATTGTAAGCTGTGCTTACTGGTGTCAGCCTCGTTATCGTCAACGCTGTCTGAAAGTAAGACACCCGATCCATTCTGTGCAGCTACACCAATATTAGTCATGGTAATCAGTTCAGATTCGGCCTGTATGTTACGACTAAACGAATTGCAGAGCTCCGCTTCCAATGTTAAATTCGGCGATTTGTTATTAAATTTTCTTAAATCCGCTATTTCATTCTCCAGTTTTCTTGTCTCCACAATATATTTGGCAGTGTCACAAATTTGCTGTTGCTGCTGCTTACTTATTGTTCGATCACAGAGACGATGATGGCCCAAAATCGGATTAACCATAAGATCATCTTTCTTGGCTGGCGTGAAAAGTTTCTCATTATCAAGCAGATCGGAAACGCTACTTTTTGTTTCTGAGATGACAGAATCGCTGGATTTAACAATTTTCATGATATACGGACTGTTTGTCCGTGATGGCGAGTTGAGATTACTATTGCAACGTAAACATAAGGAGTTTCCACTTTCACTTTGCACCAATGTTTGAGTGCCGACCGTGTAGGTTTTGGGCTCGTCGATGAGAACAGTCAAATCCTTTGGAGAGCAATTACATGTATCACAATGTTTTACTTCACTTGCTTTAAGCTCATCTTGAAGATATTTGGCCATGGCAGATGGGGAGATCATTTGATCCGCGTTACCATTGCAGTCGGAATTGTTTCGGGCATCTATCGTATATGAAATTAGGAAAAGAGATAAATTGTCTTATTAGAAAATGAATCCAAAATCCATTTTTTAAAATCAGCCTCCAGTTCCAGCTTTCACTTGTGCTAAAATTGTGCCGATGTGTTTAAAGCCAGAATAAAAAATGAAGCTAAAAAATTTAAAACCCATTTAGAGAATTCTAGCGATAGAATTTTGGCGTTAGCTGGAGAAGAGAGGCCGAACAAAAATACTTAGACCCGTTTTTTCAATGTCCTGTTAAACTGCCTGTTAGCTAACAGGGACTTATTTATCAAGAGCCTAAACCATATACAACACCCAAAATATGACAAAATATGGGGATTTTTCCCCCTTATTTTTGAGCTGCATCATCGTATTTTGGGTGTTGTATATGGTTTATGTTTAGGATTTTGATAAGTCCCTGTTAGCTAACAGGCAGTTTAACAAAACATTCAGAAAACGGGCCTAAATGAATCAAGGTTATTTCGATCAAACACGAAGATGGGTCAAAAAGTTCACGGAAACTAGGGGACGACGGTTTTAGACGCTACACCAACTACCTGTGTTAGACCACGCATTAGACCGCCTATTAAGCCACGCATTAGACCAGGCAGGGGCGACCGGTACCGCAGTGTGTTGAGGTATCAGTCTCATGTTTGACTACCGGCTTTTCGGTTCGAGTCCCGTCCACGACGACGTTCGTGGCCATGGATGTGCAGGAGGTGCATACTGGCAACTGCATTCTCCGAAACCAGTTTATGCCAACGAAACGTCAACTGGGCCACATGAAACAGTTGACGCGTTATGCCCCACAAGGGGTTAGGGCAATTGAGTATATTAGACCAGCCATTAGAGCACGCATTAGACCACGCATTAAACCAGCCATTAGATCACACATTAAACCATTAGTGTCAAGTGTATTACGAGTACCTCACTTCCAAATTTCAGCATCAACTTTTTTAAACCAAGAATGAAAGTATATGAGAAATGAGAACAATCGACAATTTGCGCGAAACCATCTATGTGCCTGAAATTCGTATTGAAGTACACCAAACGCGCCTTGAATTACGAGCGCATGGTGTTCAATAACCGAATATTGCTATATCTGCGAAGTCTCCTCGTTGTGACAAAAAAAAACATTTTTGTATCAAACAATAAGGTATAGGATATAATATTATTGAAAACGAATAGCTACTCTGCTACGTGGTTTAATGGCTGGTCTGATACGTGGTATAATGAGTGGTGTAATGAGTGGTCTAATGGGTGGTCTAATGCGTGGTCTAACGGCTGGTCGGTCTAATATCTTAAGAGATAGATATCCGAGAAATTTTGTCAGGCCCAATTCTTTTATGGTTCTTCGTTGATTATAGAAATGCGCTCAAACGAATTGATATATTGTATTAATTTCAAAACCTTCAGCTATCGACTGATAACACTCTCATCGGCTGCAAGAGAATTCCAGAGGTTTTAGAGTCCTATTAAAAGAGAATACACTTAAAAAAAATAATTCAGAGTTTACTTTTATTTTTCAAAGTTTCGATTCTGCGAACTTTATGACCCGCTTTCGTATATTAGAGATGTCTAATAATCTTGAAGTATAGAATTAATGTATGAAAGAAATAATATCAATACGAAATTCGATTCTACCCTAACATTAGCCGTGTAGCAAACAAAAGCTAAACATTTAAAATACTAAAAATTTTACGATCAGTATGCATAGACTTATCTTTGAAAATAACTTTCAGCGGTTTGTTGCACGAAGAAGTTAGGTAGAAGGGCTGACATTATTGCTACAACGAATATTAGACAACAACTTGGTCGTTCTTGTTAATACCAAAGACTTATTACTTCGAACGCTGCAAGCAGACGTCGTTTTGGTAAGGAATATGTCAGATATCGGTAGTCCTAGCACGAGCTATTACCAGGTCTATTCTGCTGTACTGCTCACCGGTAAAAGGTGGAATGTTTACTAATAATCGCAACACCCAAAGGATAAACTTGGTATGTCGATGTAGTGCGCTAAGGAAGTGCTGCGTATATCCGACAACACAAAACGAGGCTGTCTATGTCGTCCAATTTTTATTTTTTAGTGGACGAAACGAACAAACTCTATTTCGGACGTCTCTTGAACTTGAAGGTATGGGAAGTACGTAGAAGAAAGAAATGGGTCTCTGAGTAAATGGCAGCAACAATGGAATTAAATTAAGTCCGGATTGCACAACGGTTAGCACGTTCGCCTTTTTTGCATTGGGCCTCTAGTTCGTATCCTACTGAAAGCAGTAATCTTTTCGATAAAAGTGGTTTTACGTGTCGGACTATGCGTCCACTCAGCTGTTAAATGAGTACGCATTCGAGGAAAATAACTCGGTTGAGCGTGTTGCTGATCACACATCTCTAGACAGTCATGATCATGTAAATGAGGTGCTGCTAACTCATCTCGAGGCCTTGGTTCATTAATTGGACTGTTGCGCCAGTTATTTGTTTTCTTTTACGCGCTCGGTAGCCGCGAAGTCTCTACCGCCAATCTACGATCTTGCATCTAGCGAAGCAGTGGTTCAATCCCCGGCGCATAAATATAAATTACCGGTGGGTACTTTTAGAACTACCATAGCGTCCGAAGCTTGTCAGTAAACGACGGCTCGGATAGAAGGTGCATGCTAGCAACTGCACCATTCGAAATTAATGTGCTATCGAAACGTCTATGTAAGAGATGCTAACGCGCACATGCCCCTGGAGGGGTCAAGACAAATTAACTAACTGTAACTAACTTTCAAAAATTAAAATACTGATTCCCTAAATGATATACTTTCATTTTTATTGACTGTCAAAGTGTGTTGGCGTGAAGTTTTGAATTCACGGATTCCAGCAAGCACAACTTTATTGCACTATTCAGAAGTTTACCATGTGAAAGCACCACAACCATTAAAATATAGTAAAAAAGTATAGGAAAAGGAAATGTATAACTAAAAAATTTAAAAACTAAATGACATTCGATTAGAAGGAAAATAAAACTATTTACTACTTTATACCATTCAGCAATCCAAAATTTGAAACAGTGCCAACATTATCAAAGCGTGTGTATGAAAAATCTAAGTGGCTAAAATAAAAGTGTAAAGCAAATAAAGAAAAAGCAAACAAATCTACTAACACTTACCGAGTCCCCTCATTGAATATACCATTGCAGTGGGAGGAAATGGACACAGAGGGGGAGGGGAATCCGATGCTGGAAGTACTTTATAGGATCCGGAAGTAGCAAGTCCAATGCCGCTCGTACTGCCTTCGGAATCGGAATGTGAGTTCGTCTCCAAGCGCATATATGTGGATACTTTTGATTGAATTTCAACTGGAAGCTGTAAGATTTCACAAGAACTTAAACTAAGTCAACACAGACTAAACTTTAGAGAATAAACTACAATACATCATATGAATCCCATTGATTAAAATAGGGTGATTTTAATTTAGTACAGTATTTCGATAAGGTAAGGATTTATTTCATTATATCGAAACGCAGCATTTTAATATACAACGCAGAGCAGTATTCAAAATACATAATTCTTTGAAGATTTCATTGAAACGCTCGATAGCGACCCATAAAAAAATTTTTTTTTTGTTTTCAAAAAAAAAAAAACCGTCCACAAAGTTGGTTGTGGTTGGTTATATGCAATTTGACAATTTAATTATAATGAAAATGGCGGCAACACTCGAAAACTTCGACTCTTGCGCCGGCTGAATTTCAAAAGGCGGAACTTCACAACGGAGTAGAATTCATGAACTGACCTTCTATCTAGAGCAGCTCAGATCAAATTGTTAGTGTAAATGTTTGGTGCTAATCTGCTCTGCTCTGCACGGCTATTAAAAACGTTTCTGATAAACTCGTAAAATGTACTTACAGATGACACCTTTTGTGGAACGAAGCTATCCGGCTTGCACTGTAATAATTGTATTGCTAAATTGATATCCGTTTTGTATCGCTCCTGTAATTTAAAACAAAAAAGGTGGTTAAACTAAACAATCATTTTTTGGGAAATAATTTTAGAAATTAATTTTTAATGTGTAAACATCTTATGACACAGTACGGTGTACAATAAAACCGCGGAATCTATGAAATGCGTAAAAAGTATAAGTGTGTGTGAATTCTTAATTTGTATTCAGTGCATTTTATATACACTGCATAGCGTACACAAGGAGCAGTTCCTATCAGAAGCTACATAGCTGAGTCGGTAGAGGACCCGGACTAATAAACATATGGTCCAGGTTCAAGTGCATTCCTATGACAGCCATCTGATAGAGTAGTTCACTTTCAACCAAATTCGGGAATGTGATTTGGCGGCAGATACTACTGAATACTATTGAAAAAGATTGCTTTAGAAATAAAAAAGTTTTTCTAACAAAGACAGACTTTTGGACCGGTCCAATTCCATTGGTTCCGACACATATACAGCGTGCAAAAGAAAGAAGGCTTTGTGCAAAATTTCAGCTCGATAGCTTGAAAACTGAGAGACTAGTTTGCATAGAACCAGACAGGCAGACGGAAAAAGCTTAATCGACTCACCTCATCATACTGACCAAATATATATATTTTAAATGGTTGGAGACGATGCCTTCTATGCGTCGCAAACTTCATGACAAACTTAATATAGCCTATCAAATTGGTAAAGGGTAAAATGAACCCGCTGAAAAGAAAAGCCGTTCCAGGCTGGCTTCGAACTAACGACCCCTCGATCGACAATTGTGTAAATATATAGTAATAAGGCCTATAATTAATGTATTGTACATACAAATGGAAATAGTATGAACACAGTATTTTCAATTTGGCGCCGTTTCATAGCGCGTTGGGATGTTGACACATAGACCGCGAGTTCAGAAAGACTAGCTCGGATTTAATTTTTTATTGAAGTTCTCTCAGTCGGCAGCTTTTTTAAAGCAGAAGGTGATGGATATGGCAATGAAAAGTTCAGCAAAAATAACCAACAGAACATCGATACAAATCAATCAATAAAATCAAACACAAGATTTAGCTTTTACTGCTTTGAAGATGGTATCTTAAGCTGATTAAAATAATAATGACGCCAGGGGGTCTACCATGATTTCTGAAATTTAACCTGTGCAGCTGACCCGAAACGTCCATTCAAACAGCGACTTAACCTGTACTTGACGGCAGCACAAAAAATGTACCTTATGTTGTGTTGTAAAATTAATCTAAATGCTATAATCTTACAAATTGAGACTGCTAGTATCGGGATGGGACAAAAAAGTTTGAAAGCATAATTGGTTTGATCAAATACAGTTTTTCCTACGAATCGTCAGTTTATCCTACAAGATTCTCGACAGTTTTGTAGAAATTTCGCCTCCTAAACTGATAGTGAATGGGCCGCTTAAGTCATGGCACGAGATAGAATCTATTGCCCGACCGAAGCCAAATTCAATGGCGAGTAGAAATAGTTGATAATCTATGCCTCCCAGGGGTAAAGGCAATATAGATATAGAATAGAAATAGGCCAAGACTTTTGGTACCCGTTTACACACTGAGACATATTACACATATCACAAAAATGTTCCTCCGGCTGTTAAATAATTTGTTGTGATTTTCAATCATACCGCAACCGAGGGAGCACCAGCTGATAGATGAAAGTAGGCAATGGAAAAAAAATGTTGTAAAAAGCCGACACAAATTGCAACTTGCAGTTAGCTAATTTGACAAACGAGGGAAAGAAAAAGGTAGGCTATTAAAAACAACATTACAACACGTATGGATTGTGTGATGATAGCCTCTTTTCAATACATGTTCCATACTCTCAGTAGCGTATCCTTCTGCGAATTTGTTTGGAATTCTCTCAACTACAAAATGGCATCTTTTTTTCGTCATCTGGATGAACTGAGGTGGAATTATAAATGATTCAGACATTATGGCGTCATTTAGTGACTTGTTTTTAATTGAATTACATAATATGCTGATAACGTAGTGATTGACACTTTTTATATGTTGTTCGGGGGAGTATTTCCGACATTCTGATATAACTGATTTCATCTCACTATATAGAGACTGTCTAGAATGATTAGTCTACGATATTTAATTAGAGCTAATTGGACAATCATTATAATAAGTGGCTATCCCTCTAATAGATGCGTTAGTTTCACAATAACCAATTAATGAAAATATATTGGAACTCTACCCAAACTCCCAACTCGTAGACGTTTTGTTTCAAATAATGGTTATTTGATAGCAGCGTGTCGGTTGCCAACCCACTATTTTATGAAAACCCAGAGATCCATGACTACAGCAGAATTTGAAAAGACTCTATGGTGTGAGTCAGCTGGAGTATGTGCCCAATTCAATATATTGTACAATGCACCCTTGCTATAATTGTATTCAATAACAATGCGGTTCAGGTGTTTCAGTGTACTACAAGAAATCTTAGGGTGGAATTCATAGTCATTTCTTATACATAAGGAATCCCTTAAGGACAGTTGCAGTCACTCTATAAGGAAATGCTTAAGCAATTGCTTATTATAAGGAACGACTATGAATTTCGCCCTTAATTTGATTGGAAATTGTGCATGTGCATGCCGAATCTAAAGTATGCTTTATATTAGGATTTCACAAGCAGCTTGCAAAGTTTGCCAAATTAGGGATAATCAGTATTCTCCTCTACAAATCAGATTCTTTCACTCATTTAGAAATTTTTCACCCCAGTGCTTTTATTTAAGACCAATTTCATAGATTTAAAATACCGAAAAAGTGGCGATAACATTTTTTATGCATTTCTTTATGGCCGTTCTTTTTGTCTCAGATTTTTTAGCTGAGTAAGGCGGTTTAAAAATAATTTTAAAAATAATTTTTTTTTTCGAAATCCCATGCACTTTTATCAATTTTGGTAATTAGTTCGGGTGGGAACTTTAATTTGACTGGGCTATAATCTAAGCTTACACGCTGGCCATGACCTTTCCGGCAGATACGATCGACTTCGCTTTCTTTGGCGCTGAACCACCGGCTTCCACCCACTGCTTCGACTGCTGTTTCGTTTCTGGCGTGTAGTGGTGGACCCAAGTCTCATTCATGGTGACAAATCGCCGCATAAAATCGATCGGATCCCGATCCGTACCCTTACTTGCGATATCCCCACAGCCTCAGCAATATCACTCACTTTCATTCGGCTATCGTCCAACACGATATCATACACTTCTTCGATGGTTTCCGGTGTGGTTGCGGTTTTTGGCCGTCACGTGGGTCGTCTTCGAGGGACGTGCGACAACGTTTAAATTCTATCCATTTGTTAACGGTTGACATCGAAGAAGCAGAGTACCCGTAAACTTTTGTTAATTTCAGATGAATTTCCTTAGGGGTTATTCCATCCAAAACGAAGAATTTTATGACCGCACGATATTCAAGTTTCTCCATTTTAACGAAAAACACTTAAGACGTCTACTACAAAAATTCGTGCAAACAAACTACTTGAGAGGACAAGTTGAAACTTGTCATACGAACTAATGACACGTGCACCCAGGCAGAAAATATAAATTTTTGCTGATTGTAACGCTATTTCTGTGTCAGGCCGAGAACTTTTCACTTACCCTCGTAGGAATGGCACAGAAGACGGCACCAAGAGAATACAAAAGTTTGAGTGCGAAATTTGTTAATTTAGAGCTGATGAATTTAAGATACGAGGGTAGTCCGAGACGCGGTTGTTGTTTGAAAAAAATTACTATGGTCGGAAGGTTAAAATTAAGGTTGATGACGCTGCGTTGTTTAGTATGTACATATTTGTTTTACAGCCATCAATAGTGAACGCTCTCAGTGAATTTAAAAACATGGAAAAAATTGGTCATCGTTATATACTCGTAATATAGTACTTTGCGATTTATCCGATCGAATATAATTCTCAGTTCAAATTTACGCACTCTAACGATTCAATTTCGAATTTTGGGCTTTATTCTCCAGAGAGAGTCGACAAGGCAAGACCGCCGGACAAAAGTGGCGCTTGAAAAGTCAATCTCACAACCAAACTTGTCCAAATGGGACTAAAAAAAGTGTGTTCAAAAAATGTAAGGGACGCTAAAATGTCCTTGCCTGCGCCTTAAATTCATCTTTGACCGGCCATGACTGCAATTACATTGCGATGAAAGCATAAGTGTCGTCTCATATAAATGCTTCCACATGAAAGTGTGCGTAAAATGAGAGCACCAGGTGACCCTGCTTATATCATCTTGGTTTGGGAGAAAAGGGTTTCTCTCTTCTGGTACATAGAGTACAACCCTGTGTGGAGAACATGAACTCTTATTAGGACCGATCCTATTCTAATATTGAAATCAGATGTCATAGATAGAATACAGTAATGCAGAAAAATTATTCAGTAGAATTTCCGTTATGACTCAATTTTGCATTATGTTGACAGTGTATGGAAAATATATGTATAGGAATTTAGGGGGAATATGGGAGGATATAGGGCAATAAATAAAAATATATTAAATATAGGAAAAATAGGAGGAGTACGAGCCCTGGAGCAGAAACCCAGCGGCATCCCAGATAGCTATCGCGACGGCCAAGTGGCACCGATAGCTATCCGCGGCCAAATGCATCGCTCCATTGCTCCCAATGTATTTCTTCCTATCGGATTGGAAGTGAAGCGGCGTCGAGTGTTATTTGGACGCTCATGTACACCGGCTCTAATGCGTGATCTAACACGGGTAGTTGTCTAGCGTATAAAAACAGCCTTAAACTCGACAGTTACAATACATTATTTTTAGGAAATACGATACCAAAACAGCAGAGGTTTTGGTTCTAGTGCATATCCCCGGAGATAAGGCAAAAGAAGAAAATCAATGATATAAAAACCATGTGACAAAAATTGAAATGTGCATATCATCCCTTATATCACTTCACTCACAATAGCTGAAGACAGGAATATAATTTTTCGAATGCACACTTCATATCAAATAAGATACAGTTTACTTAAATATGTAGTTGCGTTCTTTAGCATTTCAGCCCAAAATTTGTTTATATATTTTAGTATGTCCACGGTTACATTAACATACTACAATAGGAGGCCGGTAGCTCAGTGCGTTGAGGCGTCATGTCAGTCTGATCATCTTATCATACCGGTTGTTCACGGGTTCGAATCCCGTGGTGGCTCAGTTCGGAAGATGTTCTCTGAGATGTTGCCTTTTCGTTGGCTCGGTCATTAAATTATATAAAACAATTTTCCTATACACTTTCAAAACCCAACCTAGTACGTCAAAATTAGTCAAAAGAATTCCAAAAGGAAAAAAAAACCTATACGGATGTTCATTCCGTATAGCAATAAAGTTAAATAAATAAATAAATAAAATAATTTGATTAAAATGCAACCTATGTTTATGATTACATATATTCCATACAAGTTAAGTTTTTCCATTAAAAACATACTTTAATTCAATTTTGTAGGAAGTGTGGTGCTGGAAAAGCTGACAACGTTCTTGCCCTCCAAGCTACAATGAAAATATGCGTTACGTATGAATATAGTTTGAACTTACATAATGCATGTGACAAAAACTTACTCAAATTGTAATAAAACTATCACGTAATTCGATGCAGCAGCTAAAAAGCTTAGAAAAAACATTCGCGTTAGATTGAACATCCCACAGATATTTATCGATTTTTCGCTGATTGCCAAAAACAACGTAAATTTTTCAATCTAGTTAAAAAGGAATGTACAGAACAAAGAGTTTTTTATGAATTCGAAAGTATATATAACCTCACTAAACCTTCAAATGTGTTCGATGTATTATGTACAAGGGTTTTGTGTTAACAATTATTGTATTTCAATTGTTTTGTGTTTTTTCGGTAAAGAAATACAATATAAAACCACTATTCCAGAGAAGCTGGATGAACGTGAAACAATAAAATTAGCAATAGGTGTGTTCATTTCGCTTGGATTGAATCTGATTGATTCAAACAAAACTACTGACCGGTGACCGGTCTTTGGTACAGGCAGATCTAGACTTTATATGGGATCTCTTAAGATTCTTTGCTTAATAAATACATATGTACTTTGGAATTCATATCACTATCAAATTTGATTTCATGTTTGACACTTTTAATCCAGATCAAAATAAATCGAACACACCTAATCCAGTATTCTTGTATTCTTGATTAGTATTGATGAAGGTAATAGTACAAAGCATATGTCGAAGAAGACCGGCCGGTCTATCTGTATAGACAGATAGAGCATTTTTCTGAGCAAGATGACTAGCGGCGAGGACTATCAGAATCCGGGCAGGACACGTAGGCTGATATGTGATATGATATGTATCCAAAGTAGGAGCAGTGCAGTCGAGATAATAACGAACAACTAAAAAAACATGTGTGTGGCCAAGTTGAATGGACTACTTTACAGAAGCCAATTTTCAAAATAGACAAAATATTGTTATAGTATAGTACATCACAGTGTTTATAATTTCGTGCGTTCAGGATTTGAAACGTTGCGATTATTCAGCAATTCAAATTCGTGTAAACCGATTCCTTTCCCCTATTCCTGATTTATACGAATTTGAACTGTTGAACTAAACATGTTACTTTTTTTTTGTAAACGGACGTATTGCGTATATTCAATGATTACGTTGATCATATTTATAAAACTAACACTTGGCTTAATTTAGGCTGTTTTGAAATCATCCATACCATATTATCCACTTTTTTCGTACTGGAATGAATCACCATTGTACTTTTTACTGTTTCGAAAATTGCATTCGCATTATTTATCAACAAATCGGAAGCAACAATGATTAGCAGTAAATCGAAACATTTTAACAAACTCAAAGCTAACATATACATATCAAATGAATATTGGGAATATTTTCCAAAGACACCGAACATTTTCGAGACTGTATCCGACATTAAAGTGACAGTTGTAATAAGAAATTGCCACTGAAAAAACTGGACTATTTGTTCTACTACAGAATATAAGCGGATGTATACATGAACTAAATACTCTATGTTTTTGCTCAACCGTGTATGATTGGCCATGTACTTTTGTCCGTAGGAGTGATCGTTCACAGTTTTCTTAAATTCACTAAGTTTGGCCGAAAGATGATTATTAAGGGCCTTGAAGATAAAAGCATTTAAAATTAGGCCAGAATAGACAGCGGCAGTGAAAGCTTCCGTTAAAGCAGACATTCCTATAAAACCACTTTGTTTTTCCTTTTCGAAATCATTTTTCGTGGCATAGGTTGTTGAATGGTAGTTTGTCAATGCTATCTGCATCAAAACAATTGCCACTTTCAATATAATTTGAAAGAACAGTCGCCAATTGAAAACACTGTCTAAAAAACCGTCGACATCAATTTCACGGAGAAGTGTTAATAACTCGTCCAACAACTGCATTAACTTTCTCTTTTTCCAAAATTGTAGCTGAATAGTAATCAAAGAAGTTATATACGAAGCAACAATTTTAACAGCAACAACGAAATTAAATATGAAACCCTCTCCAGTAACTTGGGCAGCTTCCACTACACCGTTTAGTAGCGGCAACCATACAAAAGGGGTACAAATTGCTATAAGCCCACAATAATATCGAGCAAACTTAGATTCAACTAATTCTGACCGTTTAAAACTATAGGCAAAAGGTAGGGCTCCGATAATGCGTAATTCATAATAGAAAAATCTTAAAAGTAAGCGGCAAAATCGTCGGACGAATGCCATGTCAAATTTATGCCGATGTTTCACTACAAATGCGACAACTACAATCAAAATTAAAGTATATGATATTGATTGACTTATCAACTGACTAGTTAATCTATTAATAATAAAACAGTACATCAATGCTACATTTGGATAATTAGAATGACCAGACGATAATTGACGTTTACAAATGGACTGTGAAATTAGGGTGAGGACTAGAATTTTGTACTAAACTGGTGGCTATAGAATACTCAAAGGTAAGAGCAATACCCCTGAAGACCTATGTTTCAGTTGTATTGTGCGCGAAAATCGACCACAAGTCGCAGCCAACGAAAATCACCTGTTTAGCGTGTTATTGTTAAAATTCTTGTTCGCGTTCGTTTGACACATTTGAAGTGTGGAAAACTGATTTTCTAACAAGCATGCAACACTTTTTTAAATAAAAAATAAAAACATGCACTTACAACAGCATTAAAATAACTTAGAACAAAATAAGTGATAAAACACAAGCATATCGATGGCGAAGATGTCAAAAATGAAATTTCTGCAGTCAGTTTACTTTGGAGACTGTAAGAACTAAAAAAACAAAATTAACATAAAGGGTTCGGTTTGCCGTTTATCGGTTTTTCATTCAAAATAACAACATAGGAGGTTGAACAATTGATGCATGTATAAATATTCAAAAAGTACTTTAGTAAAAGAGAAAAAAAATCCCATAAATTGACATAAGAGGTTGGAAATCTTCACCATCGATATAGGTTAGGTTAGGTTAAGGGGCTGCCATGATACAACACAGCACACTTAGACCGCTCATGGGTCCATTGTGATACCACCATATAACATTACACCTCGCCAAAAGAAACCTAGGTTCCAAACCAGCCTGTGCTGGCAATGTAGCGGTTGAGCTTTATCACGCTCATGTCCTTGAGGTCCTCCAGGTCATAGTAAAACCAAGAGCCTAGGAATTTCCTCCTTCTGATGGCCAGTGCTGGGCAGTGACATAGAAGGTGCAAGACACTCTCCTCCTCATCCACATCCTCACAGCTCCTGCAGTAGTCATTATGAGGAAGACGGAGCCTCCATGCGAGCACGCCGATGGGGCAATGCCCTGTGATAGTCCCCACCACCCTACCAATATGCTTTCTGTTCAAAGATAGCAAAGAGGCAGAGCGGCTAGAATCGAATTTCTGCCAGATCATTCTCGTCGTTTGGCAAGTATTTAAATTGAGCCATCTGTTGTTAGCCCTAACCACCGCAACGGACTTAATTGCCGCCTTGCACGATGCAATTGGCACTCCGATATCAATACGGTCTCCATTGACGACACCTGTTGTCCCCTCATGAGCAAGATCGTCCGCCCTGCAATTGCCCACAAAGCCACTGTGACTTGGTATCCAGCAGAGGGTAATGTTGAAGAAGTAACCCATCTCTAACAGGGCCGAGCGGCACTTCTGAATGGTTTTCGATGAAGTGAGAACAGAGTCAAGCGAGCGAATCGCAGCCTGACTGTCCGTATAGATAGTAATGTCTCTTGCAGTCACGACATGACTTCTTAGCCAGGTTAGAGCTTCCAAGATCGCCGTAACCTCAGCCTGTAAGACACCATCGATATAAGAATTGACACTTCGCAGCGTTTTGACTCCGACAAATAAACTCGTCTCAACTTTCGCGACGTGAGCGACGTCTTGGTCGCGCAGAGTATACTTATCGCCATCTGAAATGCATTGGTTCAACTTTATTTGACGGCACAAGCCGTCTTCGGTGCGCACACTATAACGGAAGCTTTACATTTTTAACGATTTCCGTGGAGATAAATGTTTATAATGAATGTAGCGCTGCTACTCATCTGCCTGGTCGCTACATCCAGCCGCTACGTACCGGCTCCCACCCATCGGAGTATACATTTTCTACGTATCCTTGGCTACATTAAGCCCGTTAACGTTCTCAAATATTGCAATTATTCAACAACTCAGATTTTCAGATTTTTCGGATATTTTCTGTTTACATGCATCTGAATTGCTGAATAATTGCAATATTTATAATAAGGTGAACGCAGGCATTGACACTACATTTTTCTTGACAGTTCACAGCTGGTACTGTATAATTTTTAATTAATTTTAAAGGAGAGTGAAGGGAAACAAAATATTTTCCATTCGTTTCGCGGTTGTACTTGCACTAAGAGTTCGTGAAAAACGAAAGTTTTTGTGTTGACGAGTCGGCAGGAGTCAACTGTTCATCAGAAACATTGGTCCACATGGATTCGTTAATGTGACAATTGTGGGCTTATTATCATAAGCCGATCGTTTTCAATTTATTATCACTTTGACTTTTTGTCAGTTATGGAACGACGAGAGTCTACTACAATAGTTGACTATTGGACTTTCGGAACAGCAATAGTCACTAATAGCTGACCATATATAGTCAACTATAGCTGTGTTATGGAACGCACTCCTGGTTTTTGTGCGGAAATATTAATCCTAAACATCCTATATCTTTTATAAAAAATATTTTAAAAGGGCTTTTATGATGTAATAGTCACCTAAAAAAAGATTCGCGGCAAGAACGTTGCTTTATTGAAGTACTTTTCTTACAAGCTTCCGCACCTTCCCC
Source organism: Chloromyia formosa (assembly GCA_964017055.1). NCBI lineage: Eukaryota > Metazoa > Arthropoda > Insecta > Diptera > Stratiomyidae > Chloromyia > Chloromyia formosa. Next base: position 132,527,225 of record OZ024814.1, on the reverse strand, counting down.
CTTAGGTGGCTAATATCATTCATAAAATTTCTTTTAAAATATCGTTTATAAAAGATATTTGTAAAAAAAAAAACGTTTACAGTGTAATAACCGCCTTATCCACACAGAGTGCACAAACACGAAATCTTAAAATTTTTGTTCCAAAATTTGTACAAAAAGTTACTAGTATGACGTTTGCTTAACATGTCCGTCATGAAAAAGTTGTAAATCTGGGAAGAAATGAAGTGGGTTATGAAAACTTAATCGATTCTATCGGCTTGAGAGAATGTTAAGGTTTACGTACAGCACCCAATTACAAAATGGACAAACAGGCTAACAAAGGAAGAAGTACGTTCAAAAATAATAGGGATGACAAGTTTTTTTTAGTATTTTTTTATCAATGTGTATGTTAACTGTTTATGTTTATCATATATGCACTATGGTTTCGTTTAGGAGGTCATTACCATGTTATCTATTTTATTCATACTGGAATGAATCACCACTGTACTTTTAATAGTTTCTAAAATTTCATTTATATTTTTGACCAAAAAATCAGAAGCAACACTCATAACCAGTAAATCGATTAATTTTAGCAAACTCAAAACTAACATAGACATATGAAGTGAATATTGGGAATGTTTTGCAAAGACACCGAACATTTTGGAGACTATATCTGCCATTAAAGTGACAGTTGCAATAAGAAATTGCCACTGGAAAAGCTCGGTTATTTGTTCTACTAAAGAATACAAACGGATGTATACATGAACTAAGTACTCTATGTTTTTGCGCAACCGTAGATGGCTGGTCACGTTCATTTGTCCGTAAGCGTGATCATTTACAGTCTTCCTAAATTTATTAAGTTTAGTCGAAAGATGAACATTCAGGGCCTCAAAGATAAAAGCATTAAAAATCAATCCAACATGGATGCAAACGGTGAAAAGTTCTATTGCAGAAGAATATACTTCAAAAGAATTTTGTTTGAGCTTAAAAGGATTTTCATCATAGTTGTTTTTATGATACTGGATCACTATAAATTGTGCAAAACCAATTGCCGTTTTAAATATAATTTGAAAGAATAGCCGCCAATTGAAAATACTGTCCAAAAACCCGTCGGCATCAATTTCATTCAAAAGTGTTAAAAACGCGTTGAATAAGTTCATTAACTTTTTCCTTTTCCAGAATTGTAATTCAATAGTAATCAAAGAAGCCATAAACGAAGATACACTTTCAGCAGCAATCACAAAATTCAATAAGAAGCCCTCTCCGGCAGTTTGAGCAGCTTCCATTAGACTGTCTAATAGCGGAAACAGTCCAAGAGGGGCGGTTATAGCCAGAAAACCGCAATAATATCTAGCAAACTTAGATTCAATTAGTTCGGATCGTTTGAAACTATAGGCAAAGGGTAGCGCTCCTGCAAACAGCAAATCGTAATAAAAAACTCTTAAAAGTAAGTTGAAAAATCGTCGGATGAATGCCATGTCCAATTTGTACCGATATCTCACAACGAATGCAGGAAATCCAATATAAAATGAAAGTTTATGATGTCGATTGACTCGACTAATTAGTTAATTAATATAACAGAAAGCACATACATAAGTGTTACATATAGATTATCAGAATGACAAAATGGTTCAATTTTCGCTCAAAACTGGAATATGTATTATAAGGAAATTAAGGTGATGTCGTTGAATATTCAGCGCAGGACAAGAATTATTGTATTGAATTGGTGGTGTAGCTATGTAATACTAGGCAAATTACTGGTGACCTGATTAGATCAAGTGATTTGGCCGCTAGTGTGAACATGATGTTGGAACACTATTCTGGTCATTAGAATTTTTAATGATATGAATTTGTACATATTTCGAAGTTTTGAACAATAGAGGCAGGGGGTGCGGCTGGTCAGTGCGTTGAGGCGGCTTCGAGGGTTCGAGTCCCGCCACGGATGTTTATGTTGTCTCCCCGGTGTGGTGTGAGGCGTAAAAGTAAGCCGCAACCTTTCCCGGGGACTAAATGGACAGGAGGTGCATGCTAACAACATACATTGTCCGAAGCCACGTTATGCTAACGAAACGTAATTTAAGCCATATAGGAATTCAGGGACGGCGAAAGGTGAGTTGAATGGCTTGAGACCCAAAACACACGGAATTTCTCGTACGTTGAATTCAAAACAAGAGAAAAGTCAAAGGATTTGATCCGTATTTTCATGTCTAAACAAATTAAAAAAAAAACAAATTACTCTAGTAAAATCAGTAATATTTCTCTGATGTTAAGTTTTATGTATTTTTATTCTAAATATGGAACACTTCACGCCATGCCGATATTTTTAAGCGCATTATTATTTATGTGGGAATTCATCTCGTTTATTCAAAATATGAAAATATAGTAAAAATACTATTTGGATACCTGACGTTGGTTTGAATTACATGTAGTTACATGTTTGGATCGTTTATTTCGAAAAAGTTTAGGTCTAGATTTCAATATTCTACATCGTCCGCAAAATAACTTTTTAATTTTATGAAATGACAGCAGCAATTTTTTCTTTAGTCAGAATAATTCGTTTCTTCTAGAAGATGTTGAGGATAAATTTGTTTGACATTACGATAACAATAGCGTTATTCTGTCTGTCGCAGTTATTTCTTTTCGATTTCTTAAGGCTGCGCGCAATTTGGCACACGTTCGCGTGTCGCGTTCAAGTGTTTCATGGCAAACAGTTTGAGTCTATGGCCACGTTTATGCCGTGGAACTAAAAGGCGATTTAACTAAATCGTTTTAGTGCTAGTCCTTGTTCGTGGTGTGTTTATACCGACCATACGAAGAGGTACTAAACATGAAAGATGTTAGCTGTTGGTTTGTGACTGCGGTGACATAGGTTAAGAAAATGTCAAGGGGCAGTAGCCTCCTAATAAAAACGCGTTTCTACCGCTACAATCAAAGGATGAAACGAATGCAGAGTTTCAGGGAAGGATGAGGTATTTATTTAACAAATAAAATATAATTTTCAACAACAACACCATTAGCGAAGACAGTAACACCACCTAGTCCCAATTTTTCAGTCCAGTTCTGCATAGCAAGTGGAGCTATGTAAAATTGGTACCAAAACTAGCTAGTGCGACATGTTTATGTCGTCGTGAGTTAGCTCGAATTAGTTAATCCTCGAAGATAGTTCCGTGGCATAAACAAGGCCTATGGTTTACAACCAAAGATGCGAATCTTGGGTCCACCTTAAATTGGATTTGACACGTTATCGTAACTTGATTAGTTGGAAGTAGTAGTAGTCCAAACAGTCACCTCCCTTTTTAAAGATCATATTCATTTCTCGCCACATTTTTAAGCCTAAAACTTTAATGCTGAACATTTACGGACGATTCAAAGCCAAATTCTCCATGGTCAAAGCCAAAATTTCCCTGTTAGATCCATACATCCACCGGGGAAATTTTTGCTATGACCAGGGAATATTTAGCTTTTGGACGTCCGTGAATGTCCAGCATTAAAGTACTCGATGACTTTACCCCAGAGTACTAACGTTCGTCTGTGAGACGGAACGAAATGGTTTTTTTTTTCACAACATTTCACGATCGCTTGTTGATATCAAAGCGAGTTTTCGTGCCAACTCAGTTGGGCGTACTCCCGTCCCGTACGAAGCTTATATATCAGTTAATGAAAGTCGTAATATGCACTTCTGTCGTTAAGATATAGGCTTTCGAGTAACCTGGCAGGCGAACGTTAATTGCTGGGTTCAGAAGATGCCGAGCTACTTCTGTTCAAGTAATCATGATCAAATGATCACCGAGCAAGGAACATTCCTGGTCACCGTTCAGGCTTTCCTTCTTCTTCTTTCTCCTTGACTTTCATATAAAGATTGTGTGGCGGCAAGAGTAGCGTTCAACAGGCGCAGACTGCATAACTGACTAGTTGCGGAACAGCCAATGGTATAGTTTTTTTCGGACCATTTTCAGTAAAAACAAATTTATTAGTTGATTTTTTTTATTTAATAGCTGAAATTATGGCTGAGCGACAAGGCGTCGCAGCAAAACAGCAACTGGAACCGGAATCCGGAAATATGCAGCACCTTATGACACGATGCACATACAGGTCCGACACAGTCCTTTCGCTCAGCAAGTCGAATTTTGTCAACAAATGCTGAGGAAGGTGTGATGCACACACAAATCAATTTGTGTATCACACCATTTGATCTTGTGTAGTGCAGTCAGCCGGATATCAGTATGTATTATTCCCCTTTAGGAGAATTCCTCTGCACGTTCTTATGGTCACCACACATGAACGCGCAAAACCACGACCGAACTTCCACCGAACTTTCAATTTCATAGAACGGTGGAAATGAGAAAAATTTTTGTTTCCGCACGTTCTATGAAATTGATGGTTCGATGGAAGTTCGGTCGTGGTTGTGCTCGTTCATGTGTGGCGACCTTATAAAAGAAACTTGGTTCGGTGCGACCCAAAAATTGTTGAGTAGTGACTGTCGACCTTAAGGAAAGTGGACCTAATCATCAAAACTCAATGAAAAAATACGGGCGGCCGGTAGCTCAATGCGTTGAGGAGTCAGTCTGATGTCTCATGCTACCGGTCAGTTACGGATTCGTCTGTGTTGTCTACCCCCTATGGTGTGGGCGTAACAATAAGCCACAAACTTTCCTGACTTTTCGCAGCTATACGGTTAAATGAACAGGAGGTATATGCTAGCAACATACATATATCGTCCGAAATAGTTTATGCTAACGAAACGTCAACTAAGCCACATGGGAATAGTTGATTTGCTATGCCCAAGACAAATAATATAATGGATAAATAGGGAATTTTTTAACTACAAATTTTTCCTGCATAAATTTGTAATTTCACCAAGTTCCAGTTGACGTTTCTTTGGAGCACCCTTTTGCGACTGGAGAAAATGCCTCGAAACGCCGAAATTTGCTGAAAAATATGTAGAAGTAACGTAAGAAAGGTACCCCTGAGTACATTCTATTTTCGGCATTTTGTTCAAATTTGAAGAAAAAAAGTCTATAGTTGCAGTTAGCACACCCCTGCACCTCTTAGCCATACCCCAGGCCAAAAATATTGATGGCCAACAATAATCAACAACTTAACATCTCTAAGTTTCGTTACATTCACGTAATATTTAATAATATTACATTCATTTAAAGTTAGCCATTTTGACACTATCCATACAAAAAAAAAACAAATACCTGCCTCATGCATAGGTGGTAGCACTACTTGCATGTTGTTTTTCGTAGTGCAAATTGCAGTTCGCTGGTCCACATAGAGGCGAAATTAAGGTCAAATTTTTTTTTCTCGACGGGTATAGGCAAGTAGGGTGTAGTGAGTACTACAATATATACTCAATTGCCCTAACTCCGTGTGGAGCATAGCGCGTCAACAGTTCCATGTGGCCCAGTTGGCGTTTCGTCGGCATAAACTGGTTTCGGAGAATGCAGTTGCCAGCATGCAGCTCCTGCACATCCATAGCCACGAACGTCGTCGTGGACGGGATTCGAACCCGAAACGCTGGTGACTGATGCCTCAACACACTGCGCTACCGCTCGCCCAATGAGTACATTTCTTAAAAGAAAAAAAAAATTATGGAGTAAGTTGAGTACATTGATTTGCAAAAAAGTGGGACATGCGTGATACTGACCATGATTGTCTCTCTAATTGCCTTGACCCCTCCAGGGGCATGGGCGCGTCAACATCTCTAGCATTTCTATGCCTTGTTGACGTTTCAATAGCATATCTACTTTTCGGAAGCGCAATTGCTAGCATGACAAGCTCGGAGCACTGTGAGAGTTCTATTAGTACTTACAGGCAGTTTTTGATTGCGCCGAGATTTGATCTCCGAGCTCTAGATTAGTATCGTAGAGCGGTGACCGAACGATCACGGCCACCGAGGGCGTGCTCGTAACACTAATCTCCCACACCGGGTAGTATAAATTAATATAAATAATTTTTTAGAAAAAAAAACTGTGAAGTGCGCGTAAATATCAGATCGTGATTTGTCCTGCCCCCCCCCCCCCCCCCCCCTAAGTTCGAAGTTTCGTTACAATCACGTAGTATGATTGGCATGTAAGATACTATTATATATCATGGGTAAGATTTTAATTACGGTTTTTTTTATCCATCTATGTGGTACCAACAAGAGTAAGGAGCCGATATTTACATACCAAAATAAGCGCTTGCTACAAAACCCTCGGATTGCGGGCGTAGCCCTTCTATATTCCGGTTTCATTTATAATTTTCGATCGTGTTCGCGAAAGTAGAAACTGAGATCTAATCCGGAAAAATACATACGATACATTCACCAATAAAACTGATATCGAAAGTCAAAATAGATTACGAAACTTCTTCTTCTCCATAATGAATCCGCCATTGTAGCGTTTCAAGCCAGATCTCGAGACATACATATCTATGCGGGGCTGGTTTACTGCCTCATTGATTTCTCCATGTTTATCCAGGTTAACACATTGTTGTATATATTTGCATGTTGTAAATCTGAATTAAACCCGGCGGGAGTACAAAAGAATTCGCCTAATATAAAATCTCGGCAGATATCCTTTAATTACAGTTTCAGCCTACTTTGAATTACATCTTTGTTAGCCTAAGCGATTTGTGTAAACACAAATCCATACACAGCAGGTACTCTGTAATCTGTTTCGGTAGCGTGGAACACATGAATGAACTGATAAGTGCAGTAAACATAATTTCAGGGCAAATAATTGTCATACGATAAGCTTACAAGATATTCCGTCATTTTTCATGAAAATGTTCAGAAATTATCTTATCGTGTCGTGATGTGTGTTTGAATAGGGAGATTGCAAATTAGTCTAAAGAAATTCGAGAAAACAGTTTTGTCTCGGTTCCAGATTATTGCTGTTGATGTTCGAAACTGCTTTGTCATGTCGAAGAAACTTAAACTTTATCGATTACGAACAGCTGCAATCAATAAGAATGAAAATCATGATCCCATTAATCTGGTTAGTCAGAAATCAGAATGATACAGTAGATCTCTATACTACGCGGATGGATACGTTGGAGCACAGTAGGGTAATGAAGTGTATTGGAAACTAGTTCAAAGTCAGAAACATGCAATATGGATACTAAATGGATATTTAAAGTAATTCAGCAACAAGCTGCAGTTGTGAAATTCGCATGTCCTGAACATAATCCCGCGCACGTAGCAGAAATACTCCGTATACATGTACTTTTTTTCCATTTTAGGTCAGACCCTAGTCACGAGTTCGCTTGCTTTTCGTAATCACGAGAGAAAGTAAAAAGTTGCTATAAAATAAATCCCTACTAGTTAGCTTTGTTGCTATTGCAAAGAGTTCTATGAATTGTAGATGTAAAGTACAATCTAGGATATTCTTTATTAAAAAAGTTGGAGATGATACACATTTTTGTACAATAATTATGCTTATACGGATACTCGTACATATTCACATCTTTTGAATTATTATGCCGTGGCTAGACGTTTTTTTATTAAACAAACTTTACTTTAGGATAAAGAGTAGTAACATATTTTTGTTATTAGATTTGAACAAAGAAAGATTTCATATCAAAGTCAACATCCAGTACGAGCTTTTTTCTAATTTGAAGTAACAGCAACGAACTGAGAGGCGCGAAACAAAGAGATAAATAATCGCATTGCTAACGCCTAGTACGCACTGGGATTCTTTGATTAGATTCCTTTGCATCTCGCCAGTCTCGACTCATTGTTGTCGTGAATTTTGTAGGTATTTTCTGCATCTTGCAATGAATCGTGGCAGGCGAGATTCTTGTGAGACGCAAAAAAATCAATTCAAGAGTCCCAGTGCGTGAAAACACTGATTCTGAATCAATGGTTGCGGTCCTGTGAACTCTTCAGATCTGGATCTGGAGCTGACTTTTTGGAGATCTCCTCCATATGCCGGTAAAATATGTGCCGTTAACTGACAGTTTTTGGATCTGAAAATATTCCCCTCCGGAACTGAAAACTGTTCAGATCCGAAAATTGACAGTTGACGTATTTTACCGGAGGGGAAATTGTAAAGTCAGTTCCAGATCGAGATTAGAAGGACTCACAGGACCGCTTCTCCTTCGAATTTATAAGCAATATACTTTCCCAGTGATGGCCCGACAGGTTAGACGTAGCTCACAAGTAACCCCAGGTTAGCTCTACTCACGTCGGGTTGTCGCAAGGCCTTCTTAATATATGTATAGTCCGGATTGTAGGAAACAACTCGCACACATAGAAATTCTGCCTTTATTGGCTACGTTATTGAGAATATTTGTATAAAGAATGGGCAGTCACTACGTTTATATCGCGGGACTATTTTCGAGGTTTAACGAAATCGATCTAACTCACGACGATGTAAACGTATCGGTTTAGTTAGTTTTGGTACTATACTAACTTTTAGCACCACTTACAATGTAGAACTGGACTGAAAATTTGGGACTAGATGGTGTTGCTGTCTTCATTAATGATGTTGGTGATAATTATATTTTTTACCCTTGGGCTAAATTGAACCCAGACTGGAGCAGCAGCGACAGCCAAATGTCAAGTTAGAAAGTATGCATTTCCCTTAAGAGACCTAGATTGAACGTAGTGGCAGCGACAGCAGCGAAAGCTAATCTGCCCGTTGTTGCTGCCGCTGCTGCTTTCTGCGTTCAATCTGGTTCGTGTGGTGAAACACTCCCAAACAAATAGTATCTCTCACAATTACCCTAACCCCTAATGTGCGTGCAGCCAATCCAATACCATATTTTTATCCACCATACCGATCGGCCACGGTCACTCACAACACAAGAAAAGACGAAAAGCTTCCCTCTACCTAACATAAATAAAATCCAATTGAACATTTATTCCACTCCATTCTACACTACAATATAGCGTAGCAATAGCGACATCAATCGTATATATGTCACACCATCTGTTCTTCGTCTACTTTTCTATTCCCCATATTTAAACGATCTGATCATACTTCGATTCCGAAAGACGGATCTATTATCAAACCTATTCACTGTTCTATTTTAAACTGCTCCGATTCCGACCCGAACTGAAAAGAATCAAATGATCAAACTGCTCCGATTCCGACCTGAACTTAGAAGAATCAAATGATCTAGGTTCGTTTTCTTTTCTCCGAAACTGATCATTTTTCGAATGCGGACCTAGGTCGACCTAGTTCGGTATACGGATTGGGTTAAAAAGAGTAGGTTCGCGAATTGGCAACCATGACTACGTCTGGTCGAGCAACAACGCCGCGAAGACCTTGCTATCATCGATCGACTTATCACTGCCACATCTGTTCCAGTTCAAACACAATTGGGGACAGCATCTACGATCAAAATCAAATAAAAAATCTAGTAGATTTAATGCTCCAGTTCGAATATGATCCTGACAATAACTCCATTTTTGAGTTCATACGCTACAAGTCAGTTTTCATGACAGAAGCAGCCCCACTCACTGAACAGATGAAGGTTCGCTCACTACTTCGAAAACTAAACTTAGCGACTACCAACGATTTGCCGACGCTATTCTACCCAAAGAACCACATGAGCTGCCATTAGAGGAAGTCGTCAAAAAGCTCACATTAATTTTCGGTCACCGTCAAACAAAATTTTCAATGCGCCATCAATGCTTAAGCCTCACAAAACAGAGCTCCGAAAACTTCTCGCAGTACATACGTATTAATAAGCGCGCAGAGAAGTTTGACGTAAAAAAAATTACCTCCGATGAGTTCAAGGCTTTACTCTTTGTCAGCGGTCTCAAGAGTCCTCAGGATTCGCACATCTTTGAGAAGCTCCTCTCGAAACTCGACAGCGAGAGCACTTAGGTTGCAGCTATCATAGCACAAGCTGAAATCGACGCTTTCAAAAGGCTTACTCTGCAGGACCTGGTGAATGAAGCCCAGCGCATTATCTGCATGAAGCACGATAAAACTATTGTATGGGACACATCTCAGTATTCGCTTCCCAAGACAGAAGTACTCACCATCAAGCAACCAGCTCAAGTCCAGCAGCTAAATTTTCGAAGCCTTCCTCGCCATGTTATCGCTACGTTGGAGTTCACTGGCACATGGCGCATAGACTGCCCGACCAGTTCCCATTAATCGGTAGTTTTCCCTACATCATGAAGCTCAACAATAAAAAGGAGTATGTACAGCAAATTTACGCCAGACTGCTCCTTCGGTGAGGACTGAATGACAATTTTCAACCTGCGGAACGTCCCGATTAACGCCGTCTGTAACTCTATTCACACAAGCAGTGACAACGATCTGGCAACGGAAGTAAAAGAAAGATTTCCAGTTCTATTCTTCAACGGACGCTCCAGTGTTCCTGAGGCAGGCAACGCCTTGTAACACTTCAGTATGGCTGATCTCTGTGTTTCGGGCCACCATAACAATACTTCTACTACTACTTAATTGCCCTAGCCCCTTGTGGGGCATAGCGCGTCAACTGTTCCATGTGGCCCAGGGGGAAGGCAACACAAACATCCATGGCCACGAACGTCGTCGTGGACGGAATTCGAACCCATTTCGGGTTCCGGCCGGTAGTCAGACATGAGACTGATGCCTCTATGCACTGAGCTACCGGTCGCCCCAATGCAGCATAGTGAAGACGTAAGTTAAGCCAGTTGATTACCTCAAAATTCAAATCAGTCTTTTCTTCGATTAATGTGAATATTATTTTTCCTGGTAAAGGCTTCCAAAATAACTCCATTCTATCATTGTAAAAATTTTAATTATCTCGTGTCAAGCTTTAATTATTCAGTTCGATCGAGGAGCAATGGACTGCAGTTGAATCGCTACTAGCTCATTTCATTTTGAGTGCAATATTAGGCAATAAACTCTTGATTTGAAGTTTGCTTTTTGTTTCTTTCTAATCGCCGGAAAATTCTATTTTGAAAAGAATGTCCAAACCGTCACAAAAGACAGTCCTAATTCAATATACATTATGTACAATGTAAAGAATGACGCACTTCATCGCCTGAAGTAAAATCTAATATAATAACCCTTCTGGCTTCATACATCCATCGCTGTTACTAAAAAAACGCGGCATTCCTAGGACCAAAATACTGAGGTCACTATTTCAGCGCAAACTGTGTGCCACTACTACGAAAGATGGGCCTAAATGTGAACATTAATATAATTTCGAAAGAGATAAGAGGAACCAATTTGTGATAATAGAGGTTGTTGTTCAATACACTTCCGTATGGCGCATTGTGCCTAGCTACGACTAGAATCAAACAAAACGAGTTGATAACATGCAAAGTCGAATTGAAATATGTACTTACGATTTCGTGCTGGAGCTTGGCTATGTTGTAGTTGGCCTGTGCCAGGCGTACACTGAGCGTAGCCACATCGCTTGTCAGCTGAGCCCGCTCGCCGGAATTCCTATCGACCAGCTTGAGCAATTTGTCCTCCAGCGTCTGATTCACTTTTTGCACTCGTTTATGCGACTCGTACAGCCGGTCGTATTTATCCTGCCACGCGATGATACTGTCTTCGAGCTCCACCTGACGATCCGACTCGCGTAAACAAGCTGTTTCCATGGCGATCAGTTGGGTCTGCTTGTCGACCAACGCCTGTTTCAGGACTTCGATTTCCGCCTGCAAGTGCACATCACAGTCGGCACTGCCACCCTGTTGCACCACCATTAATTACCGCCCGCCAAAGGACGACCGTAGGCAAGCAACAGGAAAAAGGGAACAGAGAAGAAAAAGACAATGTGAGTCAAATGGCACGGACGGCACCAGGTGAATGACCTGATCCGGAAAGCAAGAGAATTCGCAAGGACCGACACTGGGGAGATTACTACGCGGACTGTAAACGGTTGACTTGTCGAAATTCGACTGAATGAACACTGAGAGAAGAAGACTTGCGACTTTTCCATTGTGTCATCAGACTATAAAAATTGTTGATAAGCCGACTCCTGATAAGCGGCAGCTGTCCATCAATCCCCGGAAGGGTGACGAGACCCGACAGATCTCCGTCCGTAGCTGACCAAATGATAAGCGCACATCAGAGTCAAACAAAACAGAACGAGAACTTATAACTACAAATAAAGACAAAAATTAGGCAGAAATCAATTTAATAGAAACAAAGGATAAATACAAAATAATCCAAAGAAATTTAACAGCAACTTGGGGTCGCTAAATGAAGAAGCAGCTGCATCGCGGAGAACTGAGTGCATTCCGCTACGAATTCATTTCCTGAATCATCCCGTGAATTGTCCTCGACCGCTCGAATTATTCGCTGTTGCCGTCGTCTGCCTGGCCTGCGGCAGATTGCATTCCACCCTCATTTTTCGCAAATCAAAACGTGGGTCTGTCTGTCACCGCGACATTTTTCATCCGAATTGCAAGCACTTTCTCACCTGCTGCTCCGTTGTTTCGGACATTTTTCCGTATTTTGCGCTACGCTCTAGCAAATCATGCGGACAACGCGACCGGATTTTGTCATAAATTCACCGCTAGACGAAAAACGCCCGCGACAATGCACTGCGAAAGAAACAAATTTCAGCTGCGACGCTTAAATGTCGAATGTCGACGTCCTGTACGGGCTTTTTTTTTTCTTTTTTGCCGAAGATGTGACGATTTATGTTTGACAGCTTGGATTAGAAGGGTAACAGAATGAAGTTGGGCGCGAGTTCCATATGGGAAATGGGGGAAATGGGAAATATCTACTGTGGATGGGTTAGGCATTCGGTTTAGGTTGCTGCATGAAATATTCATGATGCTGCTGCAATGCAAACTCCAATATTTCCTTCGGTTGTTAACCCTCCTTCTTGCAAAATTTATGGTGCAACAGAATGCATTTAAAAAGAAGTCAGATTGCATCCACGTTCATACTGGCGGCCAAATCGCCTTGAGAAGGTCGACGCACACTTTGCGTCTAAAATTGAATTTTTTCCGGTCGAATCCAAATTTCTCTATCAAAGCCATACATCAACTTTGAAAAGAGAGTATATGAGGAAGTGAAAAAGAGCGAGAGAAACGAAGCAATTCGGCAAAGTGAGGAAGTAGGAAGGGGGATGGAAATTTGACATCTCTTTTGCTCTATATGGACCGGGCGGGTGTTCCGCGGCAGAAAGACAGACTGGAATGTTATTGTTCCAATTGGAAAAGTAGGAGAGGGGATGACGTCTTGTGTACTTCCATAGAGAATACCTATGGAGGAGCAATCCGCATATACTCAACACTAAACTACAATATTTGAAGCAATTCCAGTCGTAAAAAGTAAACAGAGAGACACACGCCCTCCACTGCGCAACACCCGCGCAGTCTATATAAAAGCACAGGAAGCACGTAAGATGTCATCCCCTCTCCTACTTTTCCAATTGGAACAATAACATTCCAGTCTGTCTCTCTGCCGCGGAACACCCGCTCGGTCCATATAGAGCAAAAGAGATGTCAAATTTCCATCCCCCTTCCTACTTCCTCACTTGTGCCGAATTGCTTCGTTTCTCTCGCTCTTTTTCATTTCCTCATATACTCTCTCTTCAAAGCGTGCTTCCTGTGCTTTTATATAGACTGCGCGGGTGTTGCGCAGTGGAGGGCGTGTGTCGCTCTCTCTACTTTTTACGACTGGAATTGCTTCAAATAGTTTAGTGTTGAGTATATACGGATTGCTCCTCCCTAGGTATTCTCTATGTACATCAACCGGTGAAATTTTGGTTTCGGTTTAGGACGCAAGTATGTGTCCAGCTTTATACTACGTTTCTACTACTTTTACGCTGGACTCGAAATCGCGTGATTTCGACCAGCTGACTCTGAAATCCCGAAAGTGTTTATGCTGATACTACTAAGAATTTTATTCGGCAGTTATTGAATTACAATATATTGGGCCAGAAAATAGAGGGACAGAAAGAAAAGAAATTACCCGAGAGAAATGAAGCGATTATTTGGCAGCTTGGATTCTCGACTGTATGGACCGGGCGGGTGTTCCGGGGTAGAGGGTGCGTGCCTCTCTGTTTACGTTTAGCCAGACGGAATGAGGTGGAATTGCGTTTCTGCGGCAGTCGGTTCTTCGTATCGGACTGACGCGTTTTCGACGGCCAAGAGCTGCCAAATCTCCTCGATGCAAGAAGGACTGCAGTATTTGAAGCATCGCTACCACAAAAATAACAGGTGGAATTGCTTCAGAGAATCTACGTAAAACATGCCATACACGCAGCGATCGATAGGTTGACCCGATATCGAAAGCGGCCGATGGATCGGGCATCGGCCTGTGTATGCGCTTATCGTTGACGATTTTTTTTACAGATCCATATAATTTTGATCAGCTGGTATTTTGTGGCGATCCATCGGCCGATCGATCGGACGACGGATCGCATATGTATGGCGGCTATTATTAGATTGTGATTATCTTTTTTTCTGTATTGGGTTTTTACGTCAACGGCTGGCATATTCCGTTATTATTTGAAATTTTATTTTACATTTTTAACGTTCAACTGTCATTGGTACTCGTATTGGAAATTAATGGTTTTGGCATTGCGAATTTTGCACTTTTATATTGGCATGTGGGGCATTGCCGTATCACATCAGGATTACAATCGCAATTTCACAAGGATTTCATGGTCTCCTTGCTAACTATCAAGATTTCGTTTGGGAATAAAATGTATGCGAAATCCGGTGGATTTCAAGGAGTTTTCGCCGAAATCCCATTTTACGAGATTTCGAGTCGAGCGTAAACGTAGTATTACAATAGAGTAATACTGACCGATACATACTCAGAAGAGAGAGATTCAAAGGAAATGAAATTGGGCGAGGGAAATGAAGCAATTTGGCACAAAGGTGGAAGTAGGAGGGAATTGTGAATTCGACATCTCATTTTGCGACTATATAGCCCAGGCAGGTGTTCCGGGATAGAGAGAGACAAAAGGAAATGTTTTTGTTCATAATGGAGAAGTATGAGGAGAATATGAGTTTGACATCTCATTGTGGGCTGGGTGAGTATTGCGGGGTGGAGGGCGTGTGCTTCACTGTTTACTTTTTACTAGTTCGTATGTATTGGAATTACGCCTCGGAATTTAGTGTACAGTATATGTTGGTGTCGTTTCCTTCTATACATACTTAAATCTCTGTGGCCTCGTCATCAAATAGCTTTCCTAAAGGTGTAGTTTTGATTTTTTTCGTTTATGCTTAATCATGTTAATCACCATTCCTTTCAGATAAATAGTTCTCTAGATTTTGCCAAAACAAATTTCTCAAAAAACTTTCTGCAGAGAGAAATAATCTAAACATTATTTAATAAATCGTATGGTTTGTATCCTGCAGACAAATAACTTACTTCTTTTTGAAAGTACAATAAGTTACCTAAAATTTAATGTAAAAGTCAGCTTCGCCAGTCTAGGTTTTTCTGAAAAATAGATCTTTAAAGGTTGGAATCTTTTTCCAAAAAATTAAAAAATTTTCTTTATTTTCCTAAAACAAATTATGGGTAGTATTGATTTTCTTCCCGTTTATGTTTGTTTTTGGGGGTGACGATTACGAATCTGAGGTATGCAACCAACATTTTTCTGTGGAATTAGAGTTGCAGCCAAAAAACAACACGTTTTTTTGTATTTGAAAATATTTTTAAATGTAGCGGAAACTTTTTGAGACGAAATGAGATCTTGAACAGATAAATAAAAGTGGTTAAGGCAACTTTTTCCGTACCTTCAACAGTTTTCGAGATATTCGCATTTGGAAAAGGCTAAAAAGAAAAAATTTCCGTTATCTGATGTATTTTCCAAATGAGAATATCTCGAAAACCATTAAAGATAAAAAAAACTAGCACAAATCTTTTTTGCTGAGCTGTTCATGTTCTTGATTTTGACCCACAAATTTTTTTTGCTAGAGTGAGCGGGCTTGAAAATATTAAAAAAAAAACGGAAGGAAAAAGTGTTTTTTTTTTTGGCTATAACTCAAAATCCTCAAAAATAATTTTGGTAGAAACCTCAGATTCGTATTCATAAAAAAAAAACAATAAACAATAACTGGAATATAGAGGGCTACGCCCGCAATTCGAGGGTTTTGTAGCACGCGCTTATTTTGGTATCTAAATATTGGCTCCCTGCTCTTCTTGGTACCCCTCAGCTGAATAAAAACACCATAATTAAATGTTTTACCCATGATATAGTATCTTACATGCCAATTCACAAAAAGACTGCATCTGTCACCTCTCAAAGTAATAGTTTTAATACGAGAAGCTGTAGACAGATATGTATGTATACGAGATAAACTGTCCCACTCTTCGAAATGCTTAACCATTCATATTGTTGTATGTTCGAAGTACTTTGAAGAGAGAGTATAAGAGGAAGTGAAAAAGAGCGAGAGAAAAGACGCAATTCGGCACAAGTGAGGAAGTAGGAAGGGGGATGAAAATTTGACATCTCTTTTGCTCTATATAGACCGGGCGGGTGTTCCGCGGCAGAGAGACAGACTGGAATGTTATTGTTCCGATTGGAAAAGTAGGAGAGGGGATGACATCTTCCGTGCTTCCTGTGCTTTTATATAGACTGCGCGGGTGTTGCGCAGTGGAGGGCGTGTGTCTCTCTCTCTACTTTTTACGACTGGAATTGCTTCAAGTAGTTTAGTGTTGAGTATATGCGGATTGCTCCTCCATAGTTATTCTCTGTGTCGAAGTACGTCTCTCTTACGACACGCACTGTAGCGATTCTCGAGCCATCTATAGTCTAGAGCCTTCTCCTTACAACCATTGACAACGAAGGGGATTCTCGAATCTTCGTTGAGTAGTGAAACCCGAGACTCGAACATCTCGAAAAATCTAGAGTCTTCGCTAATCGACGAAAGCATGGATCTCCACCTATAAAAGGCAGATGTCACCGAACGAGGGAGCAGTCGTAAAGCAGTCGTAAAGCAGTAGTGAAGAAGTAGTCGTCGGACTCGACACTCAGTGGCGGTTGGATCGCTAAGGAAATATTCGTTATCTGCCGTCGTGGTTGTTATTGCTAGTTTTAACGTTCGTTGTTAGTACGCGTGTGTAGTTAGTTCGTTTTGTAAATAAAGTGTGTGTTTTTCAATCGAAGTGTTTCATTATTCAGCACAAGAATATCTAACGAACCTGCTTTGGTTTCGTGGTTTCGCTCAACAGAGGAAACATTACAATTGGTGTCAGAAGTGGGATATTCGCGTGCGTGTAGTGGACGTTCGTTTGAAAAGTGAAAGTCGTGCGTGATATTTACGGAAGTGTAAATAAACGGAAAGTTTCGAGAAACTTTAGAGTGAAGCGCCGGGAAGTTCTGAGAGTAAAGAACTTGCGCGATTGTGGATTTTGTGAAAGTCGTGCG
This sequence comes from Chloromyia formosa, assembly GCA_964017055.1. Taxonomy (NCBI): domain Eukaryota; kingdom Metazoa; phylum Arthropoda; class Insecta; order Diptera; family Stratiomyidae; genus Chloromyia; species Chloromyia formosa. The sequence goes on along the minus strand of OZ024814.1, from coordinate 132,509,966 downwards.
GGCTATTTACGGTGGTGTAAATAAGCACGGGAAGTTTCAAGAAACTTTGAAGTGAAGCGCCGGGAAGTTGCGCTATTGTGTGTGTTTGAGAAACTTCGTAGTGAAGTGCGGGAATATTCTACGCGGGTAGAATTTGCACGACTGACTGTTGTGAACTTTTGAAGTGAAAAACGAACTAAAATGCCGGGTACTCTTTGCGAATTGACAATCGCGGAGATAAGAAACGAACTAGCACGACGGAAATTGTTAACGACGGGAAATACGTCCGCGCTGTATATTCGTTTAGCACAAGCGATGAGAGCCGAAGGACAGGATCCGTTTACGTTCGAATTTCCGGATGATTCGACAAGAAATCTTGACGAATCGGGAGCGGAACAGGTTTCAACTGGGGAAACTGGCATCCAGCAGCTACTGTCGATGTTCAAGCAATTTAGCGAGCAATTCATGCAACAAGCAGAGCAATCTGAGCGGTTTGAGAAGCGATTTGACGAGTATTCCGAGCAGTTGTAGAATCAGTCGGCGGAAATATCGAGATCGCTCGACGAGAGGCAACGAGAAACTTCCAAGAAGTTCGAGAACGACCTCATGCAGGATGACGCCAAAATGGATGGCGGGTTCGTTACGGTTGCCGAGGAGGTCGGAGGATTGCGAAGCGAACCGGAGCGCGTCGAAACATCTGGAGTCATCAAGATCGAATCGCAGACACAGCTCGAGGCCGCTGCGGTAATGAACAGCCGGACCGATAGCGAACAGTCACCGAGATTGGAGGAGTTGCCGAGTAATATGACATCGCAGATGAACGAGCGGTCAGCGAGTTTTGAGGAGTCGCTGGATGAAAATACAACGGCGTTGAACGGACCGACAACGAAGATGGCCGAACAATCGGAAAAGTTGAACGAGCGGTTGGTGAGGTTGAAGAAGTCACCACGGAGAGTGACAAAACAGTTGCAACCGCAGAAGGACAACAGCTTGAAGCCACAATTGGAGGAGCGGTCTGCGGGAGTCTGGAAGCTTAATGGCGAGAAGCTTCGTAGAGACTCCATGAAGTTTAAACGGATGCGGGCGGGCGCCCAGATCGGAAACGTGTGTGATAGACTCGAGAATGCTGGAAACTCGAGGAACGATCTGGAACGTGTGGAAACGTCGGGAATCGTTAGGACCGAGCTGTCCGCGAAGGTTAGAAGGGAACCAGCTCTCGACGACGTGGAAGCGTCCTGTGCGCAGTCTGAGGCCGCTGTGATGATGGACAGCAGGAGCGACAACGAGTGTACTGCTGCTGTCAATGAGGCATTGCGATGTCCGACTATGAAGGTGTTGCAGAACAGTTCAACCCCACGGAATGATTCGTGTGTGGAGCAGTCAACGTCGGTCGCCGACTTCGGACGCCGGATGGATAGCGTACATGGCCTGATCCAAGGACGACCTCGGTGGAGAATTGATCGCGTGAGAAGGAGGTTCAACTTGAAAGCTCGCTCGATTGGCATCAGCGACGGTGGCTTTGCAGGATTGTGCAGCGCTCATCGGAGAAAACGAATGTGCTCGAGGGCTCGACAGACCTGGGAGGAACCAGATAAGATTGCTGCCTGGCTGGATGATGTGGTGCGTCGCGTTCCGAAGCGATGGAGGCCAACAGTGAAAATGAAGGCCGTGCATCTGGATAGGATGGCACCGCGCGAGCGTCGTCATGGTGACTTCTGTTCGGGACGAACAGGTCTAAGGAGGAGGCAGTGTTGTATGTTCGAAGTACGTCTCTCTTACGACACGCACTGTAGCGATTCTCGAGCCATCTATAGTCTAGAGCCTTCTCCTTACAACCATTGACAACGAAGGGGATTCTCGAATCTTCGTTGAGTAGTGAAACCCGAGACTCGAACATCTCGAAAAATCTAGAGTCTTCGCTAATCGACGAAAGCATGGACCTCCACCTATAAAAGGCAGATGTCACCGAACGAGGGAGCAGTCGTAAAGCAGTCGTAAAGCAGTCGTAAAGCAGTCGTAAAGCAGTAGTGAAGAAGTAGTCGTCGGACTCGACACTCAGTGGCGGTTGGATCGCTAAGGAAATATTCGTTATCTGCCGTCGTGGTTGTTATTGCTAGTTTTAACGTTCGTTGTTAGTACGCGTGTGTAGTTAGTTCGTTTTGTAAATAAAGTGTGTGTTTTTCAATCGAAGTGTTTCATTATTCAGCACAAGAATATCTAACGAACCTGCTTTGGTTTCGTGGTTTCGCTCAACAGAGGAAACATTACAATATTAAGACGACATTGCAAATTGCAAACTTGTGTAACGGCTTCGAAATTCAGGGCGGCTGGGACAAATTACGGTCTAATATTTTTTCCTCCTCCACTGTTCCCCTTTCTACAAATCTCAAGAAAATGCCAAAAATGAAATGTACTCAACATTACCTTTCTCACGACACCCCACTTGGCTATACCAGTGGATAAAAAAAATTTACCTTAATTTCGCCTCTATGTGGACCTCTGCACAAAAACCTAGAAGAAAGAAAATGAGATGATGCTAACTCATCTCGAGGCCGTGGTTCAAATTGGACTGTTGCGCCAGTTATTTATTACGATAAAATAACGCAAGCGACTTGCAATTTTGGTCAAATGTTTGTTGTAGGATCCAGTTGGCTGATATTGAAATACGTAAAATCCGCCCACCGAAACTCTTACTTCCCCTGCAAATGCAACTTCAATATTTTATAGTAAGTTATCGCTTATTTTAAGTTCCATTTGTAGGGGAGGTTTGGGTTCCTTGGGTTGGATCTTACCCATTTTCAATAACAACTAACTAGATCTTACTACCAACATTCTACCAAATTTTCAACTCGTTAGGGTCATTTTGTCGAAAGTTTTCGTACTTAAACTATTATTATAGTTTTTGAAATTTGTAGGGGAGGTTCCTTTGATCTGATTATGCCCAACTTACAAAAACTCTAGCAACTTCTCACCTCAAGGTAACATGCCAAAAATCAGGTGTCTACGTCAATTGGTTCTTCAAAGAAGAGCAGCGTGACAAACATTTAAAAAAAAATGCCGTATTATGATCACCACACATGATCGTGCACAACCACGACCGAACTTCCGTCAAACCATGAATTTCATAGGACGGTGGAAATGAGGAGTTCTATGAAATTGATGGTTTGATTGAATTTCGGTCGTCGTTGTGCGCGATTATGTATGGCGAGCTTTAGGCGCGTTTTTGTGTACTCTGTTCTGGTTCTCGATCGAGTTCTAGTGCAAAAAATCTGTTAATATGCTGTATGGTTGAAAAATCAGATAGTGCCGACATGGCATTTTAACGATTTCCCCACCCATAATTATTTATTTATGTAATTGCAAGGAATTGTGTAAAAGAAATAGTGCAGTACACACTTGGGCTGATGCTACTACCTCAGTTATATTTGCTAAAATATATTTTATTCCAGAATATACCGGGGTTTCAGTTTACTTTCGATTTTTGTATTGTTTGGTGACATATTGGGAACAGCTGATTCCATTGTCTATGTTTTTGACGCTTCTTGTTTTGGAACTGCTCCGTATTTTTCTTTGCTGCTTACTCTGTTTTATTATGTTTTATTATAAAAAAAAACCCCGGCTATGGTTAATTCCACTCGACCATCAGAAAGTCCAATACCTACATGTGGAAACGAGTATTCTCACGGTATTGTGAAAGAAAAAGTCCTCTTCTAAGCATAGAGAAAATGCATATGCGTACAGCATACTCGTATAAATTTGATCTACTCCTCATTCACGATCATTTCCATAATATAACTGTGGAGATTTTTTTTAAGTAGGTTTAAATACCTAGTTTAAAAAATCAGGTTTCCTTTTTTTTTGAAGGCTTTATAATGTTATTCATTTGGAAATTTAAGAAAATCAAATGCTTAGAATTTTTTTCTTGGTCACCGCTATACGTATTCAGTCATGATACAGTTAGTCGTTTTCCATCGCATCTCTGCGGGATTAAATCTTGACCCCGATAATGCTGGACAATCATGCAGAAATATTATAACTTTTTTGGCCGAATTCTACATTAATTATTTGATTATTCATTTATGATAATAGGAAATTTGACGAATGCTTCTGAGATGAGCATGCACAATGTGATGCCGTATGAGATTTATATCAGCCATGGTACGATCATATGGCCATGATCATTAAAGAATTTGAATGGAGAAAATGACAATAAAATTTGATTCTTGCTTCCAAATGATAGAGACACAATTATCTTTACAAAAGAGAATTGGAGAGTGCGATAATGTGAGTGACATACATGACATTACCTATGTATGTATATCACCGAAGTTTGAGATGTCTGAGTTGAGGTGTTTTCGTTTTTATACATACTAGTATTTACCCAAAGAGAAACAAAAAAAAAATACTTTGTTGCGCTCAGTGCCACTGGCTCCGGAGATATAAAACACAATACCACCGCGCGGTAGCTGAAATACTACAAACACTATCGACGCTAAAGATATTTGATTCATTAAGCCACAATCGTGTTTTAGGCCGTTTCCTCACTTGTCGGTACGGTAGTGGTGCGTGATCGGCATACTCGGTATACGCCATACCGAAAGCTCAGCGAGCCCCTTTCTTTCAATGAGTGTTTCCTGATTGGCTCGGTACCTCCCCGCATCCACGAATACCGAGCCAATCAGGAAACACTCTTTGAAATAAAGATGCTCGGTAAGCTTTCGGTACCGCGTATACCGAGCATACCGATCCCGCACCACTGCCGTACCGACAAGTCACTAAATGGCCTTAATTTGATGATGCGAAAAGTTTTTAAATACATATGTATCAGGTTTCTTGTCCTGACGTTCCCATTAAATGTTAAAGCCGCCCCTGCCCCTGATAAATATTATTTATGGTGTATACTGGTTATTAATTATTGATTATTTTCTTGTAATTCCTTTCATAAGGGTTTATGTTTGTCCTTTAAGCGTGTCCAGAGTCGTGCGAAGAAAACTCTGCGCCCCGGGCGAAGATTTAATATGGCGCCCCCATATATAAATAGAAGAATATAATACATGGTGTCCCGTTCATGATGGTAAATATTGTGCGACATGAACCCTCCATCTTTAACCATTACAGAGATAGTATTTTTTTTAAACTGTCAAAACCCTTGACCGTTTTTTCTACGCAGTGGGCCCCAGCTCGATTCCTACTGAATCCGGTAGTTTTCGATAAAAAAGGGGATTTACGTGTCGGACTATGAGCCCACTCAGCTGTTAAATGAGTACTTATTTATGGGGTAAGGTAAATAACTCGGTTGAGCGTGTTGCTAATCTGATCACATACCTCTGCATAAGACATTCCGCCACGATCTAGAAAATGAGATGATGCTAACTCATCTCGAGGCCATGGTTCAAATTGGACTGTACCACCAGTTATTTATTTTATTAACAATATGTTATCAATAAAACAAGAAATACAAAAGGTATTACATTTACACACTCCTAGGTGTCCTGTTAAATTTATGTATTCCGTCCATTATTATTCTGAAAAAATCCTCCAAATTAAGTAACAGCACACGTTTTCAACGCCTATCGACTTAAGAATTTTATTATGCACTCGGCTGTTATTTTACCTCTCATATGATTTTAAATTATGCATAAAAGTACAAGATGCCGCAGGTTAGTCAACTTTCGAATTGGAACGATTATGAGGACTTTGACCAGAGGAAGATTGTCTTCTTGCCAAGCAGATGATGATGGGTAAAGGTAGTTTCTTTTTGAAGCTGTCGACGTCACCTTGAATCGGAACCTTTTCGATTCATTTAAGAATTACCGAATTTATATATGTATATACGAGTATATTTATAGTACGTGTGCACTCAATCAATGCGATCAATGCGATCGAAGATATGAAATAAAATATTTACGAATTATATTAAAATAAATTAGTGGCTGAAGAATAGATAATATTCACCAGTGTTTGATGTTTCCATTAATTTGTAACGGCAAAAACACTAAAGGGTTCCTTTTCATAATACAATGTAAAGGAAACTACTCCAATAAATAAAACGATGCTGTTGGCTTTTGACGAAGAAAGTAAACGACCTAAAGGTTTTCAACTTTGTTCAAGAACACAGATTTAAATAATTTTCAGTTTTCTAATTCTAACATTTATTTGTATTATTAATAAAAAAGGCATTTGGCATTTTTGCAGAAACCTTAGTGTTGGAGAATCGATCAGATCTTGCAACTAGCACAGGCCGAACTATAGCATTGTGTATACAGGACTTGGCCTTCGACATCCTGTTCCAGTCAGACTCGTGCTCCAGAGGGAGGCCATGGGGGCCGAACCCCCTCTAAAATGTTTGGTATATAGAACTTAGTCTACAAATATTCGAAGAAATACTCGAAAATGATTTATACAAACTGTAGCGAATACAGAAGATACCCGCCAAGGGTGGATTTCTTTGCGCTATGCATTCCTCTTGGATTTTTCTTAATGAAGCTCATGGTTCTGTGTGACTTAATTATCTTCAATTTCTCATTCAAAATAATTCATTATTAACATCGGCCAAGGCTGTCGTGCGTAGAAAATTAGGTGCTGCATTAAAGCACTTAATCTTTTTGCGCAATTTTTTACGAAATTTTGAATGAAAAGAGATTAATTTTCGACTTAATCGATTTTAGTTCAAGGGTCCAGAACTGCCAGAAAATTAGACGTTACGATGGAATGACTAAAGTACGATTTGACCATAAGAAAATAGAGATTTAATTTTTTGCTAAAAAAGTTGAATTTTAAGTATGCGAAAATTCGAGAAAAAGCCGTAATTATGCAAGATTAAAAAAAATTTCATTTCATAGCGGTACAACTAACAAACTATTCTTCTGTTTTTTATAGGATACATTTTAAGGATACGGGCAAAATATTAGCTGAGATTGAGTGTTTATTCGAGAGTTCTAGTTTGCATAGTTTTTCAGTTATTGCGCTTTAAGTAAAGTAAGATCGGCCTGGCACTCGACGTTCCACCACACAAAAAGTCTGTTTCCCTACATTCCAACTGAATGAAATTAAGCAATTAGGATAAAATGATGTTCACGCGATTTTATCACAACAAAATAGAGAATTAATTTTTGAAACAGGATAAGTACTCGTACATTATGAATGGAAAAATTCGAGGAAAAGGTGATGGTAAAAAATAAAAACTTTGAATTTCCAGAGCTGAAAGAATTTAACTATTTTTATACCCTTATAGTATTACAATATATTGTTTTTGTCACGACGAAAATATGTAACACCTTAAAGGAGGCTCCGGAGGTATAGGAATGTATACATATAAATGATCCTGTCAGGGTGTCCCACTTCAGATTGTAAATATTAAATGCTAGACAGTACCATTCATTGTGGAAAACTGACACCAAAATAGACACTCTGTCTTTAACCGTTTCAGAGTTAGGTATAGAATTTTTGCAAATTATGTCAAAAAGCTAGACTTTCAGAATACAATCAAAATTTGCCACTCTCCCAATTATTTAATCCGAGATTTCACCTCACTTTCTAAAACCACATAAAATTCCACATGAAACAAATTTTCAAATTGTTACAATTGTACTTACAACTACAACTTTATAGAAGTCGAAAAATGGATATTTCATCAAAATATTAAATGAATATTTTACAGCGGGACTTTAAATCTTACTAATCTGCGAATTTAACAAAACATTGTCCCAATATGTAGTCCCAATTGTATATTTCTTTAATACAACCGGATTTGAAAATTTTCGAATAATACGCATTAAAGGACAAAAACATATTCTGGAGATAGAACAAATTTACTTCAATCTTCACTTAATAGGTTGTCCACGCTATGAAAAAAAGGAAATGGCAAAAAATATCGTGTTGCAAAATTAATAAAGGCAGTTTCTTATTCCAAAATCTCCGTTGATGAGGGCTGCAGAAGTGTAGTGAGAGTGGGTCGACGGACCTCTTTTCAAGTTTTCCCTAAATATTTTGGAAACTATGAGTTCTACGAAAAAAAATCATCAGCATCATAATAAACTAGGTGGATTTTGAACTGACGGATTTTAAACTGGTCGATTTCGAATCGGTGGATCTTGAACTGGTGGATTTTGAATCCGAACCCTACAAAATAGGTTTCGGCCCTTTTTTTCCTACATTTCTGTACCCTCTATAAACGGAGACTTTAGAGCATAACTATATTCAGAAGACGGCTTTATTAATTTTGTAAAATTTCAAAACTACACGTTTTTTTTTCTTGTCATGTATTATGTCGATGTACTCGTATTCTCGTACACTAAAAACCCAGAAATTCAAGAAAAATTGGAAAAAAAACCTTTATACTTTTTACTGGTCGGCCCCTATATCAACAGGGACTTTGGAGCACATATTCAGAGGACTCTCCACATCAATTGTGCCAATTTTTTTAACTATTGTACACGATATCATCATCATCATTTTTCATTTGTAGCGTGGACAAGAACAACCTGTAAGGTCAATAGTCAAGGTTAAAGTAAATTTGTTTCATCTCCGGACCATGTTTTTTTCCTTTAATACTTATTATTCAAAAAATTTCAAATCCAAATGTATCAAAGAAATAAACAGTTGGAAGGGTGCCACATTGGGGCAACTTCTGTCAAATTTACAGAATTGTCAGATCAAAGTCCCGCTGTAAAATATTCATTTGAAATTTCGATAAAAAATCGATTTTGAAAATTTATTTGAAGTTTGAACAATTGAATCTTTGAAATAACTGTAAATTTGGCAACCGGGAAAGATCCGTTTTATATGAAATTTTATGTAGTTTCAGAAAGTGAGGTGAAGTCCCGAAATAAATGATTGGGAGAGGGGCAAATTTGATTTGGTCCGGAAAGTCTAGCATTTTAACACAACTCACAAAATGCTATCACTCTGTTACGGTTAAAAACCTATTTTGTCTATTTGGTGTTAATTTTCCACAAATGAATGGTACTGTCCACCATATACATATATATATACATATTTACCATCTAAAGCGGGGCTCCTTAACGCATGGACGAAAGCCGAATGCCCAAGCGGAATCTGGAAGGATTTTCACTTTCAGCGGATCAAGGCTAAGAGAAAGGTTGACCGATCCAGGAAAAGGCTCAGTTAACGCGGAGATTGGAGAAGCCGCTTATTGGATCGAGACAATTGGAGGAAAACAGATTGCCAGGACCCGATGTCGGGTTGTAGAGCTACAATATAGCAATGAAATTTGACCTGGATGACTTAACAGATTTATTATTCACTGAATAGATTTGGAAAAAAATACTACAAAGCCCTCCGGAAACCCAAATCATACATATCTTACAAATCTTAGCTTTCCAACAAAATTTAATTTGCCTCCGAACAATTAGCCAACGTAGTGCAAGAAAGCTCACAATGTTAGTACGTAGCTATAAACATACAAATTTGGAAACACCATGACTGAGTGGGTGCTTCCGCGAATGTTCCCAATCTGCAATATAATGAAGAACACTGAAATTTCAATTTCATATTCGACTTTAATTGAGATTACACGCGTAGCTAAGAATTTAATTTTCATCACTCAACACACAATGATTCCGAAAATAATCCCAAAAATTTCCCTCTTGCTGAGATTATGGAAAGTAAATCTCAGAATGGTGTGTTAGTCTTTATAAAGTCATTATATTCTTTCGGGGCCGACAACAATCTTGAAAGTAAGTTGCTGCCAAAATGGTTTCGTTTTCTATCGTGATGTTCGTTTTTATTCTCAACTTATTGTCCATTTCTTGAAGAAATGTGCAATTGTTTAGCCTTTTCTTGTTTTTAGAGAATCGAAAAACAGCCAACATTATAATATCAAGTTGACCCGAATGTAGCGAAAAATGATGCTATCGTAGCCGACCATGAGAAACGCAGTCATCGTTACCTTACAGGTGAGATGAAAACGAAATGGAAAATTTGGTCATTTTCCATATCAAAACAATGCTGTCGTGAATCCAACCAAACCTGACTGACTGACTTATGTGATTATCAAGCGAGCTTAAGCATGGATTCGCATTTACGTGCGGACAAAGAAATAACGTATTTAAAGTGGTACAGTTTTCGGAAACAACACGAATTTTAACATTTCAACAAACATACATACATACGAGAACATACTCGCATCTAACGTAGGTAGATATTCAAAAGTGTAGAATAGTTTTCTTTACGTACCAAATCAGAGAAAGGCAACCACCGCCGGAAGAAAAGCAAAACGCTTCTTAAGTTTTTATTGACTGAATCGCTGATACGGTTCAACATTATTCAAATGAACCGCAATTCTGTTCACCTATCCATTCGTTTCGTCGCCGTTCGAAAACACAGTGAACTATATTTGAAAATTTCAGTAAATATCTTTGACTAATGAAGAACAGTTAAAACAAGCGTCTGGATCATGATGGGTAGGCAAATGAAACACAAATGATCAGTTAGAATTCGTTAGCGAAACATTTTTACTTACCAGAGGCCATTAGTCAGAAATGAAAGAAATTGTGAATTATATATTAAACGCTAGATGAGAGTATTTTTTTATCATATTTTTAGTGTATCAATACTACATTTTTTAGTGTTTCCATAACATATGCAGAATTTCGCTTTTATCATACTTCAAGTCAATGAGCTCATCCGCTACAACTGGACAGTAAAATTTCGATGCATTCTTTTCATGCTACCCCTCGCGACCGGGTTATTTGTCGTTTATAACTGCCTTTTCCTTGTTCCAGACCAGTCCAAGTCTATCTCATCGAGCTAAATAAGCGGGGTCCATCGTTTTACTTCTAATTTCAAAGTAGTAAATACAGAATTGTTTATCTATTCTGCATTTACCATTTATAGCAATGCTGACTATTGAAGGTTTTTAACGTCAAAGGGTACAATAAAAGTAGATATTATTACTTTCTAACTTTTGATCAAAAAATAAAATACTATATTACACTCTTAGTCAAACAAATGACATAAAACCTATAGTCAAATATTTGAGTGTTTAATGGCTGCTTTAGGAAAACCCTCATGACTAGACTCATCAGACAATCATAAACATATAAAATATAATAATTTTAGTTAAATTGTATTATTTTATAACTTTTACGTTGATTTTCAAATCTCTTTTCGTTAGTAGTTTCAAAATTTGGAGGTATGACAACTATGTCTGCGTTTTGGCGAACTTGGCTAATTTAGAGTAAATGGCAGTGTGTAACAGAGATGTCAAGTATTGCGTATCCGTAACTGGCCGAGAGAGTGTCGCTGTATCTAACAGGATCTTTAGAGGGGACATTGGCCCGAAAAAAATCGGATTCGTTTCCCCAGACCATGATTTCTAAACTAATATCTGTCGGCCTCTCTGTCTCTATCGCGCTAGTACAACAACTAGGGGACAGGGATAACTAAAATTGACTGGTTGTCATTCTGATCTCTGGATCATTAATCAGATAATGCGTCTCTCTTTCACTTACGGATACACAAAGCTCTACCATCTATCCATCCTTACCATGCGAACTGTCACTCACAAAATCTAATTCATGCTCCTAGTTGTTTTCAAGGCGACCGGTAGCTCAGTGCGTAGCTCATAGAGGCATCAGTCTCATGTCTGACTACCGGCGTTTCGGGTTCGAATCCCGTCCACGACGACATTCGCAACCATGGATGTTTCCCCCTGTGGCGCGGGGCGTAATGATAAGCCACAGCATCTCCCGACTTGTCACAAGTAGCTGGCTAAATAGGAGAGAAGGAGGTGCATGTTGGCAACTGCATTCTCCGAAACTAGTTTATGCCAATGTAACGCACAAGGGGCTAGGACAATTGAGTAGTAGTTGTTGTTGTTTTCAGGAACTCGCCCGATACCACGGATTTTTTTCCAACTTTCCATCAGATTAATTTCAAACAAATTTCAAATTTAATTATTTTTTTTTTTTTTTTGTTAGAAAAATTAAATGCAAATTTTAAAATGGTATGTACTCGAATGAAGAAGTCCGTGATTCCTGTTTTTTTGAATATCCGCAAGGAAGACATATCGAAAGATGAAAAATGTTTATGACGCATATACATATTTATTTATGCTTTAAAATAAAATAAAAATGTCTCCTCTCATATTTAATATAACCCGTAATAAATTAATTAGCATTGTTATTAAAACAAACCGTTCACTACCATTTTCAATGACCTGCTTCTATTTAAGAATCTAATATCGGAGATCCGACTATTTATCAATTTGAAAGTAAACTGGAAATCATTAATTCATAATAATTTAAATTTGTTGAAATTGGAGTGCTATCCGCAGTGCCTCACACTTACTAATGTCTATACTTAATTCAGAAATCTTTATAATTTGTTATTGTGACTGCCAAAGATTCACACAGATCGCATAAGAAGTATTCGATGGTTACGATAACTTGGCGGCCACTCGACTAGTGTGTACTCTGTACGGTAGTATCTCCATCCATTCAAGAAACAGCGGAAGGGAGCACTATCTTACTGCAGCATCAATAGCTTTCTTTCCGTGATCTTTCTAAACATTTTATGAATTTTGGATAGATGGATGCCAGTCGCATTCGCTGAATTCAAATTCGACCATTATCACATTAGACTTCAACGAAATCACAACATATTCACGCAGCAGTCTTGGACAAAAATATAAGAATTTATACAGTACTAGATTAAGCTTCCTAGAAAATAAAAATGAATAGATTTGTTTTAGTAACATTGTTCGTATTATTAAATGGTAAGTTATCACGGATTATGCACTTAGGTATATTGAATATTTTATAATATATCAACATTTTGGATTATTTCCAGTTACAAATGAATGTTATGGCAATGGCTCGCGTCCGCTCCTGAAAATCAGAATTGTGGATAAGGAAGACGAGGACCCTAAAGTCAGTGCCACGATTTTGGAAAAGCCGCCAGGTAAGAACGTTTCATTAACCTTAATTTAGCTGACTAAATCTCTGAATTATTTAAGGTCAGATCGGTCGCCGCGCATATACAGTCCCATCGCGACGAGTTTATCATCCGCCTGTTCATGCGGATCATGTTGTCCTGAACCCAGCTTACACCCCGTATTTGAGAAATGGAATGTATCATGCCGGCACTGCATACACTTCACATGAATTAACTCAGTCGCTTGGCTCCCTGGTCAACTCAATTTTGTCATCAACTAACAAATATCCAGTGAACAAGATCTACATTTACAGTAGAAATAATCCGGCGCTTCCTTACTCGGAACCGATCTACCATGTTTATCAACAGCACGGAGACCCTGAGGAGCCGTTCATTCCATCCGTGAAGATCCAACCTAGTGAAATTGTGGTGAAACCATCTCCCGCGCCACAATATGCAACAAAGTTAATTTCGCATAGTCCAGTTGCAATTTCTTCAGTTGGTGCTGGTTATCATCAGCCCAAGGTTTCAGGATATGTGAACAACGTGGTGACTCCAGCTTCTGCGGATATCTCTGAACAGTTGAAGGATATACAAAAGTCGATTAAAAAACTTGCTATGAAACCAGTTTATCCCGCAAGTATTCTTAAGAAACCGACAATTTTAAACGAAAAAGTACGAGCATACGCCAGTTTTATGAAGCGACCAGAGTATTTTCTTCCCAAATATGAGCCCGACCACCATACGGAGCCTCCGAAATACTACTATAGTACCGGGAGACAGGAGCCTCATTTTGAAATTCACCCAATTCAACCCTCAGCATCGATCCAGCTCCAATACAATACCCCAACTGAGCCTGCAGCGCAGCAACATACGTACCCGACTAAGAGCTTGGAGTTTACCGCACAGGATGCGATACGGCCACACTCTCTGCCCCTAGTTAGTAGTACCAAAATCGAACCAAAATATCGTGTTTATGAAAGTGGTAGTGAAGACAATAGTTACGAAAGTGACACCGTTAAAAGTGTTTCGGCCTTAAGTGAGCAGGGTTATAACACCCAGGATGCCATCCGTCTACTCGAGAGCAAACGTTATACGATCCCTCGCGATTGTTCGAGTCGCTGCCTAGAAAGGAATAAGAAAAATTATGATCCAGTGTGTGGTAGTGATGAAAGGACATATTTGAACGAAGAAATGCTTATCTGCCTGTCTGCGTGTAGGAAAACAAGTGAGTATACCCTATAATTACTATTAGTTATTCCTTTATGTTTACAGTACGTTCACAACTACGCCAAATTTGGTTGCAATTAGCATTTATGGCCACGTTTATATCGTGGATCTAAAACGCGATTTAAGTAAATCGCTTTTGTATTAGTACTTGTTCGTGGTGTGTTTATACCGACCATACGGAGATGTGCTAAAGTTGTTGGTTTGTGACTTTGGTTTGGCAAATGCCAGGAGGCAGTAACCTCTCTTAATAAAAGCGCTTTTATACCACTACAATCAAAGGATGAAGCGAATGCAGAGTTTCAGAAATGGATGAGGTATTTATATAACATATAAAATGAAGTTATCACCTACAACACTATTAGCGAAGACAGCAACACCACCTAGTCCCAATTTTGTATGCCAGTTCTGCATCGCAAGTGGAGCTAAAAGTTAATACCAAAACTAACTAAACCGATACGTTTACATCATCGTAGATCGATTTAGTTAAATCTCGAAGATAGTCCCGCGATATAAACCTAGTGTATGTGATGTTTCGCATTAAGTAAATTAATCTGATCGGAAATGCCATAATATATTTGTCATACATACCTATATAATTAGATTTTTGGCAGTAAATTCATTTGCCACGAGATTGAAATGCTTTGGAATGTGCTAGGAACAAATCTTTCAATTTATATCCAAATTTAATTTGAAATATTCAAATATGTATTTAATTTTACACTAGCTAATAATGCAAACTTAATCGTGAATAATTTTAATTTTAATCCACAACGAGTAACTTTCAAACTATTTATTCATTTATGCAAAGGGTAATAGTATACCATAGTACGAGTATACACAATTAGTGTGAGAGTTGACCTACATGAATTGTGAATTAAGATTAAGACATAAAGAAACTAGTAAACCAATTTCGGTTTCATATAAAGAGCATACTGTCTCCCGATTTTCTAAACAAAAGAAAATAAGATATATGTACGTACTTTTTATTCAGTTTTATTTGTTATACATAATACACACTCTAATGAAAAACAAAAATAAGCGGTTTAATACGCATTAGAAAGCTGCTGCATAGTTAGTAGGAAAGCAAGTGCAGTGCCTGCTTTTCAAAATTTGGTAAATGTAGCTGTGATTTATATTGACGTATCTCTATATAGCCAACACTATTTATTGATTTGCTACTGTTTTTAGATAAAGATTGAAAATTAGGAGCTTTAGATGATATGAATCGAATACTAAATATTTGGTGAAACTGGGATTTTTGTGACACTTGGTTTCATTCATTCATTCATTCTCTACGAAAGTGTGAGAATTCTGTTAGTACAAGCCGTGAAGCCGTTAATAAAAGTGCTTCACACCATCTAGACCTCCACGGTCGAGTGTAGTGTTCAAGTAAAAGTAAAATCATGCCTTCACGTATTTGTCCCGTTGTGGGGCTTGAACCACAAACGACTGTGTTTCGAGTAGCAAAAAATGCCCGGTGCGTTACCGAGCTAAGCAACAGACGTTGTGTATGCAATGAAACCAAGTGTCACAAAAATTCCTCTAAGGCCGCCACCTTACCTAACCTAACCTACACTTTTGACAAGGTGTCGACCAGTTATCGATCCCAACTTGTCTAAAAAGTTCCCCGTACTTGCCACATTTGTGACAAATTTTTTGTTAAATATTTTGCAGAACTCATTTTTGTGCGAAAACATCTAATCTAAATCTTCTAAAGTATCTTCCAGAGAAATTGTGTTAGCATAAGTGATGACGCTGACTGCAAAATTTATTGAGCAATTGACACTATACGGCCAAATCACTTAATCTCGCAGGTTACTTGATTAGAAACGTCACATTACATACAGTATCTGACAATTCCAGATTAATTGATATGGCCAGAAAAAGTGATTTGACAACTTGTGTGAACATAACAATAATTATGTTTTTATTTAGTCATTGCAAAAGTTTCGTGCAAAGTTTTGGGAAATCCATTTCGAACTTATATTTATATTGTACATGGTCTAATTAAAGCTGCTTTTATACAGTTATTCACAAAAAAATAAATGATATGTAAATAACTAAAACATAATAAACTAAAACGAGAAATTCCTAAGAACGGTATTTGACTACTTTCACAAAATTTGGAACACATTAACCTAGAATTTATACGATTTGTATATTTGCCTTAATACAGTTCAAAATAAAAAACAAAGTAAAATAAAAACAGAATGACAGACACAAAAAAGAAGGAAGAGCTTTCAGTGATTATTGTTATGCTTTTCGTGGCGAGAACTAATCAAAGAAATACCTATAGTAGAGCTCTGCAAATGGATTATTTTTTGTATGATTGAAAGAAATTCAATTCTCCTCTTCTTTGGAAAGATTTTTAACATAAAGTTTAAATTCGACAAAAGTTCTCTTTTGTAATTTAAGTTTGCAGTTTATTGTTGTACTTTTTGTTTACTTATTATATGGGCTTTTCTTTGTACCAAAACACCACAAAACAGAATATGCAGAACAAGACACAGAAATAGTTAAGGCCGGCACTACGCTTAGGCGGCTAGCAAATTGAAGTCAAGTGTGAAGTAGCAGTGCAATAAAGTCTACGGTGCATTCTTGGTTTCTATGAAACCGAATTGCTAAATTACACATTTTAGGTTATGTATTTTCACAACACAACTACTTTGAACTCGGACCATAGCCTATAGCCTGCGCCGTGACATAATGAATCATTGTACAATTTTTCACGTCATTCCGTGCAGCGACTTAGAGAGTATAAGCGTTCATACATACACACATTCACTTTTGTAGATATAGACGAAGAAGAAGGTAGCCGCTTAAGTAAAAATTTGTGATATGCACGTTGCTTGTTTCAAGCACTTTCCTGACAAGCTCCCCCTTTGGCAGCTATTATCACTATTAAAATTATTTTAATATATCGTCCATAAAATATATTTGTAAAAGAACCTTTATAGTGTAATAGCCGCCTTAGCACGGTGGTAATTCCAAGATGTTTGTCCGCGAGAGCAATTGAACGGACTTGCGAAGCTTGTTCGCATCCCATTATGACTATTTTATGTTTTTGTCCATAATTTAAATTCTGTGGCTCTATTTATCATAATATTCAAAACGTTATGAGTCCATTTAATTTCTAACGGATTTAAAACATTTTTTCTCAAACTCACCACTGTTTTTCCATAGAATGGAATTTAGGCTTCTTTCACTCACATTATAAACAACACTGAATGTATGAATTTCAATTTCTTTAGAATATGTAAAGATTACATATAAAAAAAGTAGTTTTGCATATGGAAATGAGTTATTTTCTATTGATACCTTTTCCGTAAGTAACACTTTCTCCAAAACACAGAATTTTGGAAGAAATGCCGCGTAGTGACGCAAATGCGTTCTTATTATATGTATATAAACAGGTTCCTTTTGTCAATGTAAATTAGTACAATACAGGCTCGAGAAAATACTGGAATGCTCTTATCGGTTCTTCTCTCTTTTCTAATAAACTTGATCGATATTAGCTGCTAATTATATATTGTATATTCCATTTTTTCTCTCATTCCCTCAACTCAACGAAATATTATTATACTCTCCCACAAAATCATAGATCTCGATAGGGGATGAGCGCGGTTGGGCTAAAGATTAAAACTAACAAGACCAAGGTTCTTAGCCCGCCGTTGCGACAAAGAAGAAATCCAACTCGACCTCTTGCCATCAGTATCAATCGACAGCTTGTGGAAATGAAACCGGAATATAGAGGGCTACGCCCGCAATTCGAGGGTTTTGTAGCACGCGCTTATTTTGGTATCTAAATATTGGCTCCCTCTTCTTCTTGGTACCCCTCGGCTGAATAAAAACACCATAATTAAATGTTTTACCCATGATATAGTATCTTACATGCCAATTCACAAAAAGACTGCATCTGTCACCTCTCAAAGTAATAGTTTTAATACGAGAAGCTGTAGATAGATATGTATGTATACGAGATAAACTGTCCCACTCGTCGAGATGCTTAACCATTCATATTAAGACGACATTGCAAATTGCAAACTTGTGTAACGGCTTCGAAATTCAGGGCGGCTGGGACAAATTACGGTCTAATATTTTTTCCTCCTCCACTGTTCCCCTTTCTACAAATCTCAAGAAAATGCCAAAAATGGGGGTATTTTTAGTTTCCGGAGCCCGGGGTGAAAAAATCGTTTTCCACTCGGATTTTTTGTCACTTATCACTCGCGTCACCCTAAGACTCTCAAATTTGCAAAAAAAAATTTTTTTTTTTAATTTTTAATTTTTTTTTATTTTTAATCTTAATTTTTTAATTTTTTTTCCTTATTTTCTTGTTCTAATGATTTATACTGAGTGTTTGGTGTGTTTAAAACTGATCAAAACGCTGTTGCACGCAAAGCGAGCGTTCATGTTTGTGCGATATTGAGGGTTTCGATCCCTTAAGCGCGGAGCGAGCGTAGCGAGCGGAGCCCACGCAAGGGGATTTGCGAATATTTCAATTTTCCATGCCTCCAATATTCCAAACAACCAGTATAAATTATGAAAAAAAAATTAAAAATAAAAAAAAAATTAAAACTTAAAACAAAAATTAAAAATAATAATAAAAAAAAATTTTTTTTTTTTTGCAAATTCTTGACTTTTAGAGTGACGCGAGTGAAAAGCGACAAAAATCCGTGTGAAAAGTGATTCCCCCAGCCGGGGCCTCGGAAACTAAAAGGTTGCCCCTTAATTTCGCCTCTATGTGGACCCCCCCTCCCCCCCCCCCTCTTAAAGTTGGTCAATTACAACACAACGCTATCTCCAGCAAATTATAGCATTTCTACACATTCTCGCCGAATTATGTGTGCAGCTTCAGCCGTTCGTAAGATATTCTATGAACAGACGGACAGACAGGTATTTGACCGATTTTGTAAGATTTAAGACACAAAACCCTAAAAAAATTAACTGTGTGAATAGTTATTGTTAGGATCACCAATCACCAATCTTCACCCTTCCAAAGTTGGTTCATTAAATAACTGCAATTCGCACTACGAAAAACAACATGTAAGTAGTACACGCATATCTATGCGTGAGGCCGATAGGTGTATTTTTTGTAGGGATAGTGTCAAAATGCATAACTTTAAGTCAATGTACTATTATTAAATATCATGTCATTGTAATGAAACTTAGAGGTATTATTGCCTATGATGTTGGTTATCATCAGCCATCAATATTTTTGACCTAGGGTGTGCTTGAGGGGTGCAGGGGTGTGCTAACTGCAACTATAGAAATGTACTATTATTAACCTTTTTGGATGAGATTTAAAAATTCTATTATTTTCGGTTTTCTATGCTAGTGAAATGCCGCTTTTCTGTAAATTTCCATATGTCTAGCTATAACGGTCTCGAAATGCAAGGGGGGGGGACAAACTCGGACCACATATTTTCCCCTCTCCCTCTTTTCTCCTTTCTTCAAATTTGAAAAAAAATTACACAAATGGAATGTACTCAACGGTACCTTTCTTACGATACCCCACTTGCCTATACCAAACGAAAAAAAAATTTCGACCTTCATTTCCTCTCTATGGCGACCCCCCCTTAAAGTTGACCTATTACGACGCATCGCTTTCTCCAGAGAATTATAGTATTTCTACATATTTCCACCAAATTTCATGCATGTAGCTTCAGCGGTTCGTGAGATATTTCATGGACAGACGGACAGACAGACGGACAGACGGACGCATGACCGATTTCATAAGGGTTTTGTTTTTATACAAAATCCTAAAAATGGACCAATTCGTCTACCTAGGTAGCATTGTTTGCCAAAAATGATGGTACGGAGCAGGACATCGCTCGTCGTATCAACCAGGCTAAATTGCGCATTTCGCATGCTGCGTCTAAAATCCGGCAATGCAGTTATCTCGATATTAAGACTTAGCTGGGCTTGTTTCGCGCCCTGGTACTGTCTGGGCTTTTGTGTGGGAGCAGGACATGGGAAGTCTCTGTACAGGTTACCGAAAAGCTGCAAGTCTCCGTGCCGAATTTTCTGGCCCGGAACAATATCAAATGAAGAGCTAAGTAGGCGTACGGGTTAGATGCCAATCGACGAATTGATATGCAGGTGAAATTGGCAGTGGATAGGTCATACATTGCAGAAGAAGGATAAGTGCATGTTTTACATGCCATGACATGGAACCCCATTTCCAACCAAGAGGTTTTCTAAAATCACATGGCGTCGTTCGGGTAGTTGCGCCCCATTGCCTAGAACAGAGTCGGATGTTACGCAGGAGTGGCTGACGCGCAACGCCCACTAGGGGTGAAGGCGTACTCGCACCGAGTACGATGGCGCGCAGGAGTAGTTGATGCGCTATGCCCCACTAGGGGTTAAGGTAAAGTACAATAGTTAATGCTATTATTGTTGCAGAAACAGGTGGAAGAAAAGCAATTAGCTCACTGGGAAGTTTCATGTTCAATAAACCAAGAAGCGTTGCCCTTGGGCAAGTTCACCTCTTTGTTGCAAAAGTTAAGGGTTGTATTTGATGAGAGATTCTCAGATTTTAAAAATCAAGAGACCACTATGAAAGTATTTCAAAATCCGCCTGATATTGAGGTCGAAACCACTGAATCGAGTCTACAATTGGAATTAATCGAACTTCAAAGTAATGCTCTTCTTAAAACTGCATATAAAATTTGTCTGCCGAACGGATTAATCAAATTTTACAAAAAGTACATTAGCACCAAGCAGTACTCAAACCAAATTAGCTAACACTTCAACAGATATCCTTATTCGGGAGTATATATACTTGCCAACTGCTTTTTTTTCCCGCATGAAACATAATAAGTCAAAAACGATGTCATCCCCATCAAACGGTCATCTGCTGGCATTCTGCGAATATCTACATATTTCGAATATATCATATGGCATGGAGTCATTGTGCAAACAAAAGAAATAGTCTACCTCAGAAAGCTTACATTTTATTTCTTGTAAAATAAACCTTATTGAAACTGAAAAACATTTCCTTTGACCGCTACAGTTTCACAAAATTGGCCGTCTCAAAAATTATGTTAGACACCTCTGCTTTATACCAACCACCAGTTTTATGGGATATACTTCAGAAGCTTGACTCAAAAGACTATATCACTACCTGGAATCTTGAAGTATTTTAAAACAATTTTATAAACCATGAGCTGAAGAATTTGTGTTGATTATTATTATTTCAGTTTACCTAGTGCACAATCATTATTGATTATTTTCTTTACGAATGAATTTCGAATGAACCGGTTTTTCAATATTAATTGCAATTATTAATCTTATAGGTGCTTCTAGTGATTCGGTTTGTTTCTTGGCATCTTTAGCTTCTTTTTAATTTTAACAAATTTTATCAAATCGATTTAGGTCTGGGCTCTACGGGAGTAATTCGAGCTATTGAAACTTGCCGAAATTACTTTTTTTTTTCAAATAATTTCTCCATAATTAGTTTCATGAAATTGCTGCTCGTCTATTATATATACACCAGTCTAGGTTATTTTGTGCTAACAACACGCAATTAAAACAATGCGCTTACCTGGATTAACCTGGAGAAATCAACGCCCCAGCGTGTAGGACAAAAAATTCCACTACTAAAAAGGCAAATTTGTTATGGAGAAGTCGACATTTGGTAATTTAGCTTGACTTTTAATGTCAAGTTTATTCGTGAACATGTCGTAGATATTTTTCCGAATATATTCTTAATTTCTAATCTGGCGAACCCAGTCAAGACTGATAAAAAATAAAATAACACCAAGGGTCTACTGCACCTTTGACTTTTAAGCTGGGTAGTTAGTTCGGAACGTTTTTTGGCACATCGGCTTACCCTACAATACACATAAGTACAAATCTCCTCACATCTTTAGCTTCTTAGATAATTCTTCGACTTCGATATTCGATGCGTACTAGGTCTAGGTGTGTGGTATAAGATCTACTGGTAGGTTTATAACCGATATTTTTTATCATTTGACATTAATGTATAAACTTTTCTTCGTATAAGAGACCCATTTTTTGTCAATATCAGGAAGAAAACTGAACTACAAAGGGGTCTTGATGAATTCTAGATCTTGCTCGAGTAATAATATAAAAAAATAAAAACTCTATTACATCATTTTTGTCCGGAACTGAATGTAGCACAATCGAATTGATCACCTTGTACTACAGCGGGCTTAGAAAAAAATCAGAGTCACGGCGCGTTAACTTCAAATACGCATTTATGTATGTATTACGAGTACTATATACTTAATACTTTTTTCATTAACCAATTCTATATTCAACTAATTTTTGTCCATAACAAATGAACTAATTGGCATTATTGTATGTGTCACTTTTTAGTTAAAAGTAAAACTACTTCGAAATTATTTGAGGTTTGGGATACTTAATGAGTTAGTACCTAATATCTATGCAGCTGCCCCCAAAACTAAAAAATCATTTTATAGTATAGTTATGGTCAAACATCAAAACCACGTATGTTTAAGGCGAAAAAAAATAAACAAAAAAATTCATTCATAAATTGGGTTCCATTTCATATAGCACAATGAAGTACATATGTATGTATGTATGAACGCCTAAGAAGTACTTAATATCCAAATATTTTTTTTTTAATTTGAAGCTTTACTTGAAATTACTTCATTAATTGCAAAACGGAAAAGGATCAATTAATTTTTCCAGTAATTTATAAACGTTTGTTAATTGAAAAAAATGCATTTACCTTATCTTTACAATATACATATTATTACCCCTTTTATTTACTGATAGAAAAGCATTCCCATTTTTATTTCATCAATTTCATATTAATATTCATACTTGAAAATTTATTAAATATTTACAAACAATTATTTGAAATTGAACATTTCGATTTTTATTTACAGATACGGAAATGGACTATCAGGGACCATGTAATTAAACTCCAATTTTCGACGATATCGCACTCTCTAATAACCGACAATTAGCTCAGCACCAAATCCAAACAAGCTATACAGGACCATTCTCTTTTAATTACACGAGAGCAGGAATCCTTACAGTGCAGTTTGTTTTTATACCAAAAAAGTGATGTAAAGCAAATAAAAAATGCAATTTTACTGCGTTCTGTAGTGAGCTAACGCATGAAGGCAAAGGAAATAAAACGGAAATTGATTTTACACTTGTTCCTGGATTTTGTTTGACTATAGAATTTGATGAATACATATTTGGATCCATATATGAATTTGTATATATAGTTAATGGATAAATGGTTGGCACTAAAGTCTGTGATGTGATAGGCTCGATTAAACGCTTTTTCATACTCAGATTAATTAAGAGTAGATTTTGTGGCAAATAAAGGCTTGAACTCCGATTTTAAGCAATCTAGCATACCAAGCGAACCACAAACGAGTTACAAGCGAGTCACTTTGGTAAAACCTTCGCTAGTAAATTCACTCGCCGGTAATCAATCTAGGCACGTTCATTTGCGAATTTTTAATCTTTACGGGTTGGTGAAATAACATGCACTTATTCAATTGCCCTAACCCCTTTTGGGGCATAGCGCGTCAACTGCTCCATGTGGCATAGCTGACGTTTCGTTGGCATAACTGGTTTCGGAGAATGCAGTTACCAGCATGCACCTCCTGCACAATCATGGCCACGAACGTCGTCGTGGACGGGATTCGAACCCGAAACGCCGGTAGTCAAACATGAGACTGATGCCTCAACATACTGCGCTACCGGTCGCCCCAAAATAATAAGTTTTAAGATTAGAATTTACTCAAAATCTGAGTCTTCAGAATCTTATTTAATTAAAGACCGAGTTTCTGATAATAAAATATATATTATTGAGTGCTCGACCTGAGCTCTATTTTTGAACTGAATCTTACAAAATTGAGACATGTATTTATATTTGAATTTCTTATCATTATGCTTCTTAACTATTTGTTATTATTAATATCTTATCTTACTTATTTGTTACATCATTACGTTCTTCTTATTACATATTGGTTCTTATTGTATATCCTTCTATCATTTCTTATTGTTATGCCATTAAAGGCTCATTAGACATCCTAACACTATTTCTTATCTTAATGAAATGGGTGACTCATATAAACATGTTTGTTTCAACTAAAAATACTAATTATGTTTGTTTACCCATTTGACCGGTATTGATGAGTGCACATGGTATGCGTCACTGGCTTGAGTTGGTGACGTAACTAATAAATAACATGCACTCCAACAACAACATCAACCCATATAGGTTAGCGTTCTACCCTGGTGGCTCATTCGTTTTCGCTTCATTCGGCTGCAATAACTGGAATCGACATTTTTCTGATTGGAAAATTGGTTTTCGTTGAAATATTAGGGAACCATTCGGAACAAATTACTTATCGCAGCTGCATTTGACAATCTTAAGGTTTATCTTGATATTTTAGAATTAACTTTATTGTTAATATTTTTCAAATTTTTCAAACAATGAGATTATTCAATCATTCACAATCCAACCCTTTAGCAGACACAAACTCCATATCATATCAAATGTATGTTTGTACCCTACAATCAGCTACAATCGTTTTTTGTGCATTCTTACGATTGACTTTGACATCTTATCTACAACATTTTGACTCCGCTGACGATATATGCCTACTCTCCCAAAATCATGGATCTGTCCGCAATTGCGTTAGATCTGGAGAGGGAGGCAAGCAAGGTTGGGCTAAAGATTAATACCAACAAGACTAAGTTTATTAGCCCGCTATTGCGAAAAATATTGTAATTCCTACACCTGTGGCCATCAATATTAATGGGCAGCCTGTGGAGAAGGTGGACAACTTCTTCTACCTGGGTAGCATTATTTCCGAAAATGGTGGTACGGAGCAGGACATCGCTCGTTGTATCTACCAGGCTAAATGCTCATACGGCACGCTGTCAAAAATCTGGCAAAGCAGTTATCTCAGTATCAAGACCAATCTGGGCCTGTTTCGCTCCCTGGTACTGTCTGTGCTTCTGTATGGGAGCAGTACATGGAAAGTTTCCGTAAATCTCCATACAGACAATACAAACAATTTGCAGCAAATTGTTGTCTGCAACAAAATTTGCATGTGTGAACAAGTCGGAAAACAATTTGCTGCAAACAAATGAATTAGCTGCAACAGTTTTGCATGTGGTATGAACACGTGATTTTCTTTTGCGCGAAGTGTTTGCTTGTTTGCTTCTTCTGTTTGCAGGGCAGTGCAGAAGTAACCACGTGGAACCGTGAGTTAATTTAAAAGCTAATTGAATAAAATAGTTTGAATGTTTTTCCGAATTATGGCTTGTTTCTTCTCCTCACTATAAAAATAAATTTAAAAATTTATGAAATTTATTATTTAAAAGGAAATCAAAACAAAATTACATAATTTGAGAACACAATTTCTGAAGGAAGTACGTCGCATAAAAAAAAGTGGGCAAAGTCTACATGATAATTATAAAAGTAAATTGAAATTCTTCGATTCATTTAAATTTTTCTTAACCAAAAAGGAAGTATCTTATAATTTAGAAAATTCGGTAAGTAAAATGTTTTATTTGGTCATATTAAATATTATAATGCCCAGAAACTTCACCTTCAGGTGAAACAAAATAATCTTTAAATTCATTCTGAATTTCTTTCGCGGTAGAACTATGTTGAGTATTTCTCTGAAGCGGTAAACAATTACCTTATAACATAAGTTAATTAGGCTAATTACCCGGTTGAATTACTCTTGCATTTTGCATGTCGTATGTTCCCTGCGGTGCATATCTTCTAGCCATCAAATAGTTGTGTAATGCACATATTGCAGATACAACACCTGCGTTTTTTTTTTCAGCATCTACACAGAGCAGAGCAGGTTAAAACCACACAATTACACAAACAATTGGCTCCAAGCTGCTCTGGATCAAACGTCAGTGCAAGAATGTTGCTCCGTTAAGTAGTCTGCGTTTTGAAATGCAGGCGGCGCAGGTGTCGAAGTTTTCAATTAGTTTAAACCTCGGCGCGATCAGAAACTGCCTGGAGTACTAATAGAACTCCCACAGTGATCCGAGCTTGTCAGTATAAAGACGGTGCGGATAGAAGGTGCATGCTAGCAACTGCACTTCCGAAAGGTAGATATGCTATCGAAACGTCGACAAGGTATAGAAATGCTAGGGATGTTGACGCGCACATGGCCCTGGAAGGGTCAAGGCAATTAACATATGTACTGAGGATTTAAGTTTTCTCTTGAAATTCGTGTTGACATTTGAATTCTAACTAAACCAAGACACACTAACAGCAAAGACATGCATCAATTTGCTTTCGATCGTGTTTTTTTTCCCACTGCAGGGCAGTAGAGTAGAGAGTAGTAGTAGGTTATGCTCTACTCTGCCCTGCAAGAAAAAAAACGCAGTTAATATTGGGTACATTAAATATTGTTTTGTGCCTAGAGAATATTGGGGTTCGCACTAAGGGTAAACTGACAATTCTTTAACAAGTTAATTTGCCACAAGCGCCAAATTGAGAATTCAGTGGGTTGTCTGCACTCAGAGCGAACGAATCTAGTGTTATTTTTTTTTTGCAGAACTGAAGGTCGTGATCTATTAAGCGTGGAGCGAGTGAAGCGAGCAGAGCCTATCCAAGAGACTGTTGATTCACAATAGTCTCTTAAGTGTGCCTGGAAAATTTACTATGAATAATATAAAAAGTATTCCAGAGTAGTTCTTTTATGAATAGTTAATGTGTGGAATAGACTCTTTTGCGAGCTTCGCTTGCTACGCCCGTTTCACGCTTCAGGGATTCAACCCTCACACTGAGTGAAACTGCGGTCACCCGATTTGGCATCTGAAATTACTCTTTCTACAAGCCCCGGTATTATGTAAACGAGAACCAATATCTAAACAAGAAATGTACCTAATGTAAATGTGGAATAAGCATAAAGGGAAAACCACAATAAAAAAAAATTAAATAAAAAAAATGCTCCTATACACTCTACCTTTTGAGTGGCACGGAAAAGAGAGTACATGCTCACCTCCGAATGTCGACCTTCTATTTGAGATATATCGCGCTTGGATAATCGTATCGAGTTAATTCAGTCGCTATTGATAGAGCCAACATAAAATGGCCGAGTGGTAACTCATGCCACACGATAAGGGCGATTTGGCCTAGACTTGATCCCAGACGCTCTGTCGAACTGCTATCATTAAGCAGATTTCACATCGGCAAGGTGGTGAGGGTCATCACAGGGCACTGTCCTATTGGGAACTAGCCTGGAGGCTGCGCCTTCTGCACCATGATGACTACAGAAGCTGTGAGGACGTGGACGAGGAGGAGAGCGTTATTCACCTTCTGTGCCACTGCAGAACTTTGATGGGCAGGAGGAGGAGATTTCTTGGTTCTTCGTTCTTTTAGGACTTGGAAGACCTCATCAACGCTAGCGCAACGAAGTTCTATCGCTTTATTGCTAGCATCGGCTGGTTTTAATACCTAGTTTTAAGGGTAAGGTATAGAGAGTTTCTGGAGGTACCACAACGGACCCAATTTGCAGTCTAAGTGTGCTGTGATCTATAATGGCAGCCCCTGTACTTAACCTAACTTAATTCTTTTTTTTTTTTGGATTGTAGGAAATCGAATAAACTATAAATCTCTCTTGTGTCTTCAGCCAATTATGCTGAAATGCACCGTTATCCATTATTTGCGAAAAACTGTTTCAAAAATATTTTATTTCCAACTTTGGCGCGTTGTAATATTTTACATATTAATTTAAACTATTTGTATGCAAAAGTTGAAGAGAATTTGATGACAAATAATTATATATTTTACTTTTGATCATGCGACTCCCGTGGGCTGAAATAAAAGCCAAAAACCAAAACAAGACAAACCTACCATAAGTACCGTTTGAAATTTTTCAGGTGGTTCAAATTTGAATTCAAGCTTCCTAACTAAGCCTCTATTGATTTCTAAAATAATCTCAGAGCTTCCTTATTCTTTTCAGCAGGAAGAATTATGGACTTTTTTAACTGGCCCTTTTATTGTTTTTCACACTTATCTATTTATTCAAAACATGTAGGTACGCATGACTGTCACGGTCACTGCTTCCGCCTTTTCATAACTCAAAGTATGCATCTTGCTCCAATTATGCATATTCTCTGATAATAATCATTTGCATATTCATTTGTTAATAAAAAAGAATTCCCCGTATGACATTTACTAAATACCTAATATGTCATACATATAATAACAAGTTATTTCGCTCTAACTATGGAAATATCTATCGCATATTATACGTAGCTCGTAGTTCCGTTTTAGTTCATCAAGGTATGATGATAGGTCTAGAGCAAGGTGAAGAGTATGTGAGGCGATTGAACTTGATTGAATGCATTGACAGGTCAATGTTACCTTCATAGTGTCTACATCTTATTATTTTAGGCTTTTTTGTCGATTAGTATTTAATCGTGCCGGAGAGGACGGTACTGGTTTGTGCTGACGTCACACCAATGAAACTCTGCACAAAACCATTTTCCAGGTGCATAAGCACAATACTAACTTCTGTTTTGCAGTAATACCAGTTTTCAGTTACTAAGAAAGTATCTTGCGGATATTCATTATATGTATTACTTACTACCTGCGCCAGAGCTTGTAACTGAGCGCTAAATTTCGAGAAGAATTTATGTAGATGCTTACGAATATTGCGAAAGCTTTTTGAGTTTACTCTTACCATTTACCATTTTGTGGAAAGATGTAGTTGAGCTGGAAATTAAGACTGGAAACCTTAAACAATTTAAAGAAGACCATTCAACTTGGCAGTTGAATCTTTTTCGGTCCCAAAATATATGTATTCTGTTGAAATTGAAAGTGCATTAGTAAGTACAATACATACTACTTAAGAAGAGTATAAAGATCCCGAAATCCTGGACGCTGATCGTATTATTAACTAAAAGTTTAAGTCGCTAAGACGTGTGCTCTCCTTTAATAAGATTCTATTAACATTTTAAAGATGAGGAGACTTTTGTTTTTAATTGTTATCGGTGAGTGAATTTGTGCTCTTTTTGTGCTTTTTATATGTATCTGAAATATTTTTTATTGGTTGTACGAGTATGTACCATACTTTGACTATTTGTGTATTTAATAAAATCTATTATCAATTAGTGCTTCTCGGGGTCAGTTTGGCGATAAGTTTTGAGTTTGGGGAAAACCTGGTATTATTTTTTTTTCAGTTGTGTACTTAAACTCGTATGTATAGTACATCTTTGGATCTTGTGTATACGCAGTGTCACTGAATACAAGTATGTACATATGTGTAAGTAGGAACAAAGTGATACAATTCATTGAAATTCCTAACATGGTCAATGGATAGAGCAAGAATGTATTAATTATCGCGTTGAATTTACTGCAGAGATGAGTGTATTCAATATGATGTGACATCTATTCGTAATTTTTGTTTTCAATTGTATTGCGAATTTCCCGAAACGTGACTGGAAAATTTAGCTGATCTATTAAACGTTGATATAAGCGTTTTGCGCAATGAGTAATAATTTAACAATAATCATCTAGTGACTCAGTAGTGTAGACAAGCTCTTATGATCAAACTATCATTTCAATTACACTGGTTTTCCATGTTAAGCTTAAAACGATTGACAAAAAAGGGCGTTAATGATGAAATTTTAGGAACGTGGTTTCGCAGTCAATGTGATTGAATAATATGAAATTTAGTAAAGATATCTTCAGAAATAAAATAAATTTTCTAACAAAAACTTGCTTTGGGAACGGCCGTTCCTATGACAGCTATACGATAGAATAGTCCAATTTCAACCAGATTTGGGAGTATGATTTGGCTAAAACTATTATTGATTATTGTGAAATTTGAGAAAGATATGTTTAGAAATAAAAAAAAATTTCTCACAAAGACGAATTTTTTAACCGGCTGTTCCTATGGCAGCTATATGACGTAGTGGTCCGATTCCATTGGTTCCGACATATATATCGTGTGCAATAGAAAGAAGCCTTTGTACAAAATTTCAGCACGATAGCCTTAAAACTGAGGGACTAGTTTGCATAGGAACAGACGGACAGACGGACTGACAGACAGACGGACAAAGCTTAATCGACTCGTCTCATCATACTGACCAAGAATGTATATATTGTAGTTTATATGGTCGTAGATGCTTCCTTCTGTGCGTTGCAAACTTCATGACAAAGTTAATATACCCTATCACATCCGTGAAGGGTATAAATATACCTTTGCTTTGTTAATTTAGAATGACGCGACTTACTATACAATCACCGCATAACCAATAAAGCTATTTAAAATCGAATTAAATTTTAAGAATAATAAAAACCTCAACTCTGAATGCGTTTGGCCAAATTCTTTCGAAGGCGACCTTAATGTACACTTCTCAAACAAAAAAATACTTAAATAATGGCCATGCTTGTATCAATAATTTTTAAATGATATCGTTTTTTGAGAAAATGTCTTAAAATCCCGATTGTTCAGCCAATAAAAAAATATTGCATCTTTTCGAGACAATAACCTTACATGATCGCAATTTGTCATGCACGAGTATTTAGATAAAGGATGCAAATGCAAATTTTTAAACTGGTTGTATAAGGTACATAATTCCAACACGTGTGCATATCGGAAGATCTTCGCCTGGTTTTTTGACCCTGACAAGGCGGGTTATCAATCTCGATCGAAGAATGGGAATTAAAAAAAATATACATACTCGTATAAACGAAAACTCGTATTAATACCGCTGACATTGACTTGTTGGACAGGTCAAAATATTTTTTGATAAAATTTCCATAAGCCGGGACTTTCTTCGATTTAATTCTTCTTTATCGTATTTCCAATAGTGAGTCATGCAGTATAGAACTATGAACTTTTAGGGGAAAGCATATCTACAATTTTTGCAATTCAGTGGAAGCTTAGTCGGAAAAAATCGGCAATGGAGATAATCTCATCATCAATTTCCCGATTATATACAATATTTGAGCTCGACAACAACTATAGTCATTAGCGGTTTTATACTTAAATGAATTGCATTTATGAGCCCGCGCACACGGCAAACTTTTTAGTTTGCAGAAAAACTAAATAGTTTAGGCAGAAAAATAGAACACACGTTGGTTTATGAGATCGCGCACACAGCGATAACTAAGTAGTTTAGTCTGCTGTGTGTGCGTGCTGTCTCAGAAACCGCCGCGTGTTCTATTTTTCTGACTACACTATTTAGTTTTTCTGCGAACTTAATATAGTAGTTTGCCATGTTCGCGGGTTCATAAATGTAATTCATTTAAGTATAAAACCGCTAATGACTATAGTTGTTGTCAAGCTCAAATATGTAATCGGGAAATTGTGAAAAGTAAGTAGTATTGTGAAAAGTAAGTAGTCTCGGAAAAGTAACATATTTTTGACAATACCAGGTTAATATACTTTGAGTATTTACTATTCAAACTAGGTAAAATGTGACGATGTCGTGAACCAACATTACGGTAAATTAAATAAATGTTACTTATTGATTTTTATCTTTAAGATACGATTTCATGACATGACCATTTTTTTAGAAATCCAAATACAATAGAACTTGACTTATGTTAATTCATTAACATTTTCCGGTTATTTTTTGAAACTGGTAGTAAATAGACTTTGTATTGAATGTGCAAATTAAAATATGTTTATAAGTGGGTATAAGTTATTGGCTTTCCTTTCCGGATTCGCGTTAGAATTTTAAATGAATCCAATTAAATTGACTGCAGGGCGCAAAACCCCAAAAAACCAATTAGATTGTAATCTAAACAAATCATTATCTGTTGATACTGGCTAACGCTTTACGAAGTCTCATAAGCCATAAAGCCCTGTGCAGTTTTATCCCAGTTCATAACCTCAGAACACAATATAATGATTTTTGGAACATTCCTGTTTCGCGAAAATTGGGAGAATTCTCTCTATTAAATTAGGGAGAATTTTTTTAATTCCTTAATTTCCAGAATTTTTGCCTTAGGTAGTCCATTTCCGCTTTAGGTGGTAAGAACCTAGAACCCACCCGGGGGGATTAGTAGGTCCTAAAGCGGAAATTTTCCGAGTTTTGTGAAAATTTTCCCTAATTTAATAGAGAGAATTCTCCCAATTTTCGCGAAACAGGAATGTTCCTGATTTTTTTATTTTATTTATTTATATATTAACGCAAGAATGATATGTTTACAATAATTTCCACGATATGGTTTCAACGTGTAAAGCTCCTTTTAAGCATGAGAATGCGTTTAGATTTAGCGAAACCATTCCATAAACTGATGCGCGAGGCAAAATTGCGCGTGGTATGAAGGTGTTTCTCACCCGAAACTGTCAGACTGACACCGGGTGAATTTCCTCGCGCAACAGTTTCGCAAGTGGTTTCGCTAAATCTAAACGTACCTTAAGGGTTATTTATTCAAGTGAGTATTTATAATGTGAGTATAATAATAATCTTGAAGCACTTTGCGTTATGGTTCTAATTTTTATACACAATAGGTTCATATTACATAAAGCGAAACATAAACACACAAGGAACCTTCATCTGGTTTACGTGTCCTGTATTATATACGACGGCCCTTTACTACCTACCTAGACCTACTACTACCTACATAAAGCGAAGGTCTACGTATTGTTGGTTTCCACTTTAGGCAGTACGAACATGTATGTTGTTGCTATTTGCCGTGACCCCTACAAGGGCATGGGTGCGTCAACATCTCTTGCATACATATGCCATGTTGACGATCGATAGCGTTTTTTTTTCGGATGGTTCATATACTAGCATGCCCCTCAGAGTTATTAGCTTCAACGCAGTAGCCTAAATTGTAAATTTACATAAAAATAAGGCAAATTAGGGATATACCTATATAGTATAAATATAACATTTATTGTAATTGTTTTGCTGATGGACGATACAAATTTTAATTTTATCTTTTTTTTTTTAGCCTCAATTCTTGCTACTCTCGATGCCTCAGCTCTTGAACGAGTAAAACGCCAGTTTGGCTTAAATCCGTTTGGACCTACCGGACCTCCACCTCCAAGTTTCGATGGAACCGGGTTAATTGGAGGAAACTTTGTAGGATTTGGTCCACCGACCAATAGTTTTGGACAAGCATCCAAAGGTACAGGATTAACTATTCCCGCTAACTCTGGGAACATAGTGCCTCGCCAAGTACAACAGCCCAACAGGAACTCACCCTCATTCCGTCAATGTCTTGTCAATTGTCCAACAACGAACGAATATAATCCAGTTTGTGGAAGCGATTCTCAGAACTATTTCAACCAACAACGGCTGCTATGTGCAAAACGCTGTGGAATGAGTGAGAAATTAAACACATTTATTTCTTTTGTAATATACAAAAGACATTAATATAACCTTTCATTTACTTCAGGTGTGGAAATGGTTCGACGAGGCGCCTGTAATAACTAAAAACTAACTGCTATTTAGTGTGTATGTTTTTATTCTAGGTTATTTTTGTATAACAGCCAATCCTTGTGTTTTTAATACGAATAAAAAAATACTCTGTATGAGAAATTTTGAAAAATTAAATTTGAATGCTTTTGCGGATGAACATAATGATTCCTGGCATAATACACTCGATAATCTTTCGATGTTGTTATTTTTGGCCCGTCCCATATAAAAAAATAATGGACGGGCATATAGTCCGAAGCATGCTGTACGTTAGTTCGTTTGTTTGGCACTTTCCGTGTTCTGATCCAAATTTTGTATACAGTTTGCTTGTTTGCCCTGAGCACGGATCGAGGACCGCAGTTTTGATTATCGACCGAACTAATGGGTTATTATAAATACCACCCGATAATATTTTGGTCCTGCTACAGGTGTGCGTCAGAACAAAAGGACTCTCTGAGCTAAGAAATGAAACACACAACAAACCTGGTAAGTAGACTGGAGTACTGTTGGAGTTGAAGGCATTTTGAGTCCTTTGGTCAGTATAATGGCATTTTGTGTACTTTGGTGAGGAAGAAAGTCATTCTTGGCAATGAAGTGATATCTAGGTAAGCTGGGTGTCATACGACAGGGGTGTTCACGCGAATGCACCAAACCACTATAGAAGACATTTTGAGTCCTTTGGTCAGGAAAGAAGGACATTATTTGCAATGAAGTGTAATCTAGGCAAAATTCAAATCATTTAACTGGGTGCCATATAGCGAATGCACTAAACTACTATTATTATTTATTAACGCCTGGCTGACGCAATATCGGCCCCTTTGACCAGCTTTAAGTTAGGGGGGGAGGGGGGTAATTCTCAAATTTTCAATTCTAAGTTCATAAAGTTTATCGCAATGGGACAACTTTTGCTAACATTGCAGTTTTGGCAGTTCAAAGTACCGTTGTATAATTATCATTATAATTTCCGATGACAAATCGGTTTTGAAATTTCTTTAAAGTTGCAACAAATAACGATGATTTTTGCAACCGGCAAAAAAAA
Source organism: Chloromyia formosa (assembly GCA_964017055.1). Classification (NCBI taxonomy): domain Eukaryota; kingdom Metazoa; phylum Arthropoda; class Insecta; order Diptera; family Stratiomyidae; genus Chloromyia; species Chloromyia formosa. Next base: position 132,475,447 of record OZ024814.1, on the reverse strand, counting down.
TATTTTGTGCGAAATTTTATGTAGTTTCAGAAAGTGAAGTCAAATCTCGAATTAAATCGTTGTGAGCGTAGTAAATTTTGACTTTCCAGTCCATATTTCTGACACAATTTACAAAAAATGCTATAACTCTGTAATGGTTAAAAAAAAAGAGGGTGTCCATGTCATGTATCAATTTCCCACAAATAAGCAGTTCTATCTACGTGTACCATTAAAGTATTTACCATTTGAAACTGGATACCATGCAGGATTTTGCAAAGGGATGGGGCTATACCACAATATTATCGCAAATAAAATGAAAAGATTCAGTTTAAACTCTTTAAAACTTATGACGATAACTCGTTTATCATACGGTTGCTATATCTTTCGAAGTGAAACAAATTAATCTTTTCGAGTATACTTCAAACAAACATTTAACTAGATTCTTTGTTTTTAACCGCCTCTGCCATCACTGGTTGCCACCATCTAAATCACTTAATCATACAACTTATGGAAGAAGTAAACTTGGCCATTATATGACCTTCTACTTGCAGATAAATGCAAGAACGTCGTAATCCTTCCGATGAAACTGACTGTGGCCATTACTAAGTTCTCTGCCTCGAGTGCCGGCGAAAGGATGAAGAAAGTTGGCAAGACTTAACTAGTCCAACTTTTGAACTGAAGCTAGTCGAAGCCGTCTGCTTGCTGTTGGCGATGGATGCCGTTGCAATTAACGTTGATGACTTCTTACTGATTTATGGACTTTAAGCAAGTCCAAACAGTACACTGGATGACGACAGAAATCCAATTAATGTTAAGATCGAGTAGAGCAAAATATGAAAAGAACTACAGTACGCAAAATAATTAGCAGGCCAAAATTTCTAAATTATAAAGTAACTGCAAGGATTCGAATGATGTTGCTTTTATTTACAGCATTACTTGGAATAGGAATGGAATAGAAACAACACTAATTTGATTTCCGTCAATAAACGGTCATTATTTTTCCAAAAGTTCTCAATATACAGTCAACCATGAGATTTTGTTTTCTAACATAAAAAATATGATTTTACATTATTTGTTCACAGATTTTTTTTATAATTTTAAAAGATCCGCAATATTATCTTTAATACTATTTAAGCCTTTAACAAGGAAAATTACAGTGAAAGTAGTGAGGAGCGAGACCTTGATGGATCTTTTCTGATACATCCAGGAAAATGTGCAAAATAAAACGATCAAGATATCGCCCACTAATCTAAAGCCGACAAACTTAGAACAAACAAATAATTTTTTGGTTGGGGAGCTTAAATTTCAACTATATAACATACATATTTAATCACTTAATAACGTTAATTAGAAAGGGATAACTATTATATCGTTTTCAATTGGCACCGAGATGGCTCTTTTTTCGGAGCAACGAAATTCCCTGCTTATTTATATTATACACCAATGTGTAAACCAATCTACTGAGGGGTACGATTTTTTGCTGGGAAGTATCATTGAACAGTTTGGGGAAAATTTAATGTTCAACCGTACAATGATCTCTTGTCATCCAAGCCAAGGTAGATTAGGGGTGTGTGAAATAAGAAAGGATCCCGTACTAAATACTGAGAGAGTACAAACGAATCTTTTATTAATTCAATAAGCTTCCAACTGTTGCTTTGTTTTTGTTTTCTGTCCCTATACTTATTTCGTTCTAACCTTGCCTAATGATTAATGAAACTATTGTACTTTAACTAAAACTCTCAAATTGAGTTTATTGGGTTATGTTAGGTTTATGAGCTAAAAGTAAGTAAAAGATTCCCGTCCAGCGTAATCATTAAACCAGCCAGAGGCACGAATAAACCTATTCAGCTGACCAATATGTACCGTCGCCACGTCCCCAGGTCGGTATAGAAGTTTCCCCACGCATTTTCATCCTCTAATATGCCAAAGCAGTTTCCTCCCCCTTCTCATCGTCACAGCTCCCGCAGAAGCTGTTAAAAGGAAACCCAAGTTTCATTTCATGCTTCCTAATTGCGCAGTGTCCAATTTTAACACTCACAACCGCACTTACATAATCCCTACTCAGCGAAAATAATCTCATGGAGCGATATAAGTCAACCATAGGCCACATCATGTTTGTTACCCGACACATGGTGTTAATTGGCCATCTAGAGTTAGCCTTATAATCAGGTCTGATCTTCCCGAAAAAAAACGCTATGACCAGGAGAGAATAGCTTAAAATTCAAGATGTTACTTATTTCTGAGAGAGAGGCGCGGCAATGCGCTGTGGTGATAATAGATCACGGGCTCTTCGCAGTCTGGTTATCCATATAAATGATGACTTCTGTAACCATAATAACGTTATGCCCCAAACAAACTATAGGTTCCTTAGTCGCCGAAACTTCCGCTTGGAAAACGCCGCAGTGGTCGGTGGAGCATATGGATAAGTCTTTATTCAGTCGATTGGATTAGACCCCGGCTCCAACGACCGCCTCATTCCTAGATAGACATGTAAATAATTTTCTTTCTGTATTATAAACATTTAAAAGCTTAAAGCAGTAAAAAAAATTTATCATTCTATTAAAATTTAAGAAATATTTCGTCCATATAACTATTTTCCACACTTTATGTACTGTATTCCATTCGGTTGTCATGTCTTTCGTTGAAAGATGCATAGTGTATAATTACAAAGGTAAAGTCCCAATGAAGTTTTACGATTGTCTACAATTTAGTTGAGATGCAATTGTGTAGGATAGCAAACTTGATTAGATTATGAAGGTTGCGTGTATTGTTTTAATCGAATATTTTGGTTAGAGTTTTATAATTTGATATTAATAATAACGGAAATAACAATGCTCCAAAATTACCGGATAAACCCTTCCACACGCTTTTCTTCATGTAATTATAAGACTTTTAGTTGCTGCAGGCATTTAATTAAAAAAATATCGTGGATCTCACATTACTAAAGACGCAGTAACTGAGAGTCTACGCAAGATTGAACACTCAAACCAAAAATAAAAGAATTATTAAAAAAGTGGATCGCAGACGATATTTCATGTCTAAAATTTGGCCTATAAATATACTTGTAAGAATTTTTTGATTATGAAATATTCTCGTGTAAAGTGAAAAAAAATGTTTTGATTTCTTAGAACTTTGCAACTCCGACATATTTTCCTGACATTCCACATTCATTACACAGCAATGTTCTTTTAAAAATCAAAACTCCCTATTTGATTAAGGCCCATTTTCTCAATATCCTGTTAAACTGCTTGTTAACTAATAGGGACATTTTCCAAGCTATAAACTGCCCGTTAAATATTTCCATTTTCCCATACGTCGATTAAATTACCAATCCATAATGTGTGGAAGGCATCTCAAAGCTATAATTTGGCAAAATCAGCTGATTTTCTTGGCGAAATACAACCATCTACAATTCTATTCTATACCAGTACGGTCTCTCATATTCATTTGCGGCTGATTTGGGTCCAAATTTTCTTCTATCGAGTGAATTTCCAGGAATTCTATTCTTTGTTGACATTGTTTCATTTGAATTTGCCCCCTCCAAAATATTTGGTGAATAGAGCTTTGTCTTCGGAAATTAGAGGAAACACTCAAACCATTTATAAAAACGACAGCGAATAAAAAAGAAACCTGACAAGGGTGGATTTCTTTGCTAAACGCGTTCATCTTCGATTATGCATTGAAGCTCAGGGCGCTGGTGTTAGATTCGATTGGAATTAGATGGAGCGCAGTTGGCCCGAAGTTTTATTGTGCTACACCCTGGTGTCTATGCAGTGATTAATTGTCGAGACCAATCATTACAATGAATCTGCTTAGCTGCTCGAATTTTAGTGGAGCTATGGTTTCCGCTTCAGGGAATGCGTCGCCGAAGCATTTCAAGCGGCGGAGATGAAGTGCGCCACAGTCACAGAGAATGTACTCAATAGCTCTAACCCCTTGTGGGGCATAGCACGTCAACTGTTCCATGTGGCTCCGTTGACGTTTCGTTGGCATAAATTGGTTTCGGAAAATGCAGTTGCTCCTGGGTGGTACCAAAATGAACCCTATCGTATTCCATTTGTACTGCGGTAAGCACAGCGGCACGTCATAGTTTTGTATTTTCATCATTGGATGCTTCTTTGCAATAAAAAATGTTTCCGTATTTTCAATAAACGCATGCCTCTGGAAGACCAAAAGTTCAATAAATGTGGAGCCAGCCAACCGAGAGAACTAAGCTCTCCAGGTAACAAGGTCGGGCCCCCTCTGAACTCAATTTCTAGATCCGTCACTGGCGTTGAACATTTATGAATTTCGGTTTCTAAATACAATACTTTGACAATACATATTTTGTTTGAATTGCATTCAAAATCTAACCTGCTGTATAAAAGGCGTCGGTAGTCCAAAAAAATCTTCCAAAGTTTTATTACACATACTATACGTATGTATCCAAGGTTCCTGCAAATGTGCCGATGCGTAATATTTTTGAGTTACACTAAAAAATAAATACGTTTTTATTCTAAAATTTCCTCTATTTAATTATCCACTTCTCACCCTCTGCCCACCCCCTCTAATGATGTCATAAGTAACGTCACACCATCTAAATTTTTTTTCTTTTCTTTTTTCAACGGCAGTCAGACGTGGAGTGTCAAATGCAAGGTGAAGTTCAATCCCCAATTTGAAGTAATTATCATACAATGGAGTGAGGGAATAAAATATGTGAACATTTATGTGCTACGACTGGAGCTTGATAGAGAGATTTTGCAGAATTTTGAAAACGCTACCTACTACTGGACAAAGCTCCGTGTATTAAAAAGTTTGATCTGAGTGAATGCCAGCAGAAATAATTAATAATTATTCTAACTAATTAATAATTAATTAAATTAACCGATATTTTCAGAGTTTAGTCATATTACTTCAAGTACAACATGCCCCGAATTTGCTGTGCAGGGTTTCCCCATGCAATTTATAAAGCAACCCTACACTACAATACGTTTACGCTGGACTCGAAATCTCGTAAAATGGGATTTCGGCGAAATCTCCTAAAATCCACCGGATTTCCCGTACACTTTATTTCCAATCTAAATAGTTAGTCGATAGTTAGCAAAGACACCATGAAATCCTTTTGAAATCGCAATTGAAATCCTGATGTGATAAGGCAATGCCCCACATGCCAATATAAAAGTTCGAAATATCCAATGCCAATACAATATGCAGATAAAACCAAGTCACCAATTTCAATTTTCTCCGAAAATTTATATTCTATAAAAGCTCTATACAGAGTAGAGTAGCGCAGGATAAGCGGCAAGAAAAAAGACGCTCGAGAGGAAATTAGGGTAGCGAACACGTCTTGGTTTAGTTGGAACTCAAATATCAACTCAACTTTCAAGAGGAAACTTAAATCCTCAGTACCGATACAATCGGACAAATTTCCTTTAGAGAGCAAAATTATTTTGTATGTTTACTACTCCATATCATTATACAAAGCTAACATTTTATTGACAGGAAATGAATTTATGTGCTTCCCAAAATGAAACTGCCCGAAAACTTTGATACTTGCGCCGCCTGTATTTCGAAACGCAGACTACTTAACGAAGCAGCATTCTTGCACTGGCGTTTTATCCACAGCAGCTCAGATCACATTGTTATTGTAATTATGTTTTCTAAACCTGCTCTGCTCTGTGTGGCTTTTGAAAAAAACGTGCCTATTATTACCATCTTTCATGGGTATGAAAACTTCATTCGCAGCAATAACCAGGAGCCACTATTGCGAAATAAATTTTCACACCTCATTTGAAGCTGATGTTACACTGATATGTCAAATATGTAGGGTAAATCAGGAAGATTTCAACCTAGGTTAGCCATTCAAAATTGGTCAAACATATCGATGTTACCTTTAGGCATATCTATTGACGTAAAATAACGGGAAGCACTTGATTCTAAAAATGAGTGAAAAACACACAGAATCCAGTTGACTTCCATTCTACGAATAATATTGACTGGAAAGAACAATTCAAATGTATAATAACTTTAAATTTATTTTAATATTCTAAGCCATTGAATTTAAACAATCTTAGAATCTAATTGTCCTAGTTGGTAATACTCCTTGGCAGTTTCCATTCCGAACAAACTGGACATCTGAAATGAAAAAAAATTTAATTGTATTTTTTAACGGCAATGATAAAATATTAATATTATTAATAATTTGTAGCAACTATCAAAATGCGTATACGTACTTGCACCACATCTGTTAGCACACTGTAATCTTTGTCGGTTATGATACTGAATTTGGTCAGAGCCACATACAGGATTATATTCGGTAGTAGTAGGACATGCTTTCATACAACGTAAAAACTGAGCACTTGGAGTAGGCCTAGGTGTTGGCGCTTCTGTCGGTTGTGACGGTGGCTGTTGTGGTGTTCTTGTTGTTCGAGGACCACGGTCTGTTTCTAAGAAGTTGCCATTTGGTTGCCCATCTCCATTAAATATCGGTACGGGGCCTATTTCCATAAAATTAGCGTTCGGCCGACCAACATTTCCAAAGATTTGTTCCGGTGAAGTTTCTATGAAATTGCCATTCGGTCGACTAGCTCCGCCAATTGTTGGCGAACCAACACCTAAGAAGTCTGCGTTTTGACCTGGTGCGATACCAGTCACTTGTCCAAAAACAGCATTGGGTCTAGGACGGCGATTAGGTCGGCCGAAGAAAAGAGTAGCGGCCACGTTATCATTATTATCATCATTAGGAAAAAAAATCGCATCGCTTTGTCTTTTAATACGGTAACATTTACTTTCAGAAATGAAGAATGCGACTAAAATAAAAGAAAATTTTATTAAATTAGTAATTTCATAAGATTAAATGTATTTATTGATATATATTTATCAATGAAATTCTACAGAGTTTTTAAACACGTCTCGATGTCCATAAAAAGAGCCGCGCCTAACAAAACCGACAGTGAGATACTCGCTTTTTCCTATGAATTCCCCTCAGTTAGTTTTTCAGCAACATAATTAAAAAAATGTGTAGAAATGATCAAAACTGTTGTCAAAAACGGATTTCTTAAGAATGATTCAAACTTTTTTTTTTTAAATTTGTACAACTAGTAAGCAATTAATAGCTATTCGGTGTAATCTCATTCCAAATTACTAAGATATGGTTAATAGTGTAGTGTTTGATAAAAGCGTGTTAGGATAATAGGGATACTAAAAATAACGTTTATTATCTATTAGATAAAAATCGTCAACATAGAATAATTTGACAGTAATATTCTGACCTTGCTATAAAAAGCTTATAATCCATATAAAAAGAGCTAAACGCAAGTAAATAGCATTTAAAATAAATTTAATTTTCAGAAAATTTCAATTATAATTAATTTTTTTCTTTGTCTTAGTCTGTAAGTTTTTAGCTAAGCCATTATAAGAGCTTTGGGTAACCAACATTTGTGCCAACAACTTAAGGAAAATCTGAGTTCACCGACTATTTTTTTAAAGTTTCATATTTCTCGTTTTTAATAAATCACATCCTTAAACAAAAAATAAATGCCGACTTCTAAACATTATTTATATATGTATGCTTAGGGTGACAAACTGTACTAAAATTTCAACCTCTTTACCGTATGCGTATACTAAAGCTGAATTTCAGTTTTTTAAGTCTCATTTTTTGCTGGGAGCCATTAGATCAGAAAGGAAATACGATTTTAAAACGAAGACAACTGATTCCTAGGATAGGATATTTTTAGCCTTTTGTAGTAAGAACAAAGCCCTTATATTTTAAAATCGGCCAAATGTCCGTCCGTCTGTTTGCTTATCTGTCCATGAAATACCTCACTATTCGCTGGGGCGATCGAAAGCGCAGTGTGTTGAGGCATCAGTCTCATGTTTGAATACCGGCGTTTCGGGTTCGAATCCCGTCCACGACGACGTTCGTGGCCATGGATGTGCAGGAAGTGCATGCTGGCAACTGCATTCTCCGAAACCAGTTTATGCCGAGAAACGTCAACTGGGCCACATGGAACAGTTGACGCGCTATGCCCCACAAGGGGTTAGAGCAATTGAGAGAGATTCGCTGAAGCACTTACAATAAATAATGCGGTTTGGATATCTCATCAAAATAGGTTAATAATAGTACATTTCTGTAGTTGTAGTTAACACAACCCTGCATCCTTTAAACACATTTGCAGGTCAAAAATATTGACGGCCAACGATTATCAACACCGATATCGACTTGTAATTTTAAGCTCTGCGATACAGTAGTTGCGGTGAGAGGTAAACCGCTCATCCTTCCGCCGCAGTTTTTGGAGCCACGCGACGCTACGATGATGATGACAATTGCAGCTTTTGTTTGCTTTTTACAACACTTTTTATTCATCGCCTGCTTTCTCCTATAAGCTGGTGCTCCCTTGGTTGCGGCATTGAAAATTAAAACAAATTATTTGATAGCCGGGGAAACATGGTTGTGGTGTGTGTAATACACTGCAGTGTATAAACGGGTACCAGAAATTTTGGCTTATGTCCGTTCTTTATATAATCTTAATTTATCAGAATAGGCCTGAAATGTGCGCCAATTTTATTTTTCAAAATTTTCATAATTTGTTGCAATAATACGATTGATCATTACTATTTAACATTTGTTTTTTTTTTTCGAATATTAGATAGAAACAATTTGAATTTATATGAGCATATTTTTCATCTTTTTTAGCGCATATTTGTCATATTTAACAGCATATTTTAGCCACCTAAAATTATTTTTCAGTGCATTTTTGGTTGCCCAACTCATAAGATTATAAACAGACCAAATTGGAGAAAAGAAAAATAATTTAGATCTTTGTAGATCTCTTTTTTAGGTACTCATATGATATACGCTCGGTTGCTTAAAGGCAGCCTATTCAAATGCAAAGTTGCAAATCATAGAGTCGGGTCTGCGTCGACACATTCTCCATGATAGTGTCACCAGATCCAAAAGATGTCGGATAATTGTGTTGTCTTTTCACGAATTTGAAATTTAATTTCAATAACAGTTTTTTTTTTCAACTTTGTGTTACTGAATTTAATTCTCTTTCTTATTCCTTAAAATACGTATTGTAAGTACGTATCCGTATTTAGGCATCTGAAGTTTTTCTAGACCATTGATCTTATAGAAAAGAATGACAGTAGTAGTTCTTCAGGTCGTACATTTGTTATAAAATGAAATGAGAAAATTTCATACTTTATTTACTTCGTATTTAAATCTATACATTCATCTTAGCCGAAATTCATGAAGGCGAAATGCAATGGGCCGGGTAGGCGTATTTTACTGATTCACTGAAGAAACATTTCGAAGACACTGATGATCAGTAATGTTTATCAACATGAAAACAATCGGCCACCATTTCTTTAATGCTTTATCAATATTTAATTTTTATTGAATTTATTCAACAGGTTTTTTTTAAGTGAAGCCTCATATGACCCTCGCCAGTGTAAAAACCAAATATGTTTTAAAATTAGCTTGGAATGATTCATATGAATTTCATTAGAAAATCCCAATGAGTATGATTCGATTAAAGATGTCGAATTGGGAACCGGATCATTTGATAAAAACCAGAAAACAGAATTACTCAATTACTCATACATACTTAAAATATATTCACGATTTTGCAAATCTATATATTAATACGCTAACTTCAAATTTCTTACCCTTGAGTTTCGTATTTATAATAGAAGGAGGGACACTGTATTGTATGAAACGTATAGTCGTACAAATGTGCACAAAAAAAAGAAATTTTGTCGACATACCTACCTAGATTTACTTTTACGGCAGATGCAAACGCTCCTATATGTTTGCCTTAGGCGGCTATTACACTATAAAAGTTCTTTTACAAATGTATTTTATGAAAGCTATTTTCAAAGAACTTTTATAGTGTAATAGCCGCCTAAGAAAAGATTTGCGACATGGACGTTGCTTGTTTCAACTACTTTTCTTATATGCTTGCACACCTTCCCCCTTTAGCGGATAATATCATTCATAAAAGTTCTTTTGAAATATCGTTCGTCAAATATATTTGTAAAAGAACTTTTATAGTGTAATAACCGCCTTATACAAAATGCTATGACATGTTTAGCAATCATTCATCATCATTGCAGCTGGAAAGGTTTTCTGTATATATATTATATAGGTATATACAAAGAACCGATTGGAAATTGTACTATCCACACTCTGTACTTCTGCTTATTTTCGAGCAAATTCGCGCATGTGCACTGCTACCCATTTGCACGCTGTCGCCACATGTTCGGTTAATGTCGTGACGCCATCGGCCACTCAGTTACAATTTTGACATTTACGAAACATTTGGCTCTTCTCTTCTTCTTGCTAATGCGTTTTTCACTGCGCAGACGCGAATACTTCAACAATAACTCGATATTCAAATATTAACCCCCACTTTATGCCTATAGCCCATCTGTTCTTATATGTACATATATCTATGGTTTTTTCTGATCTGTGTAGTGTACGACAGTACGGAACGGTTATTCAAACGTATATGAATGCAGAGCTGGCACGGGAGAGAATAAACAAGTCGATAGCTTTATTTTGTCGTTAAGTTATCGCTTATTTTAAGTTTCATTTCTCGGGGAGGTAGGGGTTCCTTAAGTCGGATCTTACCCATCTTTAATGCCAACTAACTCAATCTCACTTTAAACATTTGACCAAAATTTCAAGTTGCTGGCTTCATTCTATCAAAAGTTATCGCTTATTTTAAGTTTCATTTGTAGGGAAGGTGGGGGTTCCTTGAGTCGGATCTTGCCCATTTTCAATACCAACAAAGTAGGTCTTACTAGCAACATTTTGTCAAATTTTCAACTTGCTAGTATAATTTTTTCGAAAGTTATCGTAATTAAGGGAATATTTAATTTTTTGAAATTTGTAGGGGAGATAGGCGTTCCTTTGATCTGATTATGCCCAACTTACAAAACCTTAAGCAACTTCTCACTTCAAGGTTACATGCCAAAAATCAGGTGCCTACGTCAATTGGTTCAGGAGTTATATACAAAAAACCTGAAAATTTGGGTAGTACGGGGTTCTTTGTAAGAAAACTACCGTTAGTTTCCAACTGATCGATTTTATTTTCCCAGGAGAGTATAAGATTACCCTCATGAGTAATCTACCTAAGCTAGAGCTTTTCACGTTTATTTAATCGGGAGTTATAGATACATTTATGTATTTTACATATGTAGGGGAGGTAGGCGTTCTCTTGGCCTGATCATGCCCATTTTCAATACCATCCAACTAGATTACACTACCAATATTTGACCAAAATTTCAAGGCTCTAGCTTTATTCTATCGAAAGTTATCGTGCGAACGGACAGACAGACGGACAGACAGACAGACAGACAGACAGACAGACGGACAGACAGACAGACAGACAGACATGGCTAAATCGAATCAGGAGGTGACCCTGATCATTTATATATATACATTGCTATACCTCCGGAGCCTCCTTTAAGGTGTTACATATTTCCGTCGTGACAAAAACAATATACCCTATACTAAAAGTCTAGGGTATAAAAATTTAGTGTGCTGATCTGAAATGGCTAGCCTTATGCTCCGTTTAGATATGAACTCTGAGCCAAGAACCGAATATTGAAAAATTGCATTGAAAAACATCAACAACAAGAAGATACTTTTTCCACTCTTACATGGCCAACATGAATTCATCAGCATTCGTGAGCATTTGTGTCGTTCCCATCTCTTGTGGGAATTTTTCAATATTCGGTGCTTGGCTCATCGTTCACGTCTAAACGAAGCATTAGACTGTAATGATTGATATGAATGAATTTAGCTAAGATTTTGGGATATTAGGATGCGAAACGAATGACTCGTATCTGTAATAATGTAATGAGGAATTTGTGAATAAGCTGTTACTGCGTAGGTCTTAGGTTGGACATATTTTTGGGTATTTGTTTCACAGTGTGTCAATTTTAAATTGAACGGCTCAATAGCTAAGTCACTGTGCTGACTCTTCGGCTCTTTTTGTGGAGCCGTTCATAAAAAATGACTCACTCATGTATTACACATAACTTATCACCAGAAACCAATTATACGCTTACGAAACATCAACTAAGTCGCTTAGGAGTAGTTGACCCGCCTATATGCTCCACTAGGGTAGGGATACGGACTAATACCAGTAGTATGATGTATATTTGTAATGTGGTGAAATTGATAACAGTGTACTCTTATTCCCATGAGACCGGTAGCTCAGTGCGATCAGGCGTCAGTGTGATGTCTTAAATCATTCCGCTTATTCACGTGTTCAAATCTCGTCGTGGCTATGGATATTACCCTAACTAAGGGTTAGGGCTAATAAATAGAATAAAAAGAAAATAAACATATACAGTCATTTTATTAATACTGGGAAACAATTTACCTATACGGATGTCGGACATCAAAAAAAAATACATACTCAGAAATACAATATTTTAAAAATAAAACAAACTCAAAATTTGCCAGTTATTCATTCACAGATTTTGTTCGACCTAAAACCAGACAGTTTACATAAAATTTAAATAAATTCTAGACTATCACTTTCATGTTCTAATGTTATATTCTAATTTATGTTCAAAAACATCCGATGTATTATATAATATTAGCAAATGCGACGAAAGCTTCTAGTTATGCCCATTTATTGATTCTTGTGTATGTATCAAAAAGCAGTTCATTGCATGTTTTAAATATATGTAACTTTTTTTTTGTTAATTTTCAAAGTTTTCGAAAAAACACCATATTATTTTAAATTTATTGTGTCTAATCTAAATTCGATCGTTATTGAATACCATGTAGACCTTGAACTTACTGAACACAGGGTGGAAGTGAAATATATTCCTAAGTTTCCTTACGACGCAAGATTACAAATAATAAGCGCTCGATTATTATGTGTTGATCCAGACAATTATTATTAAATTAATAATTATTAAGTTATTATTATGAACATTTATTGATATCTTGCAGATTGCATTTTTCTATTATGATATTAACAGATCTTAGAGGACAACCCTTTGATGCAAAAACACAGCGGTAGGGAAATTGAAAATGATTTAAAAATTCATAATAAATGTATGGTAAATCTAAGAGATTTAGGGGCAGATTTGCTGCTGAAATCTCTAGATTTATCCAAATCCCCTGTAATGTGCAAGGGACATTAGGCTATATTTCAGCCTCTCTATCAGGCACGCCATGGCAGTGAATAGATAGTTCCACTAAGAATTCTGCCGCTCAAGCTCAATATCAGACCCCATCGGCATGTAGATGAGAAGGGGTACAAACCATAACGCCCAAAATGATGGAAATTAGTAACAAGTGCGTAGTATTCATTGAGTGAATTTGTGAAACTCTTGATGACGTTTTAGTTCAGGGTCAAACGGTTCATAGAATAGTTTACGAGTACACTAAATACAACATTTGTACTCAGGTCTAGGTTAATGCAGTTCAACAACACGACAATCATAACAGTGACTCAACCGTTATTAAACTGGAGAATTCAAGGGGGAAAGAAGCCTACACCGATTAGATATGTCAACATGGCTTGGATCGCTAAATAGCGAATTTATTCGAGAGGACTAGAAATTTTCGTAGTTTAATTTGTTTTTTGATTCCAAGTTTATTGGTAAACAAACATATCGAAGATATTTCGGATTTGTTCCATAGTTTTAACTTGAACACTTGAACACAATCAGAAATAATCACATGCTTCTTTTTTTTTATTTGCACGGCCCTTAACGTTACCCAGCACGTGAATCCAAAAGAACGCACCTACTCAAAAAAAAGCATGATATAATTCCCATAAACAATTTGGGTGCTCAAAGTTGAACATATAATTTGCAATTTTTTCTCAATTAATCTATACACAGTCTTGTCTCAATTCAGGTTTTGCACAATATACGAGTACAATACAAATGGCAGGATTATAAAGCAATGGCTTGTACACGTATTATTACTTTTTCCACAAATGGTTAAATGCTTCAAATTGTAAACATAAAATGTAATACGCAAAAAAAATCTTAAACAAAAGTACAATAAAATATTGCAGAGGCTATAACAAAGTATTTAAATTTAAATTATATGCAGCAGGGAGTTATGTACTGATCCACATCGATATAATACTTCAAAAGATTCTCAAACTGGTTCTTCATTAGTATCGAATTCTAATTGCTGTGTTGTCTAAGAATTTTCTGTAGATTCACAAAAAAAAACCTGTCACAATATAAACATCTTTGATGATCGGATAATTTAAAATGCGAAAATCCGGTTACAAACCTATCGAAGAGGTCATTGGGTTTATTCGTTTACGTCGTCCTTGACACGTTGCAATATAATACAAAGGCGACGCGACGTTATAATTAAAGTGCTTCCTATTGGATGAAACCTTATTTTGTATTGATCAATTATTTTAAGATATTGATTCGATAGGGCATACAGTTCGAATTTCGAAACAGTATCTAGCTTGGAATATCAAAACATGTTGCTTTTAAAGGTAAATATCGTGGAACGAGGATGAGCTTCACTGAAAACATTCGAGTACCAATTGACTTTTGTGTATTTAATGCACTCTTTCGTAGAGGCGTCAATAGGCGCGTTCTTTTGCGAATCGAAACATGTGTTTTGCTAGGCCGTGCACAGTGTTGCGTCCGGATCATCGTGACCCTACGATCCGGATCGCAGGATCGGATCGTTTTTAGGATCATTTTTTCGCTCCAAAATATGAATTAAAATTGATACAAAATGAAGTAAAATTGAATTTAAACAATAAAATTGATTATGAATCAACATTTCTTTTTATTTCTCGATTCAAAATGAAATAAATAACAGTACGAAATGAAAGAAACAAAAGAAAAAATCGGAAGAAAATAAACAATTCATAGTCGATTGATTAGTTTGATTGTGTTTAAGCATCAACAAGTGCTCGAATGTTTTCGAAGATAAACTGTTTCGGCGCGCAGTGAATATTTTAAGACCAGAACCAGTACTGAAAATTCGCTCGACAGGAGCAGCCGAATGCAAGGTTGTGTTGTATTTCAAAAATACATTTTTGATAATGTCGAACTTATACAAGCATCCGATTTTGTTTGTCTTGCCGTTTATGTACTATAGTCAAGCACCCGATTTTCAATGAAATACCATGGCGCTCACAAAGTTCAACATCAAATGATTCGTGAAACATTTGTTACCCTCATACAGGTTTTTACGCTAGCACACGACTGACATCGTGCGGTGGTACGTCGAGGGGAACCGCCGCGTTCTCTTCTACACAACAACATACGATGTCAGTCGTGCGCTAGTGTAAAAACCTCCGGCTTAGGTTTGCGCGCTTCGTCTACTAAAATGAAAATCTCTATTTTAGCGATCAAATTGCATATTCTCAAAAGTTTCTATGTGTCATGCATAGAAAGATTTGTGACAAAAAGCAAAAAAAAATGACCCTGCTTGGTGATCCTCAGACCTCCGTGATCCTGAATAGGACCAATGATCCGGATCGGATCACGGATCATGGTCCGCGATCCTGATCGTAGGATCGGATTATTGATCTGGGATCAGCGCAACACTGACCGCGACTGCGAAAACAAAACGATTATAAAGGAACACCATTCGTATGTTTTTTATGAGGAAGAACAGTCGTACAAATACATGTGGTATCCGACGATCTCATAAACTTCAAAATATACACGAATAGTGGTCCATTATGATCGATTATTTCCACAGTTGCGAACGATCGTCGCTCAGAAGCCCTTAGCAAAACACACCTTTAACCTATACAGATTAGATTTTTTTTTATCAAAAAATGAAATTAGATAATCATCTACAATTCAAAATTTATCTCGGATAAAACCCATTTAAGTCAAATGCCTGTTTTTATCCTATATAACTGTGCCGTCACTGTGGAGTGTGACTGTAATTATCATACAGCTTGAAAAAGCACTACCGTGAAAATCTAGAAATATCGTCGGAAAGAAATCTGTCTGATACGGTACGCTGGCAGCACTATTTGCACTGTTACGTCCATGTGTCGGATAGATGTGAATATAGAATAGACCAGTTCAAAATTCGTACAAGAATATTTCGACCTCGTCGGTAGAATCACGGGCCGTCACTGTCGTGTGTGAATCGACCCTAAGTCGCACATAGCTACTTCACACCTATCGGAGACATATCCATCATTGTAGTATGTACATAATTGGCCGCGTTTTGGCGAACTCTGATTGAATATTACGATTTCTCCTTCATATGCTTCCACCTCCGGTAAAATATTATATGTACCGCCAACTGTCAATTTTTGGATCTAAAAATATTCCCCTCCGGATCTGAATAGTTTTCAGATCATATGGATATGGAGAATATAAAGAAAAAATCGAGAAAAGTCAGATTCAGGATATTTAATCAGAGATAGCCAAAACCCAGCCATTTAAAGTGATTTTTAATATTTAACTAATAAATTCATTAGCTCAACAACTGCCTATGAAAAATGACTTTAACCATTTTCGTTTATAGGGTTGCTCAGGTATTTCCCTGATTCGTGATGCAGGTTAAAGAATTACGTATTAACATTAACGCTATTCGATTCGATTTTTCGATTTTTAATGACTTTGCCCAAGATGAGAACCCTATATCCTTTTTTAAGCAAGGCATTTAGAAAACCTATGCGAGTGTAGCTCAAGTGTCATATTTGAAATCTCACTGACTTTCTTTTGCTCCTCCTTTACATCCATTTTATTAAATAATAAAGTGACATAACCAGAAAGGTTTATTTAAAAAAAACATAAATTTTAATGTACATACTACGGAATTCCTCGTTAATAAAAATATCTCAAAATGTGCATATTCGAAAAGAATCTAACCGGTTATTAATTAGGGCCAATCAACTTTAAGCACACAACACCACAAGAATGCGATCTGCTGCTGCAATATACATATACATATGTATGTATATTTGCCGGCTTTGTAATTCACAAACGCAACAATTCCTTGAACCGAATTCCGGTTTCATTATACTCGCACATTGTATTGTATATACATATGTATGTATACATATTACGAAAAGGAATAATTCTTAATTTAATATTCAACTCACCTGTAACTAAAATACTTAAAATATATTTCATTTTCACGGTTAAAAATCTGCTGGTAAGAGTATTCTGCAATTTACTGAAGATCTAAATATTGCACGTACACGCTTCTTCACAAGACTTTCTGAAAACTATGTAGATTGAGAACAATCTTTAGTTGTGGCCTGCCTCCGATGGCATAACACTACTGAATGACGGCTAGGTGACTACTCGTAATTTAAGAGATTCGCGTCGAATTCAGGAATGGAAAAGATATAAAGCTACATAGGTTGAAAGAAATAATGATAGCCACTTCTCTAGAGTGTTTTGGGTAACACTTAATACATATTGATAATACCGAATAAATTTTAATCGTATTCTTATGATTCAGTCTTTCGATCCGAATGGAGGTCCGTGTTGATTATACGATAGATACCAGCGATAGAAATTTGCAAATCGTTGCTAACTAATATTAATATACAATGCTAGTAGATAGAAACCGAAAAGATATAAAAAAATGTTGAATTCAATGTATTCTGATATAAACATTCCAACGGAGTAAATTATGTATTTCAATTCAAAGATATTAGAATAGATTTACCAAACATAATACAATAAATCCGATTATGCACTCATTTCGGAAACTGTAGAAAATGACATGAAGGTGCGTTGTTTTGTGCATCTATCGTGGTCAGGTTAGGTTCATGATACAAATTTCACAAACGAAAAGTTGCAACAATCTGACCCGGTAATTTATTTGATGCAAGTACTTTTAAGGTACATACTATGTTGCCTTGTGATACATAACATGTCAACTACTTCTGAAAGGCCTATTTCATATTTCGTTTGCATATAACAAGCTTCTAATGATACATGTTGTTGTCAATTTATTTAGTCAAATTCGGTGAAAAGCCGGGAAAGGCTGTGACCAGGTCTGACGAGAGAATGGCGCGAACAGGGTGATTCCCCCGGATCCGGTCTGTCCGACGGGACCTGGATTTTTAAAACACAACTGTTTCTTTTTTACGTCCTTTGTAAATGATAAATTGTGCTATATTTTTTATGCATTGAATCGGCAACGCTGGTGTTATGAAACCCTAAGCTACAACACATTGCACGTTCTGGACTCAACTTTCACACTGGGGGCCTATAATTTTCTTTAAAATGTTGCCATTTATATGCTCTGCTCTGCTTTGCATAGCTGATTGAAAAAATTCAAATTTTTACTTTTAAATTTTTTTTTACAGGTTCAATCGAGGAAAATCATATAATGAAGAACGAAAAGTCCTAGAGAAGCAGCATCGACATCTCCGTTCGGATTCGGCAGAAAGTACACCAACGATGGCTAAATAACATGACGAAGACCGAAGAGGGAGTAGGACACCCGTTGGAGAACATATTAATCCCACATCAGTCCAAATAATGTTACAATTTTTATACCCTTCACGGATGTGATAGGGTATATTAACTTTGTCATGAAGTTTGCTACGCACAGAAGGAAGCATCTCCGACCATATAAACCATATATATTCTTTGTCAGTATGATGAGACGGGTTGATTAAGCTTTGTCCGTCTGTCTGTCTGTCCGTCTGTTTCTATGCAAACTAGTCCCTCAGTTTTAAAGCTATCGAGCTGAAATTTTGTATAGAGCCTTCTTTCTATTGCACGCAGTATATATATATATCGAAACCAACGGAATCGGACCACTACGTCATATAGCTGCCATAGGAACGACCGGTCCAAAAATTCGTCTTTGTGAGAAAAACTTTGTTATTTCTAAAGATATCTTTTTCAAATTTCACAAGAGTCAATAGTATTTATAGTCAAATCACATTTCTGAATTTGGTTGAAATTGGACTACTTTATCATATAGCTGTCATAGGAACGATCGTTCCAAAAGCAAGTTTTTATAAGAAAAACTTTTTTATTTCTGAAGATATCTTTACCAAATTTCATATTATTTAATCATATTAACTACCAAACCATGTTGCTAAATTTGGTTGAAATCGGCCTACTATTTCATATGCCTCTCATAGGTACAATGAAATCGGAACAAGTTTTACTACTAATTTCAAAGTGGCAAATGCACCATAAGTCACAACGGTTCGCGTGAAGGGTATCATACTTTGTTTATTATACTTTTCGTAAGTACGTGCTATGCAAACATCTTATATACAAACAGAATACATATGTATATCAGGGTATCACCATTCGTTTTTTTTTCTCCGAAAGTGCGAGGATTCGCATACACAAAGTAGTGACTAACCACCACTTACTCAATTGCCCTCTACGCACTGAGGTACCGATCGGCCCTAAGGAAACTCGAGTAAACTTCCACACTTCGGACTCCTTTAATTTTAAGATTTGAAATACCTACATAATTATTAATGAAGATTAGACGATTCTCATTCCAATATGACTTTAACGCGCAACATGAAAAGCGATATTACGGCAAATAGGAACAAGCATAAAGGACGCAGACGCACCATGTGATCATTGTGTGTTTATTACGAATCAATTATTTATATGAAAAGAACTCAGTAACGTCGACAGTCAATTTAATCAACACGATAGTTTCATAATTAACAACAACAATCTATTTCGGAAGAAGAATTTTTGACCTTGAGTCAAGTGTAAATTTTGAGTTGTTTTTACAATATTAGGGGAATTTCTAGTCAAATCGATGAAATTGTACAATCACCTTGATGATGTACAATAAAATCTTATTACTATCTACTAGTATGGACAATTGAGTGACTAGCAAAATTACAAGTAGACATAGTTCAATAATTTGGATTCAAAATTAAGATCTTTCCCTAGTATGTTATTTATTCATATGCCAATTAACTTAGGACAAAGCAGCAATGACCAACAACAACAAAATGTGTGTTTTTTAGCTCTATCCGGTGCAAGTTAGGGTAAAAGCACGCATTACACAAACAACAAATTGCGGGGTTATTCATCTGGTGTACGACTTATCTTCGATAGGGTTAAAGGTTGGCTTCACATGACACGTGCGGTGTACGAGTTTTCACCAAAAAGCAACAGTTATATTAGACAATAACCTATGACCTTAATTATATCCGACACTCAGTTCATTTCATAGTTAAGGTTTCATGATCAATAAAAGGAAAGTTTTCAGTAATAAAAAATAAAAAACTTTGTTCAAGTATTCTTTGGTAAGTAACATTCATCGTTGCCGACACCAGCACAGTCACAATGGGCCCATTTTCTGCTGCTCTGACACATTGCAGTACAACGGTACAACCAATCCGTCCCTATCCCTCTAAAGGCAACTTTCATTTGATTATTTGCGTATCAATTGGCAATGCGCTTTTGCTTAAATCGTATGAAGTGCCACCCCCCTGGTACAACCATGGAGTGTTGGCAGTTTCATCTCCCATCTTTTCAATTTTCTACCCATACCAAGTCTGGCCCCCTATTCGATTTCAAATAAAAATAGGATTTGTTCAAAAAATCTCGGGGACATCTTTTTTACTTCGCGATTATTTTAATGATTACATGTTATATTGTCATGCCGAAAAATTATATTTTCGAGATAAAATTATTATAAAAATATAGTAGAAATAATAACAAAATCAAAAGAAATAAGTTTTTGGCAACGGCACTGTAACGCGACTGCAGTAGACAACGACACTCAGACAAACGGACAGATAGACAGACATGGCTAAATCGAATCAGGAGGTGACTCTGATCATTTATATATATATTTATAAATATATATATACATTGCTATACCTCCGGAGCCTCCTTTAAGATGTTACGTATTTTCGTCGTGACAAAACAATATACCCTATACTATAAATCTAGGGTATAAAAATCAGAGAATAATTTGTGCAAATTCGACTTGCCAGCCATCATTATGCAACAGACAATTGCCAGTGATATTATGATCACCTATGCGCATCATAATCAAACGAGTACATCGAATGTGGCCCAGGGTGCCATCGCCTAGGCATAGGCATCATTGGTCACTCAATGCGATCCGCTCGTCTAAACGATGGCAATTGCTTCAAACTGCCATTGATGGGCCCATTGTCTGTAGCAGGCATTAAGTGTGAAACCTTGATTTCAGCGTGGTCATGCACTCTCGAAGCATCTCACTATGGAACAAGAAAATCTTGTTCTCGGAATACTATTAATCTGAGATTTGTTTTGTATTGTATTTAACAGATTTACCACAGTTGACTTGACAAGAAGAAAGTGACTATAATTAAAAGTGAATATTGTCTGTAACTCCATTCCGAATGATCAACTCCTTTAAATACTATTAATAAAAAATCACTAGGTCTACATCTAAATCGGTCAATGTTTTACATACTACATCAAAAATATTTTAATCACTCCACATATTAGTTGGCACGCATACTAGAAAGGTCTTGATGCCAGACAAATTGGCCGATTTCTTTTCTTCAAGTGAAGTGTTCTCCATTTTTTTTAATCTAATAACCTATTTACATATTTACATAATTGAAAAAAAAATTGTTGAAGTAAATGTGCTTAATTCATTGGGTGAATCTTATGAAGAATTTGGCTCATTTTAATGATTGCAAGAAGGATGTTTCATTTCCATGTATTGTACCTAAAAACCTATAACACAGGGGAACAGCATTTTGTTTATTTCGATTTGATATTCATTTCTAGCCAAATTTTGGTCGTAGAATCCGGAAATGCTAACCATTTTTCTCCTATACGTCCAGTTTTTGAGATACAGGGGGCTCAAATTTTGGCCCCCATACAAACCTTCCCTTCATTGAAATCAAAACAAACGAAACTCGTTACAATTTTTTTATTTATAAATTTTGATTTTACATCTTAACAATATTACCTAAGAACTAAAAAAAAAATTATGGCAAAAATTTTCGTTTGTTGCTTTTCCTGGAGTGTTCAATTTCAGGACAGTCCCGTTTTATGCTCCAACAATAGTCCGCCATCATATTCGCATCCCATCTGCCTTGATATCGAGTTTCCATGCTTTTTAAATCTTGATGAAATCGCTCTCCCTGCTCATCACTCACAGCTCCAAGATTTTCCGGAAAGTAACAATCACTTGTGTGGTTTGAGGGCTCTCGCCATATCATTGGCACACCAAATAGAAATCTGGAAATCTGCTTTCGTCCAGGACCTCAAATGTGTGACACAGCACCTGCACACTTTATGAGGGACCCACCATTTATCCTGATTGCAAATTGGAGTTTTGAAGTAGGCAAGATATGCCTGGTGAACAAAGGGGCCTATTTTTGTCCTCTGACTGAAATGTATAACTGCCACATATATAGCAAAATGAGTCCGGAGCGTTGAGACACTTTCGACGAGGGATAGTAGAGGCTTCCATTACACAAGTTAAGAGCACAATAATAGAGTAATATACTGGAACAGAGGCTTTTAAATACATTTTTTTACATAAAAGAGCCTTAAAAATGGCCGAAGAATTTCACAACTTTTAACAAACAATCCAGGTAGCGAGAAATTACTTTTTTTTATTGCTTTTAATTTTATTGTATTGAAGGTCCTGCACAAGGATGCAGCCCCGTAGCTTTTAAAAAAAGTTGTTTTTTAAGGGGGCCTTTTGTAATTTTCCGTAAAATTAAAAAACAAACGATATCTCGAAAACCTGACGTATAGGGGAAAAACGGACTGCATTTTTGGAATCAGCGAGGCCGTTTTACTATAAATTAGGTGCAAAATTCAAAAAAACAGAAAAAAGTGTCAAAATTGTTCTCCCGTGTAATTAATGATTAGGCCATTCGTCATAAAACTAGTTCAACTAGTTTCGTTCATTATTTAAAACATACAAGCAGCTTTGTTGCTTATGCTGATATGATACAGGACTGAAAAGTGCACTTGAACCTGCACTGAAATCTAAAAAAATAGTACAGCGATGGGAGCTTTTATATATGAAATGCGAGTGAGAAGAGGATAGCGTCGAATCAAAACAATTTTGTAAGCAAATTGTCGTTGAATTGAATAATTTTGCTAACTTGCTTGCAGCTGGTAAAATTGCATTTAAAAAAAATTGTACTCTTTTGGAACTGGCAGCCGTCAAAATGGCAAACAGCCGACTTTGTTGTTTTCTACTGTCTATAAGGAATTTTATATTGTTACATATCTCGCTCGCACATTGCTTTCTTGCTTCCACAATTTTCGAGTTTTCAGTGTAGCTTCAATTGCTCTTTTTGGTCTAGTGTCATATCAGCATTAATTCATTCATTGAATTCATCTATAGGTTTTTTTTTGCAAATTTATATGTATTATAAATATCTTTGTTGACATTTGACGTGCCACCGGAACCCCGATATTTCATTGCCTTATATGTACATATGTCCCAAAAACAAACCTGTTGTAAAAAGCTTCCCGCCAAAGAAAAATTCATCAGTCGCAAAAAGGATTGATATGAACATAATTCCGCCAAAGTATGTACTCATCGCTTTGCGCCTCGCTTTAGGGTTTGTATATTGAACTCTGATTCTATTAGTTAATATATTTTGACGCTGAGTGGCGGGGAGCTTCGTGAGCTAAAGCTTGGATGCTAAGTACTCTGGATCTCATTATGAGGCACTATATAAGGCACTTATAAAACACCAGAGACGCACTTCAGGCCAGAAGTGATCAATGGACAGCGCAGTTCAGAGTAGTCATGGTTGTCAATTCGCGAACCTACTCTTTTTAACCTACTCCGTTGACCGAACTAGGTCGACCTAGGTTCGCAATCGAAAAATGATCAGGTCGAAAAATGATCAGTTTCCGAGCAAGAAAATGAACCTAGATCATTTGATTCTTTTAAGTTCAGGTCGGAATCGGAGCAGTTTTATCATTTGATTCTTTTAAGTTCAGGTCGGATCAGGTCGGCATCGGAGCAGTTTGATCATTTGATTCTTTTAAGTTCAGGTCAGAATAGGAGCAGTTTAAAAATGAACAGTGAATAGGTTTGATAATAGATCCGTCTGTCGGAATCGGAGTATGTTCAGATCAGACCGTTTAAATATGGGGAATAGAAAAGTAGATGAAGAACAGATGGTGTGACATACATATGTTTATACGATTGATGTCGCTATTGCTACGCTGTATTGTAGTGTAGAATGGAGTCGAATAAATGTTCAATTGGACTTTATTTATGTTAGGTAGAGTGAAGCTTTTCGTTTTTTGTTGTGTTGTGAATGACCGTGACCGATCGGTATGGTTGATAAGAATATGGTATTGGATTGTGCACGCACATTCGTACTTATACTTATATGTATTATTTGCCTAACTTAGAATAGGTGTTGCGTTACGATGGAAATGATAGAAGATGATAGGATATGGGATTGGGAGTTAAGGGGCTATACCAGTGTGAACACTGAACGCATCGACAACAGATTAGGTTCAAGTAGAGTAGGTCCGTTGCCGGACTCGGAGTAGGCCGACCTGATCCGCAAGATGAGCAGGTCATATCATGACTAGTTCAGAGCAGAACAACAATTGCCCGCGTTACACTGACAAAATTGCTCTGGATAGTGCCAGTTGTTAGTGTGATGCGTACGATTGTCCCCACTGTACAAAAAAAACGCAGCCAAAATTTTCTACTCCGTTCTTCTTTTTAATCCATTCAATTTTCCGTTTCATTGAGCACACTTTATTTCGTGTTAAAATGGGCTGGAATGGAGCTATAGGCGAAAAACTAAAAAAAAAAAGTGATTAATTTTGGTGTTTTTTTTTCCAAGACAGCGTTGGGAACACAGAGGTGGGTTGACGAAAAACAAGGATTTTGTTAGTACCCCACAGACCTATACTATTTGCCCTATCCTCTAGTAGGGCATAGCGTGTTACCGTCACCACCGACCTATACAACACAGCAAAAATTCAAAACTGCCGGACCTTTTGTAAAGGAAAAACTGTATATTTATGGGACTAATTGAGATATAATTTCACAAAATGTTGGCTTATAGGGCGATAGCAGTGTTGTCATATTTGCCAGCACCCATGGAATGAAGGCAAACGATGTGTTAATAGTTTTACATTATTTACAGGGTGATTTCACGAAATGACGTATTTCGCTAAAAGTCTACGACATATAGAAAACCGCGAAAGGGAGTGCGAATGTAACGTACTGCATCACTGCAAACAAATCGCTGAATGCTTATTCAAAACAAATTGAATTTTAATCTATGAAATAAAGGTGATTACAAATATCAGCTGGTACCTTCAAAACGTTGCATTTTCCTAATTGGCTCATGTGGAGGTAATATTAAAAACTCCAAATTCATAGGACTGTAACTTTCCAAAACAAATCCTTCCTATTTTGTTATATTAAAAATAGGTAGTTGAATTAAAAAAAATTATGTTGTAATTCCCGAAATAACACTAAAACAGTCAAGCCTTTTTTTCATATGTATACAGAACACAAAATTTGATTCGCAAACATTCTCCTTTACACTGTCTTATTGAATATAATGCACCTTAATTTACTATAGTACTATGGTAACTCAATCCAAAGTTTAATCAATGACAAGAAACAAATAAGCGAAAAAGGTGGTAAAACAGTCATTTTGTGTCTTGTTTACAGTCCGTGAATATGGATTCGACGAAACAATTTGCAAATATGTGAGTACATACGTACATCTCCTCCTGTTCATTGAAAGTAAGAGTTTCGTGTATTGAATAATATTCTTATGAAAAGAAATTCCAATTCTAAAAATGGTAAAGTATTTGCTTGTGTATATGTATGTCGCCATTTTTCAACTCCGTGGGTGACGTCTCTCACAAATTATTATTAATTTAAAACAACAAACACCTGCCTTCACCATGATTTTTCTTTCCTCGATTCTTCCGTAGTTAGCTGAATTATGTTACATAAGCTTTCTGAGCAGAAAATTTCGATAAGGTGAACATGTTGTTTCTTGTCAATTTACTAAATGGCGATAAGGTGAACACGTTGTTTCTTGTCAATTTACTAAATGGCGTCGCGCGATGTACCTTCGACGATTTAATGGCCGGAAATGATTGGATGAGCTTCTGAGCGATCAAATTGCGAAGCGACGAAAACTTCTGAATGGCCTAGCGAATAAAAATCGTTCGTTGTTTTCCAAAAGGAACTCAATGTTGCTGAAAAATAAGATTAAGGTATAATCATCCATCATAGTGGCGCGACAGCCCGGTGTTGGTCGCCTGGATCGTTGTCCTCCAATTATCACGTGATCTTGGGAGCCCAGTAGTTGCGCGACGTCCGCATATGCTGAGCTCTCCCAACCAGCTCTTGGTCGTCCTCGTGGTCTCGCTCCGTCGACTCGTCGTATGTTCATTACTCTCTTTGGCATGCGATCATCGTCCATTCGTTGTACATGCCCTGTCCATTAAAGTCGTTGTAGTTTGACGATTTGCGAAACTTCCAGCTCATCGTACAGTTCATACAACTCATGGCTGTACTGGATGGCCATCCATCTCGATCGCAAACAGCCGCAGACCCTTGCGCTCGGTGGCCGTGGTCGTTCGGTCACCGCTCTACGATACTAATCTAGTGCTCGGAAATCAAATCTCGGCGTGATAATAAACGGCCTGTGGGTACTAACAAAACTCTCGCAGTGGTCCGAGCTTGTCAGTTTAAAGACGACGCGGATAGGAGCTGCATGCCAGCAACTACGCTTCTAAAAAATAGATATGCTATCGAAACGTCAAAAAGGGAAAGAAATGCTAAAGATGTTGGCGCGCTCACGCCCCTGGAGGGGTCAAGGCAATTAACATTGGGTTGGAATGTGTCTAGCATGTTTCCGGAGGCTTGAGTTAGGGTCCATGTTTCGCAGCCATAGCATAGCACTAGTCGGATAAAAGTTTTGTACACGCGGAGCTTCGTCTTTCTGAGTACATGCTTCGATTTCATTATGGGGAGAACCGAGAAAAAAGTTTTATTATCTAGCTGTATCCGTCGCTTGATTTCGTCAGTTTCGTTAGCGTCCTTTGACAAGTTGCAACACAGGTATATGAAGTCGTTCGCGAATTCAATGTTAAGGTCCCCCACATTAATGCTCGATTGTGGTGGCGTCCTTGTCGTTGATTGCTTCATTATTTTAGTTTTACCCTAGTTGACATGTAGTCCAACTTCTTTTGCAGCGGTGTCGAGCGTATGCAGAAGTTCTTCTGCGTCGGCCAATCTTCGGGACATGATGTTGATATCGTCGGTGTAATTGCTAATTGTCTCGATCTGAATGACGCTACTCATTTGTTGTTGCTGTTGTCCATATTCATAGCCCGAATAGCATATTCCAGTACTAGGTTGAAGAGCGTCGTAGCCAATCCATCGCTCCGCTTCAGACCAGTGCGTGTTACAAATAGATCAATAATTCTATTATGGATTATCACCCGTGAGAAAAAATTGTAAGCAACAAAGTATTCTTTCATAACGGATACTAAGTTTTGCTCTCTGACTTTAGGTACTGGGGATTTTGAGTAAAGCAATTCCTGAAATGGCTGTCCCTATTCAAGTGGCCGGCAGTATAAATGTTAAATGTGTAAAATATTAATCGAACTCTCGAATTGTAGAAAAATCCATCCTCATGTTGAGGAATTTATCCATGAATTGAGTAAATGTCACGGAGCGTATTTTCCCTCGTATTCTTCAACTAGTAGCATTTATAAAAATCCTTATGCTATCTATTGCTTAAAAAAATATATCCTTTTTCACAATAAAATCAAGTTCCATAATATGTAATGGAAATGTAAAGAGATGAAGATAATATCAATATTAAATCGCATTTCAAATGGATTAATTCCAGAAAAGAAAACGTTGAACGCGAAAATTTGGCAAGACGGAATTACGAAAAGAGATGGGGATATCTGTCTGGAAGGGAAATCAATAAATTTTATCATCAAAATGAAATTTCACATGAACTGGCTACAAGCGGCTTCACAGGTAGGTTTTATTTTACATTAATTTTTACTATTATATGTTTCGCATTTTCGTGTTAGCCAGATTTGAGAATACAATATGACAACCTATAAATACTATGTAATACATTCATTTAAAGTTAGGTATTTTGACACTATCCATACAAAAAATGCACATAACCGGCCTCTACTACATACTAGTACTACGAGTACTGCATACTTTAATATTGTTTACTGTTTTTCGTAGAGCGAATTGGAGTTAATTTCTGACAGAGTAAAGATTGGTGGGATAGGAGTGGGAGGGGAGAGAAGTGAAAGCGGGCACGGAGGTAGGCTGGTCGCTGCCTTCACTTTCTATAATAATACAAATAATTTATTTTAGACTTTTTTTTTATGCAAGCTTGCAATTTGCTACATCGTCTTATGAATGGTTAAACATCTCCAATAGTAGGACAGATCATCTCCTATTGGCATGAGACATTACAAAACCCTCGGATTGCGGGCGAAGCCTTCTATTTTCCGGTTTCATTTAGTGTAGACATCGATATCATCTCACTAGTCTGTACGTCCTTCAAAACACTGATGAAAATTCTGGATAGTAGAATAAAGCCGTACGCTGAACGAATCATTGGCAAATATCAAGGCGGTTTCAGCCCTGGTCGCTCCACAACCGACCTGCTTCTTACGGTTAAGCAGATCCTGCAAAAGCGCTGGGCATACAATGTTAACGTGTACCAAACCTGAAGTGTCGTTAAGTCCGACCAACGAAACCCCTACTTCCCCTACAAATGAAACCTCAAATAAGCGATAACTTTCGATAGAGTGAAACTAGAGACTTGAAATTTTGTTTAGATGTTTGCAGCATGATCTTATTTGTTAGTGGCAATGATGAGCAAGATCCGACCTCAGGAACCTCTACCTCCCCTACAAGTGAAACTTCAAATAAGCGATAACTTTCGATAGAATGAAGCTAGCGACTTGAAAAATTCGACAAATATTTGTAGAATGGGTTAGTTAATTGATTAAACTTACACCACTTGTGCATATCCTTTTGATTACAGAAAAATTTTCTTACGATCACACGGGACACGGAGATTCATATTTCGTATCGCAGGATATGTATAACGCCTTAATAGCGACATGTCGATGTGGTAGACCAAAATCCGGATTGCATACCATTAAATGTTTGCAAAAAGAGCAAAGCAAATATTTGGAAGAAACACTACTGGGCTCTGTTGAAAGAGAAACAACTAATTCGGGAAGCAAAACATGTGGCAAAATTCCACAAACTTCAGCAGGTATCACGATTTATTTCTTAGAAAATAGTTAAAATTGAATAAATGTATAAATGAAATGAATGTACTCGTACGTATATTTTTTTATATATTTGTACATATATATTTATATTTATGTAATTTATTTAATTTTCTCTTTAAGGTTTCGTTGGTTGGCTTCCGTGCCGATACTTGAAATGGGAGCAAACTACAAAATACGTGTCACCTAAAACAAATATGCCTGGTTATAAAATCGATGATCATCCCTACAGTCACGTTTTTATTGGATAAACAACATTCATCGTACCATCATACGTATATCAGAAACGTTCCTGAAGTGCAAATCAAAACTCTCACTTAATTTAAACAGTTTTTCCCCAACAATAAGTAAAAAGTAAAAATATATACCTATATAGACTAAAGTCCAGTCCACTAGTGTATTGAAGAGAGAGTGATATCCCAGGCCAAATAAGATTTATCGAAAAATTCCAACTACGTAATTAATTGTGTGTTAAACTTATGGAGAAATTCACGATAAAATGATCAAATATTCGAAGGATTGTTGTAAACTCGCATGACTAATGGACAATTTGAATCAATCTATATCAGTGTATAGTAGTCCGGATGGCGTTACGGTTAGCACGTTCGCCTTCTGTGCACTGGGCCTCTGTTCGATTCCTTCTGAATGCAGTAGTTTTCGATAAAATAGGGGATTTACGTGTTAAATGAGTACCCATTTATGGGGTAAATTGCTCGTTTGAGCATGTTGCTGATCACACACCTCTGCACAAAACACCGTCACGATCTGGTAAACGAGTTGATGCTTACTCATCTCGAGGCTATGATTCCGATTGGACTGTTGTGCCAGTTATTTATTTACATCAGAGTATGATTTAAGCCCGGTCGAGACGATTCAAGTTCACTTAGAGTAATACTTGGACCGAATACGTTTGGCTAAGTGCTAAGTTAGTTTACACGACAAGTGATAAGACAAGACCAAGTGGACTGACTTCCAAGTAGACGCCAAACCAATTTCGAAATCGACTGACATCCAGACACACGGCAAAATGAGAACTTGGTTGAAAATCGTGTATTTAATACATGTTTACACTTGCAACTAATACTTGGCTCCAATAAACAAGCAAACATAAAAATAAAACAAATTGTGATCCATTTTCTCTGCTGTGAAGGCCACCCCTTAAATTCGGCCTATAACAATGAAAAGCTTTGATGATCTCGTTATTTGATGAATATTTTTTTTACAGCCAGAACTCGCTTTTGAAACGAAAAAGTAGTCATTATAAAGCAAATCTTCTGAGTAAAAGGCTAGGTCAATCAAACCAAGTCTCAATTGCCGAACCAACAATATTTCCCTTCCCTTTGCCTCAGTTGAGACCATAGTGCTGAAACTACGCACAAAGTCGCTCATATTTCGCTTAGAATGATCTGAAGGGGTTTTCAAGTGCTCATGCGGTAGGGATTTTTGATTAAAAGGGAACCAGCGCGGCCGCCATCTTACCACCCTCATATACATTAATAAGTACTTACAGCATATCTAGTTAAACTGTAAATGAGTTATATGAAAGGGGGGGAATCCGTAAACCCCCTTAGACCCCCCTCCCCCTCCTATCTACACCACCGTATCCACGAGGCAGGTTAATTTAAAAAAAAGGACGTCCAGACCTTTGATTTGACATTTTATTTAGTGGAAAACACCATGGGAATAGTCGTCGATCGCAAACAACATGTTTGTGCTCTTCTGTCAGGATGTTGCGGTAAGTTTCGACGAGGCGGGATTGCATGTTCGGACGCCCTGGTTACGAATATAAAAGCAACAAATAAAAAACCCCCCTTTAAACATTTCCCTTGCTAGTTCATCTTCCACCCCATAGTATGATGTACTCCTGGGACCAACCAACAACATGCCAAGTTTCAAAATTTCTTTATTTTTTTCACTCAATTTTTCTACAACATCATGTCTATATGTGGACATATGCTGGAATCCCGATAAACAAATAAAAGACAGGAAATTTCCAAATGGACAATCTTTTCTACATCTACAGTATACAATGTCCACGAAATCCTCGAACGAACCATGAGTTACGCTGCTAGGATTGGTAGCCGGCAAGGTGGCAATAATAACGCTAACGTCGACAACGATAATAATAGAGACAGACACAACCAAAAGGACATTAGAAGTTTTCATATTTGTGTGCTTATGAAGACTTAGGAGTCTGGTGAAAGGATTAAGTGAATCCTATGTGAAGCTTATTTTTGCACATTCGCATAATTCTCGCCTGATGTCGCATGTCATAGCTTTAATTCAGGTGGCATATCTTAAAGTATTAGTAGGATGTGATAGTTTTTGTGGACGACTATCACTACGAAGGTGGTCTTAGCCAACAAGAGGAAAGACCAGACGAAGCAGAAGGTGCATATAGATTTTTGCTCATCACGTTTCGGTGCTGTGAGTTGCAAACTGGAACAAGAGGAATACAGGCATGAATTTCGAAATTTATTTTCGATGCAGCGTAGGTCTTCGATGGTGAGACTGTACGTGAAGAGCCTCTGCCACCTTGCCTCCTTCAATCAAAAGATAAAACTACGAACCGTGAGAAAGAAATACTATTAGATACAAATTTCTACTTAGAAAAACGAAACAGTAGAAAGAGTGGAACATTTTTTTGTACCCTTTGGCTGTCGTCAGGTGCCAATGGACAATGCTGCAATAGATGAAATATGAGAAATTTTTAGAGCACGCCGAAATTAGTATTCCAAATTCATACTGGTGAAATCTATTTAAAAATTTAAATAGAGATCAATGTTGAGGAACATTGAAGCTTGAAGCTCCAATACAAAAAAAAACAACAGTAAGGCAGGATGTCTGCCAAATTTCAAAACAAGCTTCTTGAGATCGTATCTCAAATAGATCATACAAAGCACTAGAGGGGAGGGTCTTTCGGATCGGACCAGAATTTGACTCACAGGACGCGTCCGATTTAGTATTTTTCGTTTTCAGTTATTCATTCCCCATTCCATTGACCATGTGTTTCCATCTGTCTAATTAAGTTAGGCGAGATATTAATTCATTTTAATTTAATTAATTTTCTAGCTTATCCTCTTACACCTTCGCTTCACTACTAGTTTTATCCCCCACCCCACGGCTCAATTTTAACAGACATTTAAATTAATTTTTGTCTTTCTTCTTTTTGTTCTTCAGGTGCCAAATAGTGACCTTTCCGATTCCTCCCCTACTTTACCAATTCTTCCCCTTCATGGCTCTAGCCACAAGAAACCATTTGTTACTTTGTTTTTGGTACCAAGCATCACACGCCGCCAGGACGACGCCGATGATTCCAAGCTCCTCCTACTGAACATAAAAAATAAAAAAATAAACAACTGCTGCAACAGTCCAATCTGAACCATGGTCTCGAGATAAGTCAGCATCATCTCATTTCCTAGATCGTGACGGTGTGTTTTGTGCAGAGGTGCGCCATCAGCAACACACTCAACCGAGTTAAATACCCGAACATGGGTACTTATTTCATAGCTGAGTGGGCTTATAGTCCCACGGGAAAATATCCTTTTTTTATCGAAAACTGCTGCATTTAGTAGGAATCGAACTGCGGACTTGTGCGTAGAAGGCGAACGTGCTAACCGTTGCGCCATCCGGACTACTCCTCCAGCATATGTTCATGTTAAAATGATTGGATTATACTTTTGTTAAATATTAGCTAGTAGGACTCGCAACGCTCATAACATTGGCACTAATTCCGGTCGTTTTTGATATTTTCTCACGGCCACTCACCCCGTGGGAGAGGGATTTTTGTGGTTCGATAATTGGGGGCAATTGAACTTTTCCGTTTGAACAGCACATACAGTATTTCAGACACTCTACAGCGAACACTTCCAACACGCCGCTGACAATCTTCTGCTGGTTCTCCCCGTCTGACTACTCTCATCATTCTTACATCGTTGCTACTTCATCCCCGTGATCCTACCATTATTTTTAATTTTGTGTGTTTTTGGGAGTGTTACCATACATCTTTTCGACCTCGAAAATCCACACTAATCTATTTCGTTTTGGACATTCCGTCTCACTTATTTCCGTAGGAAGGAGAAAGTAGGATCTCGGCCATTTTGGTCATTTTTTCACAGTCACTCAATTTCTGGGATGAAGGAGGGGTGGTGGGTTTTTGGCAGTGTCACCATACATCTTACTAGATTACTTTGTTTTAACTCCTAGTGGCGCATGGTGGATCAACTACTCCTGCGCGCAGGGTTTTGAGTTTTGGGAGTGCCAACATTCTCTCGGCGACCCGATGTTTTGACACTAATGTCGGTTATTTAGGAGACTACTATTTTGACACTCACTCACCCCCGAGTGCGAGTCCAGATTGGAGGCTGCGGACAAATAGAAGAATTAAAAACGCTATACCTTATTCTGGATCCTAACGGATAAGTTTATGAAATATGCTTTCGGCAACACACTGTCGAATACGAACATGGACACCTACAAATGTCCTCCGAATGACTCAAAGCGAAACGTCTTATTATCTAGTCCAGCTCCCCAAGTATACTTCTGCAAAATTTGGTGACAATCGCCCTAGTGGTTTACAAATTTCTGCACGACAAATACACAACAAAAATCTTCACTTTTATATAAATAAGTATAGGTGGATTTTCCTTGCATACTTCTCCACTACTGAGGGTGTTTGAAGTTATTTAAACTGGCTTTGGCTGGCTTTTAGGTACACTCTGGGTGAGGGACAGTCATTTTCAGCTAAAATTAGGTGGAGATCGAAATCAAAATTCACTCTTCTGTCTTGCTACGACAAGGACCTATGTGTCGATGTCAGAAAATTGTAATGCTGATGACTAGGTCTGTGCTGCTGGCGAAGTCAACTTTGTCCGTTCTCGTTAGAATCGTCCTGAGGACTGTGCGTTCCGGCTGTTCCTCGGTGAATCTTGTCAGACTTTGGTATTGAAGTCTCCGATTAACATTTTTACGTCGTTTGAGGGCAGCGAGTCAAGGAGTCAATATGATGTATCATTGGTGGACATACCTACAGACGCCCGTGGGCCTAAGTTAGCATAGTGACCGAGGTCGGGCAGTGCTATCTGGTGATCCATTCAGTTGTAACAGTGTTGTAATAGCACCAGGTTTGTTTATTGTTCTTACATTCCACATCCCAAAGAGTAGTCCGTATTTCGTTTGCGTAGTTACGTGAACAGGATTTTATCCGAGGCTTGGCGCCTGCCTAATGTGGTATTACATAAATCAAATCTAATAAAATATTTATAGCAAATATTTAATATTTCACGAGTTAGCAATATCTGGCC
This sequence comes from Chloromyia formosa, assembly GCA_964017055.1. Classification (NCBI taxonomy): domain Eukaryota; kingdom Metazoa; phylum Arthropoda; class Insecta; order Diptera; family Stratiomyidae; genus Chloromyia; species Chloromyia formosa. The sequence continues at coordinate 132,440,930 of OZ024814.1, read as the reverse complement.
GACTGGTAGCGGAATGTGTTGAGACATGAGTCTCATCTTTGACTACCGGCGTTTCGGGTTCGAATCCCGTCCACGACGACGTTCGTGGCAATGAATGTGCAGAAGGTGTATGCTGGCAACTGCATTCTCCGAAACCAGATTATGCCAACGAAACGTCAACTGGACCTCATGGAACAGTTGACGCGCTATGCCCCACACGGAGCAATTGGCAATTGAGTAGTAATATCTGTGTAGATCTTATATATCTTTTTATTTTATTTTTTCTAAATTAGTATCGAATGTAATGTTGTTGTACTGTGCAGCATACAACTATACTATACATGTATAGATAAAGATCATCATGTTTTCACATCCAAATGAGTGTTATGAACCAACATTCTTTTAACTAACAACTTACGGATGACGTGATGTGCAGGACGATTCAAAAATGAGACGCGGGAAAACATTATCATGTCTTCTTTGTATCATGTCCTGAAACCATGATACAAGGAAGACAAGATAGCACCTTCCCGCATCTCATTTTGGTATCGTTCTGCGCATCACATCATAAGCATAAGCGCATATATATTTGAGAGACTGCTGGTTCATAACACTTAGCATTACAACCCTCACACCAGTTCGCTTCGCTTGTTGAGGGTGCAGCATGCTCACGGTGCAGCGCTTGCACGGTGCAGTGGTCTATTGTATGGGATCTGCTTGATACGTTTTTTCAACTTCGTGCGAACATGGAGCCATTGAATGAGATTATCTCGAAAACTATTTAAGATAGAAAAAAGTTATTCAAACATTTTTTTATATTATCTTCAATTTCGCATCAGAAAGTTGTTTGTTAGGAATAATAGTTACAAAGATAAAAGCCAAAAGCTAAGTATTCATACAATTCTATGAGCCTGTGACGTAGGTATTCAGAGACCTGACATGCGCAAAGCGATGTCTTGTCTTCCATATATTATGTCCTGATACTATAAATTGTACCGTACATTTAACATACCAATTATTATTGGCTTGTCTACTCGTAGTCACAATCAGAATTTCCATTATCTAGTCTACCCTATCACCAACGTCTTCCATATTTACACAAACTCTTCGTGACGTGAACATTTATCCTCGGGATAAAACCCCTATTTGGGCATTCGTTTACGTGTCCTGAAATTCAACAACTAACAAGAAAAATAGATAATCTCATGTGCACTGCTAGAATTACAGGAATAATGTGAAAAATTGCAAACACGTACTTAATCGTCCTTACCAACCCACGCGACGGCTATCATTAATAGCGATAAAGTCATAGGTACTTGGTGGGTGTACAAGAGCATGGGTGTCCAAAAGGCTCCAATTCATATTCGATTTAACTTCATAAACAGCATGTAAAAAAAGGATTTTTAAAACGATTCAATTTGGACCACTCGTAAGTGATCTAGTAGTAGCAGCTCGACAGATGTATTGTAGTTATATGTTAGCTATTGTACATTGTTTTGTACTCGATTTTTTGGTAATTGTGCATATTAACTACTTCACCTCAGATTTCTTTGAAAATTTTTGTATGTCGTGTAGTAGTATGCTGATCAAGTATGTACAAATATAAATGTTGGGCACGGAAAGCCTATACCCTATTTCTTTAATGTTGAAAATCAATGGAAATCTGTGTAAAGTTGAGGTGGCTCACCTCCGATGTCCTTGGAATCTTAGTATGTTGTAGAGTTCAACATGGTAAGTAAGAATATGTATGCATGTTGGGTGCGGAAAGCTTATCTTGACACAATTTCGAGCTTGGAAAACTCAAACGATATATCGTAAATATATTGCGCCCAGAAAGAGCGATACTGGGGGTTGTGATTCCTTAAGCGCGGAATGAGCAGTTACGCTCGCTCCGCTGTTAAAGGATCACAACCCTCAGAGTTGCACAAACATGAACGCTCACTTCACTCGCTCAGGGTGCAACATATTAACAATGCACATTGCAAACTCTTTATTTTACATAATGGTGTTATTTTCATTGAATTGATACAAGCCTTTCCATACACTTTCAGCACTAAAAAACTATGTGGAGAAATTGTTTCCGCGCTAAACATGTATACAGATACAATCTTGATCAGCATCATCAGGGAACAATTACAAAAATTTCAGGAAAATCGGAGGTGAAGTAGATAATCTGCATAAATACCCTTTTTTTATTGAACAGTTTCAATTTCTTTGTAAATCTATTTACAACTACATAACAGACATTAGCTTACTACGCGTAATTACTAGTTTTTTATGTATTTGTGAAGCAGCAACAAGTAATATTGACAACGTTATTGATAATATGCAGAGGTGAGTTAATGCTTGAATACTCCCAATTGGCAATGAAGGTCCTACACTCTATTTATAATAAAAAGTATACGCTATTTTGCCTGAGTTGCAAAGTTATTACCGATTTGTAGTGGTACACCTGAAAAAAAAATGGTGGTATTGTTTTCTTACTTTACTATGATATTCTACCTTCCTACACAAAATTTATTCAAATTGTGACCAATAGACAAGGTAGGTCAAAATAAGGTTCAATTTCAACTATTATATAATCATTAGGCGCGTTCTTTTGCAGCTATCCAGGTCAAGGGTAGTTAACCCGAGCTTTTGTGCAAAAAAACGATGTATCTCACCCATACAGGGTAATAAAAGCATGTACATATTTGACATGAAATGGATTTTCTCTCAGAAGTTTGGATTTTAAATGGTGGGATAATTCCACTCTTTGAAAAATATTGAAAACAAACTTCGTTCTATTAGGCTTCTTTTACACGTGAACGCTGAGCCGCGCACCGCATCTCTTGTGGGAACGATTTAAATGGTCACGAATGCTCATGAATTCATGTTCGCCATGAAAGAGCAGAGAAGGTATCTTCTTGTTATTGGTGCTTTTCAATGCAATTTTTCAATATTCGGTGCGCGGCTCAGCGTTCACGTGTAAACGAAGCATTACATCAAGAGCAAGTATTAAACATATCAAATGCAACTGTGATAGAAGAAACTAATTGATTCCGAGAGTAGTATTCACTAATTTTTGTCGAAATAAAAATCACTTTTCCAATTCGAAAAAATGTGGAATCCCATTGAATTTAATTGAGCTGAACGATGTGAAAACACAGTTGCACAACGTCGAACAAACGAACTTCTTCTAGCAACCGCTAGATGCGTTCTAAATTAAAGCTTTACTTGTGCGCTATCCAGGTCAGGATCGGCCCACGATAAATTACTGGGTTAAGCGCTAACCTATATAGAGTAGCATTGTTGTTGTATTGCGTGTTATTTCACTAACCTATTTGGATTCAAAAAAGTAAAAGAACGCGCCCATTGTTAAGGACCTAATATTGACAGCAGAGATGTTATCTCATTCCTCTATTACTCTTGAAAGTTATTGAGGTCAACTTCTTGGACTTTAACCTGACTGGTCTGGGAATTTTTTTACAAAAATGATATGTTTAACGGTGAACCGTATATGTAGAACTTGGGTACAGATAGTAACCATTATATCAGTTAGGCTTCCACATAACCATCTTATAGTTTGAAAGGTCGGGTAAGCATCTTCTCCCCTACTGGGCTTTGTGTCTTATCAAGCTAAAAATCTTTCAATTGAGGACAGTGCTTTTAATATTCGAATCTGATTATATCAATTTCTTTAATAAATAAGAACTCAATGCGGATCCCAAGCACTTTTCCCACAGATGTTTTATGCAATACTTTTATCATATGGAATCATCCCTGAACAATACAATCTAGCTAGTTACAACAACTACTTTGTAAGCCCACCAAAAACCAGAAGTCCGAAAGGGATGAGGTGCAGAATGCAATTTCGTATGATGTTGGATGCGATTGCACACACGAATGTTCTCTGTTTACGCTGAACAAATGGTAAATGGAAGCGTTCCGTTCTGGCAACTATGTACAACACTGAAAGCATTCTTACCCGTGTAACTTTCCGTATATGCGCGGAAACAGATATTCACATACCTAACCTACAAAAGTTTATGTATACACGTTGTATATGTCAAACATATCCCGAATAGTGAACACGATGCTCAAGTGCTTCGTAGGTAAAATGTAACCAGCCAACAGCTATGCAATGAGAGCGTCCTTTGGGCTGGCCAACTGTTGTCATCATAAATTACACCACTAAATCATTATCTTTTCGCCATTTTATGATTTATTTATTTATGAGCCAGGATCCCTACCAATACAGAGTCATCGCATTGTATGCAGACATTCGCCGAGGCGTGGAAAACTATTTTCTGGTTTTTTGTTTAGAATCTACAGCTGCAGTTTTTTTTTTCGTACAGACCGGAGTAGAGCATGTTAAGCGGGAAAAAAACGATCGAGAGCAGACTAGAGTAGCGAAGACGAAAACGGGGCATGTCTTTGCTGGGAGCGTATCTTGGTTTAATTTAGCATTCAAACGTTAACTCAAATTTCAAGAGGAAAAACTTAAATACAATCGGAAAAATTTCCTTTTGGCAGTAAAGTTAGTTTGTATGTTTACTATTCCACATAATTACAATTAACGGATATTTTATTGACAGGAAATGAATTTTATGTGATTTTCAAACTGTGGCTCTCAATCTGTGGCTGCCAAACGAAAACGCAAACTACTTAACCGAGTAGAATACTTGCACTAACCTTCTATTCAGAGCAGCTCAGATCAAGTTGTTAGTGACCTCGTTTATACCGCGGAACTATATTTCCGTATTTATTTTCCTGAAACTCTGCATTCGTTTCATCCTTTGATTGTAGTGGGATAAACGCGTTTTTATTAGGACGCTACTGACTCTTGACATTTTCGAAACCAAAGTCGCCGAAATCACAAACCAACAACTGACATCTAACATACAATATTTAGCACCTCTCCGTATGGCCGGCATAAACAAACCAGTAACAACCACTAGCACTAAAACCATTTAGTTAAATCGCCTTTTAGTTCCACGGTATAAACGTGGCCAGTGTAGTTGTGTGGTCCTAACCTGCTCTGCTCTGCGTGGCTGTTAAATTAACCCGCCTTTTTTCTATAGACACATATCGGCCTAGATTATTTGGCGAGTATTGAAAAAATGTTACAGGATCCCACAAAATATTAACGTATGTTTCTATAGATATGGGCATACAAGTGCATATTTCATCGTTCCCTTATAAAATAAGTACAATACATATGCCATATTATTGATATAGGCCAAACACATTAGAAAAACCATTGTCTATCAAGTTCATAGCTATAATACATATACAACCTTCCTTTGACGACATTTATTTAAATAATAATAACTGTATATGTCCTCCTACAAGTAGACGTGGATGGACGAACGTATTTTCTTTTGGGTATTATCACAGAGTCAGGGGCAGACATGAATGATTTCAATTGAATTCATTTGTTTTCAATTTCATTCAACAACAATCAATTATTTCCCCTTAGATCGCTCACGAAACAAAATTTTGCAAAAGTTCAATATGTTTATAGATGTGGGACGTTGCGAAGTATGCTAGTTCCTCGCGAAACAAAAATTTCAGAGGCTTGTGCTTGCATCTACCACCCACTGATGAGAAACTCACTGTTACTCATGGAGAAATAAATCTTCGGAGATCGTCGTCATACATATCCAGTATAAATTATACATACATCGTGTCCGTCGACTGTTCGCGAGGAGCAATGAAATTTGTAAGGTTTTGTTTGCAAGCACTTTCTGTTATGGAATTTCGCATAATTTGAAAAAAAAAATCATATGTTGTATGTATGTCCAAAATTGACTGCGAATGAGAATAATTGATCAAAAAGATTATCAATCGAAAATTTCCGTCCGCCCGTCCGTCCGTCGGTCCGTCTGCATGTATTTCGGCCTTTAGATGTAGTGAAAATTGTGAGGTTATTAAACTATTTTAGCTTCTTCTATAATTTACCTAGGGGTAATAATCGACAAACAGCTTACGAAAACACAATAAACGATTTGCAAGTATGTTGTACTCGCACCTATACATGAGACCGGTAAACGCATTTCTTGTGTGAATAGTGTCATAATGCCCAAATTAAAATTAATGTATTGTTATTAAATATTACGTGATTGTTACGAAACATGGAAAGATTATTACCTATGGTGCTGATTGATCAGTACTTTTGACCTCGTAATTAAGGGATGCAGGGGTGTGCAAATTGAAAATATTGAAATACTATTTTGAAAAAATGTTCAAATTTCATTATTTTCCATTTTCTATGCTATTTGGCAACCACCTTCCTGCAAGTTTTCATATTTCTAAGTGTAACAGTCTCAAAATGCCGGGAGGGGGGGTGTACGATCTCATATTTTCTCCTCCCCCACTTCTCCCCTTTTTTAAAATTTAATGAAAATGCCAAAAATGGGATGTTCTCAATATTACCTTTCGCACGACACCCAACTTGCCTATACCAGTCGATAATTTTTTTTTTTGCCTCAATTTGCCTCTATGTCGACACCCCTTAAGGTTGGCCAGTTACGACACATCGCGATAACCAAATAGTTTAGGCTGCTGTGTGCGCGGTCTCATAAACCGCCGTATGTTCTACTTTTCTGACTAAACTATTTAGTTTTTCGGCGAACTAAAAAGTTTGCCATATGCGCGGGCTCTAATGTGTACAATTGTCTCCACTGTACAAAAAAAAATGCAATATTTTCTACTCCGGTATTTTCTATGCTTTAAATTGGGGACCAATTATTAAATTTACTGCCATTTTCTCATACATATTTCAACATTCGGTCTAAGAAGTTCAAACTTCGGCTCCAATGCTCTGTCTTCTGAAATTTGGAGAGATTTGGAGTATATGATACGAATAGAACAGACCAAGTGGATTCAGGTAAGTTGAACGCCGTAAATGCTGAGTGCTTGAAATCCTATGTCTGTTACGATTGTTAACAATATCCTCGGTAAACTTATGAAAATCTAGCTCGCATTTTTTTGTCGTGCAATAGTATCAAGGATATTCGTGAATTAACCATAAAAGTTATATTGTACGGTTTATATTTCAGAAAACTTAAGAGGAACTCGATTTGAATGGGATCCTGTTTGCATTAAATGTTCATGTATTATAATAACCATTGGCTCGAAGAGAGAAGGCAGAAACGGGGTCCGAACTTTTAGAGGAGGACCGAATTTTTTCAAAATATTACAAATCGGAACTTCTTTTTCCATCGGATTTAATTTTTTTGATAAAAGCAAATTTCATAGCTGTCAGTATTAAAAGAAATCTTGAAAGCAATTTTTTTAGAAAGATCGCTAATCCAATAACCAGTGACAGATCTAGAAACTGTGTTTTTGAGGTGAAAATATCAAGAATAGATGTATGGTGTGGGGCGTAGCAAACAGCCACAACATTTTCCCACTTGTCGCAGGTATGCGGCTAAACTGGCAGGAGGTACATGCTAGCATCACGCATAGTCCGAAACCAGTTTATGCTAATGAAACTTCAACTAAAATTAAGCGAATAGTTAACGCGCCATGACTTAATAGGAGTTACGGCAAGTAGTAGTATAACCCCATTTTTCCAGAAACTTGCAAAGACTGTGATGTTCAGTAGAAATTAAGTGGAGGGGAGGAGTAACTTTTGGGAAAAATAGGTCTGCATGGCCAAAATTTTATAAAATCGAGGCAATACATATTGCCACAAATTATAGAATTTGAAAATTTCGAAAGGAAAGATCCTGGAATTTGTCTTTAAAACCTTATCATGTGCATTGCGTACACCCTAGGATTAACTGCTTCGTCTTTATAACTTTTTCAAAGTGAATTCAGAAAAGACTGCATTGAGCATTTGGGCTTGGCACAAAGCTACACTATGCGCTAGCATGTCGTGATAAGAGTAAAAGCTTAAACTCGCCGTTTAAACATAAAATAACCAAAGAAATATGATTTGCATGCAGGCTACGGACATTTGAATAGTAAATGAGAGGTTACGTATTTCGTATTCCGTTGCATGAGATTTATGGCCGGTCTGCATTAAAAATGCAAAGAAAAGGCACTAATCTGCCGTGAAAAAAGCATGGCTGTAATGTTTGTAATCCGGCCACGTTTAGAAAAGTGTTTTAAGTGCCAGGGCATTAAAAATTCATTAGAGAATGCTTGTCTGTGCTCCTTTTGTGTCCAGCGAACGATATTATGTATATGTCATGCGAAAGGGATTGAAGCAATATTAGGAGTTTAATGGAGAAATGTTTCAGCACCAAGGCTACTTTCAAATAGGGGATTTTCCCATTCATAGCATGAAAGCCATTTGAATTTGAGGTTTTTACTCGATTCTATTGTTCAAATATTCAACCGTCCACCGCTTTACTGTTTTCCATTACATAAACTACTGAGCCGTTTAACTTTGCAACAGTGAGAACTTTCGTCAGGCTATTCTGAAATAGCTTCTGTTTAATTCAAATTCCAGAAAGTCCTTCGCTAGAATGGTAACAGACAATATATTTCAGTGGGCAAAGTTCACAGAGAAATTATTTCAGAATAACGCCAAAATGTGAAGTAACTTGCTAGAATAAATTATTGCACGTTGAATTCAATTGGTCATTCTTGGGAATTACATAGTAGTAGACTTAAGTAAGCCTACACATATATGTATAACATGTATGTTAAATTTGCATTGAGCTAACTTGATCCTTAAAGATTAACTTTCTGATTTTACTCACGACTCTGCTTATTTCTTACCGTTATACTAAAGCACCCAGTTTAATCTAATGTAAAGGTCCTTTACAGCATTTGCATCCGACTTTCTTTGTTTACCATTGATTTTATTGTTGGTCAACAGCGACTTAAGAGAAAATTTGGTCCGTGCAAATATATCACGTGCGTTCGGTCGTCCGGATCTACATTATGAGTGTAACGAACGGTTATAGATCTCATATTAATATTACTCTATACACTTAGCAAAGGCATCAAACCACATGATCCGAAGATATCCCACATCAGATTTGGGTCTGCCTCTGCCTAGTCAGTCGTTTTGTATGGAAATCATCAACATTGTGGCTTGATAGTCCTTGAAGGTCTGGATTGCTTTCCTTCAATTATGACCGCGTCCTCCAATTTTAGAACCCCAACAAATATTCGGCGCCAGCACGCACTGAATCTTCCTAACAAGCTCTCCGTCTTCTTCTCAGTCTACCTCTGCGTATACGTTCTTTAAGTAATCGTTTGAACATACGGCTGTCGTCCATTTATTGGACGATTGGTTGTTGATTGTTGTAGCTTGGTAATTCTCAAAAATTTCAGCTTATCGAACAGTTCGTACAACTTATAGTTGTACCGCATGTGGCACCCATTTCGGCCATAAACTGCTCTGAAAATTCGTCGAATGACCTTGCGTTCAAGACTCACCAAACAATGTCAAAATGCGAAATTCTGTATATTTTAGAAGTTATGGCCACAAAACATGGGGCATTCATCCCCACTATTTGGATGCTCCTCAGCCCACTCCCTCCCTATCCCCTCCTCCCCTCTCTATCTAAGATTCGTTCAAAAAGAGCGACACAAAATCGACTCGCACAAAAAAAAATCGTTCAAAAAGAGCGATACAAAATCGTATCGCACAAAAAGATTCGTTCAAAAAGAGCGATACAAAATCGAATCGCACAAAAAGATTCGTTCAAAAAGAGCGACACAAAATCGACTCGCACAAAAAGATTCATTCAAAAAGAGTGAGAAGAGTCAAAAGAGTCAAAAGAGCCCGCCCCGGATTGGCAGCCCCGTTTTCATGGGAAATAGTAGTCCGATCGGGCTGGCTCGAACTAAAGGATATTGGGGGGTCGCTATCTCCGAATCTGGGGTCAAAAAAGGGGGGAAAAAATTGGGGTCACCCATCCCAGGCTGGCAGCCCCGTTTTCATGGGAAATAGTGGTCCGATCGGGCTGGCTCGAACTGAAGGGTATTGGGGGGTCGCTAACTCCGAATCTGGGGTCAAAAAAGAGAAAAAAAAATTGGGGTCGCCCATCCCAGACTGGCAGCCCCGCTTCTTCTCGATCCTAGTCGGCTTCAATTCCAGAAAACTGTCTATGCTGTGTAGAGTTCGCATGCTTTGTTCGTTAGAATCCTTTTCAAGGAAAAGGTATCGGGTCTTTCGTTTGTAATGCTTTATTATCATTTGCATAGGTTAAGTACTATGCACACGAATGACTACTCGCCCATTCAAATTTGTAAATCAGCAAAAAGGCTACTAATTCAGACACAACGGATGGCCTGTTCCCTGGCTACACAGTATTTAAACTGATCCACAGAAACAATGCAAGTTTAAAGAAACCGCAAAGTACTGATAAGAGTTAAGTTCGAGCGGAAAATTACTCACGAATTCAGCAGTCGGAATGAGGCAAAGTCTATTCCACTTTACCGCAGACATTATCAAACAATCCTACCCCCAACAAATAACAAAAGAATTAAATTCAAAAACTTGAATATAGATGCTTGTATTCATAAGCATGTAATGTGAGTCTATTTTCAGTTAAATTTATCTCTTGACTCCAAACTGGAAATGTGAAATTTGAATTCTTCCAGACGCCGCCACCTATCAAAAAGTTTCGTACTGTCGACCCACACCACCGTTTGCGGTAACAGCAAACCCCAAGTTGCCATTATTTCCTATTCAAGACTTATCTTTGCAACAGGTCTGTCCGCAGGACTACAACTCCATCATTCTTTCGACAAGCAACCAAACGCTTGAATTGACTACAGTCAGATTGAATGACTTTGGGCAATGCTTGGCACGGTGGGGTTGATTTAAAATAAAACAAGAGCAAGCACTGATTTGGTCAGATGATGGAGGTGGACGACTGTGAAACGACCAACTTGGACCTGATAGTTGAAATATGGCAGCAACCACAACAAATCTAGCATTATAGAAATGATGTCCTGTTTACCATCACTAGCATAACCAAACAGAAGAACAGCAAAACTCTTTTTTGAAACTTTTAGGCGATACTGCCCACTATTGTGCTAGAATTTGCCTTTGTTCGACCCGCTCGTCGTCAAATCTTGCACTGGATAGCGAATGGAAGCAAATACGGAGTGGAGTATACTCGTCGTCGTCCTGAGTCTATTGGATGGAATAGTACTCGCAGATTTCATATCCACGAGTCCTTAAAGCCAGCTACGTTGTAGCCAACGTCGTCGACGTTGTACTCGTCGTTGTCGTAATCATCATCGTTTGTCGCTACCGTCTAGCCGTCTGCAATCGATCCAAATGAATTTCTCTTTCAGAATACGAACCCCGCCTCCCTTGTCATCATCCTTCGTTTATGCTATGATGCACTTTCGATGAAAGGACTCGTACACCTACAACAAGGACGACATCCGCAACAGCCATAGGAAAGGATAACATAGCAGCGAGTTTCTTTAGGCCAGTGCATTCAAGAATATTTTGTTCACGGTCATAGTGTGAAACTATCTTCCTGTCTAGTCGAAATTTGTAAACAATGCTCGTCAAGTAATTATGCAGTGCGGAGTGGCAAGTCAAAGGATTCTTCATGTCTAGATGGTTTTTATAAAAGGGAGGAGACAGATGGCTACTTATGGTTGTTTCCTTGTTAGGTCTAACATTTTCAAATGTTTCCTAGGTTGAATGCCACTATTCTTCACAACTTCTCGCAAGTGCCCGTTGCTTGTAATCGTTGGCGATTACTGTGCACACATGTTTCACCAAATATACTCTTTGCCATTTCATAGACATGAACCAAAAAACTACGAGAATGAGAAGCCAGACTGTTTTCAGTCGTACACTACCCTTCCTTCTGTTTGTTGATTTCAGGTATACAAGCATATGTATATCGAAGCGCTGAATAAATGACCAGGAGCTAAGAACCCTACGTCTGCATATTAAGAACCTATTCAGCTTAGAACAACAAACAAAAATTCGAGTGCATTAAGGCTGACTGAATGTACTCAGTGGCAGTTGTTTTTTTGAGTGAGCTTGGATTCGGATGATAGTACTCATACTATGCGAGTACGTCCGAAACGATGGTAATGGGTCAGGTGTCGCAGCCAAATCTAACCTAACAACCAAACAAATCATTGTTAGGTTTTAATTGTTCACAAAAATCAGTTGATTGTGATGTTTCTCTAATTCAAGCCAAACTCGTATGAAAGATACGAGTTTGGCTTGTTAAATATTCCCTATAATGAACATGTTTAACAACTTTTAGCCCCTACTAACACGATTGTTGTCCGAAACGCTAAAGGTAAATGTTCGAAATTTAAGGATTAACTCCCCTTTATTCTATAAATTTTATGTTTTCTCGTGATTTTTTCGGTTTACTGAGACGTAGGCAGTTTCATCCATCGGTTTTAATATTTTTAGCTTATTGAATATATACGTGCAGCAGCAGCTCCTAGCTCGTCCTATCGTGCGGCGTGTCCTTCCTTCATTATTTGTGATAACAATGATAATTCGATCTCCGTATTCTACCTTTAATATCTTTGAGAGACGTTGTCATGATAAAAATCTTTTTCTCCGATCTTGAACTTGGACTTGCCACAATCGTTGCTACTCTCTACTCTATGAGCCGGTTGCTCAATGCCCGATTAAAATTTATCTTAAAAATAAACTGCCATTTAGCACAATTTGATTTTCTCTCATCTGTTTAGCGTTATTAATCGGATAAACGCTAACCGTCCCCTAGCCTTCGATTAATCTTTTATCCAAAACAAAACCCAACTCCTGGTTACCGGTTGAAAATTTATCCTAAACAAAAAACCAACACCTGATACCGGCTGCTGAGTTTTTGATAGCTAGAACTGTCCACTTTTGCAAATTCAAATGAAAACAATGAAAGTGGCCATAAAGAACAGAGTTCCTGGAAATTCATTCGATATAAGAGAATTTGCAATAAACTTAGCTGCAAATGAATATGCTGAGAGACCTTACTAATACAAAATAGACTGAAAGGGTAGAATTCCGCCAAGAAAATCCGCTAATTTTGCCATAATTGTGGTCTGAGATAAGTTCCACACTTTATGGCCTGGTAATTTGTGTGAGACTTATAAGAAAACGAAAATGCTTATCGGGCTGTTTATAGCTTCGATTAATTTGTGTCCATGTTAGTTAACAAAGAGTTTAATCGGACATTGAGAAATTGGGCCTGTGGAATTACATTGAATGCACACACGCATGCAAGATAATACTTTGCCTTATCCCCTAGTGGGGCAAAGCGCGTTAACCACTCCTGCGCGCCATCGTACTCTGTTCTGGGCAATGGGGCGAAACTCCCGCTAACGATTTGCCCAGCACCTTATACTGTTTTCCCACAGATCGACGCCATGTGATATTAGGACCCCCTCTTAGTCCGCCTTGGTTGGAAATGGGGTTCATAGCATCTAATGCAATACAGTTGTCATCCTTCCGCAATGTGTGGCCTATCCACTGTTATTTTCGCCTGAGTATCAATTCGTATCTCTCTTCATTTGATATTTTTTCGGGTTAAAAATATTCTTGGAATTTGACGCAGACATGAGTTGACGAAAACTTGCGGCTTTCTGGTAACTCTCACGGAAAGTTTCCATGTTCTGCTTGCTCCCATACAAAAGCACAGACAGTACCAGGGAGTGAAACAGGCCCAGGTTGGTCGTGATGCTGAGGTAACTGCTCTGCCAGATTTTCAACAGCATGCCGTATGCGCATTTAGCCTGATTGATACGACGAGACCATCTTCTGCAACAATGCTACCCAGGTAGACGAAGTTGTTCACCTTCTCCACAGGCTGCCCATTAATATTGATGGCGATAGGACGGATTGATGAACATCCTAAGATGTTCGTGGAGAAGGAGCCTAAGGTAGCATAGTGACCGTGAAGGTCGGGCAGTGCCATCCGGCGAAGAAGGCCCCTCAACGAGCTAAGCAGCGGCCTTTACTTGCTGAAGCTCAGTTCGGGAGACGTGGGCGGGGTTTTCGCCACTCGTTGCCCCCGTCCTTTATGTATTAACAAAAATTCCTGGGGAGTCAACACAAACAGGGGACACAAATATGGGGAATTATAAAAAATGGTTCGATAAGGATGGAGCGGTTGGCGGACGGCTCAGATGCCCTCGTGCTTGCATCGGGTCCGGGTGTAATTGACATTCGGCTGCTGGTTTCGTACCACCGACAGATCAGGTGCTGCCTTCGATCTGCCAGGAGAAGCAGCACGAGCAGCATCAGGTTCATTATAAGGCGTAGGATTTATTTTTCGCAATGTCAGGCTAAGAACCTTGGTCGTGTTGGTATTGATCTTTAGCCCAACCTTCGTTGCCTCTCTCTCAAAACCTAACGACTGCAACGCATGCAAGATACTCCCATATAAAATTTGTTAGATTGTATTTGCACTTTCAACTGAAATTTGAGTTGAGGTTTGAAAGCTAACTACCCCAAGATACACCCTGAATCAAGGAAAACTCCAGTTCCCCTAAATTCCCCTTTCGGTATTCTGTTCTATCATATATTATTTCTTTGCTTCGCTTATCCTAATATGATTGTTCTCAATGGGTTCGCACACTATGTATGTATATAATCTGCTTACAACGCAACCCACTCTTCAGAACTAAGATTCAAGAGAAAGTTCCTGAAAAATCTTGTTAATTGCCGTGAACCCCACCGGGCGCATGAGCGCGTCAACATCTTTAGCATTTCTATGCCTTTTTGACGTTTCGATAGCATATATATTTTTCAGTAGTACAACTGCTAGCATGCACCTCCTATCCGCGCCGTTTTTATACTGACATGCTAGGAGCATCGTGAGTGTTCTATTAGTATCCACAGGTAATTTTTGATCGCGCCCAGATTTGAACTCTGAGCTCTAGATTAGTATCGTAGAGCGGTGACCGAACGACCATGGCCACCGAGCGCGATGAAAGATCTTGCGATTCAGACATGAATGTCCCCAAATCGAATATTGGCATGAAACCATATCCTTCAAAGGTATGGTAGCACCAGAAAGTGATGGTGATGATTATTATTTTCAATGATTGGAAGCACGGAAAAGTTAGATAATTATACGTAATTCGAAATGAAAATATCATTTAAATCATCGCAATTGATTCCATACTGGGCATTGGATATTACACTTATTTCTGCTACACTTTTCCTGTACGTTTTTGATGGTCACTACATGACCCTACTATACATTTGTACATTACACATACATTGAAATCAAACCACTGTATCTTATAGCCAAGAATTTGGGATCGTAACCCCTTTCGTATGGCTCCTTGATTATTCGTTAGTTGTAATTCAATTTGTTAGAATGGATGGTCTTGTTTACTTACCCTAGCATCCGTTGGTCCATGAACTCCAATGAATAGTTCCAAGCAACGAGTCCTTTAATTCTTGTTCCTCTATACAGTGTCGGAGACTGTATAGCAAAAAAAGAGTCCCGTTCCGATATTTCCAGCATGAAGTGATGGAGATACATTATTTCTCTCTCTTCAGCCATTGTATCCGTATGTGTGTCAACCAGTCCACAAGGGATGCAACAGCTTTCAGAATTGGGTAGAAGAAACAATGTTACAAGTAGAACCCATCCTGCAGTGGCCGAAAAATACACTACTTAATTTGCGCTAAGGGTTGGTTTTAATATCTTCCCATAGATTAATTTCATGACTGTATTTGTGTCTATTCGTTCCTGTTCACCATATTCAATCGACTGCAAGTGTCATATACTCGTATATCCGTATGTAAAATGTCTACATACAAACGTTGAAAACAAGTTGCAGTCTCGTCTGCACTCGTATCGAAGTTTTAATTAAATTTCAGTTTCGTCCTGTCGACTATGGCATTTAGATCCCCAGGACTCGCAGTGGCTCTAGTCTTTCCATCACAGCGATAAATGGCTCCAATTTTATATACGAGTATGTACTACATATTCGACGTCTGAAGGTACGTGTACAAAAAGAGGTATTCACACATACAGACACCTAGAAAAGTGGACAATCATTGTTTCCTTTATTTAGTCTACAAGAAGATTGAAAGATTTTACGGTGTTCGTTTTTGAATTGGCTCCATTGCAAAGGATTGTTCACGGAAATTGGATGGGCATTTGCAAGTGAATTTCATCTTGGCTCTATATGAGTACTGACGAAATAAATCAACGTTTGTTTTTAAAACAAGTCTTCAATTCACTTCTTTGAATGAAATTAGTTTGGTCTTCCGCTGAACAAAATCAGGCTGATCTTAAAAATATTTATATGTATACTCGTATATTTTAAATACGTAAGAAGATTAAGTACCTTGAGTGCCTGTCCTCTAGCAGCAACAACACCTGATGCTTCCTAGGTCCAGACTATGTACACAAGCGTCAATCCTGGTTTTGCTATTAATTTAAAAATCAACCGTAAGCAGGAAGTTAGTTTATATCAGATACAAGGCCGTGCGAAGAGAGGGGCGAAGGGGACGATCGCCCCGGACGCCATTAGCAGGAGCGCCGAAAACGAGTATGATATTTGGGAATTTCAATAACACATTAAAAACAAGCTAGCGTTGTACTAGCTTCGCGTGAAGGGTATCATACCTTCGTTTGCGACTAATGGTGCATTTGCCACTTTGAAATCAGTAGTTAAACTTGTTTCGATTTCACTGTTCCGTTGAGAGGTATATGAAATATTGGGCCGATTTCAACCAAATTGATATCTTCAGAAATAAGAAAGTTGTTCTAACAAAAACTTGCTTTGGAGCATGACAGCTATATGATAGAGTAGTCCAATTTCAACCAAATTCGGAAATGTGATTTAACTGAAGATAGTTTGGATTAGCGTGAAATTTGAAAAAGATGTCTTCAGAAATAAAAAAGTTTTTCTCACAAAGACGAATATTTGGAACGGGCGTTCGTATGGCAGCTATTTGACGTAGTGTTCCAATTCCATTGACTCCGACATATAAATAGCGTGCAATAGAAAGAAGGTTTTGTACAAAAGCTCGATAGCTTTAAAACTGAGGGACAGACAGACGGATAAAAGTTAATCGACTCCTCTTATCATACTGACCAAGAATATTATTGTATATAGTTTATATGGTCGGAGATGCATCCATCTATGCGTTGCAAACTTCATGATAAAGTTAATATACCCTATCACATCCGTGAAGGGTATAAAAAGACATTTGTACAAATTTATACAAGAAACATACACCTTTTTGAAATCCACCTGCATCTCATACCTCTTCTTCCTATTTTTAATTATCTTAACGTAACATATGGAAATTATGTCATTGTCTTTATTCACACATAAGCGCATATCACAGTTGTATAAAGAATAAGAGAATTGGTGTATAGCTGACTACTTTTGTGTAGTAGTGTGTAATGAACCACCTGCAATGGACCATATCCTGGTAGTGCTGCTCCCACCGGCAGATCGAAGCAGCACCTGATGAGTAGTGATCTGTTGGTGGTACGAAACCAGAGGCCGAGGGTCCCATTACACCCGGACCGCGTGGGCGTCTGATTCGTCCGCCAACCATTCCATCCTTATCGACTATTTTTTTTTATTCCCCATTTTTACCTCCCCTGTTTTTGTTGTTTTCTCCAAGCCTATTAATTTTTGTTAATACGTAAAGGACAGGGGCAACGAGCGGCGAAAACCCCGCCCACATCTCCCGAACTGAGCTACAGCAAGCATAGGCCGTTGCTTAGCTCGTTGAGGGGCCTATTTCTTCGCCAGATGGCACAGCCCGACCTTCACGGTAATATGCTACCTTAGGCTCCGTCTCCACGGGCATCTTCGGATGCCCACCAAACCGTCCGTTACAAATGGAGAGCGAGATTGAGTCATTTTTTAAAAACTCGCAATGACCCCCTCCAATTTATTTTAACAAACATGGATATTATGTATATAATTTTTTTGTTTCAAAAATTTGTACAGAACTGGTCAAATCTTGCCTAGATCATTCCATCCTAATTTCTGACGGCTGCGAGCTATGAACTAAAATCGCTTAGAAAATTTGAATCAGATTCAAGATTAAAAAAATTAAAAAAAAATCAGATTTTATTGTGGTACCACCAACAAACTATTCATCTAGCTACAGACTTGAAATTTTGGTCAAATGTTCATAATATGATTTAGTTGGTTGCTACTGAAAATGGGCGTGATCCAGCCGGAGCATCTACCTCCCCTACATATGTAAAATAATTAAATGTATCTATAACTACCGATCGCGCTCGGTGGCCGTGGTCGTTCGGTCACCGCTCTATGATACTATATCTAGAGCTCGGAGTTCAAATCTCGGCGCGATCAAAAATTGTCCGTGAGTACTAATAATACTAATAATGTATAACTCTCACAGTGTTCCGAGCTTGTCAGCATAATGACGACGCAGATAGGAGGTTCATACTAGCAACTGCACTTCCGCAAAATTAGATATGCTATCGAAACGTCAACAAGGCATAGAGAGGCTAAAGATGTTGGCGCGCCCATGGCCCTGGAGGAGTAAAAAAAGAGCTCACTCGTCTCAGATGACACCACACAGGTGTAGGGTATATGTATATGTTTCGGATTACAGGCCTCGGTCTCGTTTCCCGGTAAAATGTCGTTCTAGTTGTAATTGATATTTTTATGTGTCAACAACGTATTTATAACAGATATAAATATGTAATTGTCAAAACAAGCAAAAAAAACTTCAGCATAGCTATGAACAATTTTATATTTCTTAAGAATAAAAGTAGAGTATGCCATTGCTAACTTAGTCTATCTGACTAAGCCTGACTAAAATTTTATATTTCGTCTATAAAATAAGTACCGAACATCAGGGTTGGTAAAAAAAACAGTTTTTTTTTTGTTTTAAACTGTTTTTTTTTTTTCAAACACACATACATTTTTCACACAATATTTCTATATGGAAATTCCTTTAGGTGTTTCGAAGCTGTTTAAAACAGTTTTTTTATTACCTTATGTATGTAGCAACATTTGACAAAAATGAACCGAGACAATAATCGAAAATGTATGTCCTGACAACGATCTTAATTCAGATTGAATGAAAAAAGAGGTATTTTCAGACAAAGGGCCGGTTGCTCAATGACCGATTAAAATTTATCTTAAGAATAAATTGCCATTTAGCACAATTTGATTTTCTCAATATGTGTTTAGCGTTATTAATCGGATACACGGTAACCGTCCCCTAGCCTTCGATTAATATCTTATCCAAAACCAAATTCCTGGTTTCCGGTTGAAAATTTATCCTAAATGAAAACCCAACACCTGATACCGGATGCTAAGATTTTGACTGCTAGAACTGTTCATTAGAGAAGCTTTAAAGGTCCTTCACCAAGCATCCGCTTAATCGCTTATCCAAAACAAATCCCAACAACTCATTTTCGATTTAAGGTTTGACCAAAACAAAATCCCAACACCTCATATTCGATTCAAAGTTTATCCAAAACAAAATCCCAGCACCATACGAGTATCTCTGGTTGAAATTTATCTAAGTAGAAAGCCAACACCATGTCTCCGGTTGGAAGTTCATCACAATTTCAAGATGCATTCCACAATTTTTGGCTTAGTAATTTACCGGGCGTATGAGAAAATGGAAATATTTATCGGGCAGTTTATCGTTTGCATAAGCTCATGTCTCTGTTAACGAAACATTGAAAAAACGGGCCTAAAGCAATTAAGAACTGGCAGCAAACATCGTTTTGAGCGTCAAGTTAAAACCAAGCGCTGACCGCTATCTTAGTTCAAATACAAATGCGAGAAAAGAAGGGGTTTGCATTTGAAATCTAATAAAAAAATAACTGGCACAACAGTCCAATTTGAACCACGGCCTCGAGATGAGTTAGCATCATCTCATTTTCTAGATCGTGACGGTTTTTGTGCAGAGGTATGTGATCAGCAACACGCTCAACCGAGTTATTTACCCCATAATGGGTACTCATTTAACAGCTGAGTAGGCTCATAGTCCGACACGTAAATCCCCGGAATCGAACCGGGGCCCAGTGCGTTGAAGGCGAACGTGCTAACCGTTGCGCCATCCGGACTACCTTATCCACCTTACCTTGAAATCAAACTCAATCATTTATCTTGAAATATTTTTATTATATAATATTATTAAAAGTTACTGTTTTATTTTGCCTTCATCCTGCGAATTCACATGTTAAAGAAAAGCCACTCATTTTTCCCCAGTCTATTTTCTTAATGTAGTGTGAACGATTCCAAATGTTGAAAAAATCCTCTCCGCTCCCGCTAAAAAAGATGTTGCAGTGAACAATTGATCTGAAATTGTGATACCGACCATCACCTGGTAAACACAACCAATCGCTGTAGGATATCTCCAGTGCCCCAATAAAGAATCAGCCCTCCGAAGATCTTTGCGGTTGACAAGCTCTTGTACAATGCTACGGAGCAGGCAGGAGCCGCCCTTGAAGAAAACTGGCACCTTTGCTACACAACATCAGCAACATAAATGTACACGGGTTCTGGGAAGAACTAAAAACGTAAAAAACGTAAATACTTGGCCAAGCAGCTGCTGAATATTAACGAAAAATTAGCTAAGCAGACAAGCATACAAACTAGTAAATACAATCAAGAACGGCCATCAACCCAGAACTAACCTCTGTAAGGACAAGGATGGAAATATCAGCGACACCGATAGCATTAACAAACGAAAGGCCTCTTATTTGAAGAGCTTCTGAATCTACCATCTAACAAGAAGCTCTTGACGATATTGTGGATCTAGGGCCATCCACACAACGCCCGACAGTAGAGGAAGTTAATCTCGCGTTACGGTCACTAAAACGAAATAAAGCCGGGCGCTGACAAGATTCCAGCTGAGTTGCTAAAATTCGGTGGAACGGGTCTAGTTAATGTCATACATCAATTACTCCTGCAAATATGGGAGGACGAGGTGATACCAAACGATTGGCGCAGAAACATCATCTCTCCAATTCGCAAAAAGGGAGGTAAACTGCGCTGTGAGAATTGCAGGGGCATATCACTAGTCTATAGGTCTTATAAAATATTGACGAAAATTCTGGAAAATAGAATAAAACCGTACGCAAAACAAATCATTAGCGAATATCAAGGCGGTTTCAGACCTGAACGATCTGCAACCGATCACATTTTCACGGTCAAGCAGTTCCTGGAAAAGTGCTGGGACTACAACGTTGACGTGTAATAAGTGTTTGTTAATTTTAAGCAAGCATTCGACAGTATCGATCGTGGAGTACTGTACAACATCACGCTGCAATTTGGTTTACCAGTAAAATTAGTACGATTAACAAAGAAAGAAAAACTTCTAAATAATGTTGACGCGGCTGCAGAAGGAGTTGGACTATGCATTAATCAGAAGAAAACAAAAGTAATGATGCAATCAAGAACACGAACGCCAACACAACCGAACATCAACGTCGTGTGCCTCAGTATCTATAGCCTGGCAAAGGACGCCAATGAAACTGGCGAAATCAAGCGACGGATACAGCTAGCAACTAAGACTTTCTTCTCGGTCCTTCTTCTCGTTCTTTGGTCAAATAGACTTTCTTGGGCATAAAGTGAAACGGAAAGCAAACCCGGGAAAAAAGTACATGATCAAGTTTCTTTTTCCAATAAGAAGAAAGTGTCTGTATTTGTAAACTAAATATTTCTGCTTTAAATAAAAGACCATGCGTAGTTTTTAATATAGTTCAATTTATTTATTTACTTAGAATGTTTGGTTTTACTTTTTCGCTTATTTCATTACCACATGTTACTTGGTTCTCCATCGTCGCTTCCATTTTTTTTAAATTGGCATGATTTCTTAGAAGTCTTCTAAATCCAATTACTAACTTGCAAACGTGTTTTGCCATTCGATAACTTGCAGCACAGTTTTAACATCCAATCTTTCGAAACTTGTCAGTTGTCATGAAAAACTTTCAATCGTTCAATGTTCAAACATCGGCAAATTTACTCATTATCTATGCAACGGCTCACGTCCATTCATTCAAAGTCTTCTCTAGTTTGTATCAATATTGTTATGCGATACACACATTTCTCTATAGTACTTCCTTATTATATTATAGTAAATTCATTTTTACAACTTCACAAATGTGTTTCAATTTTCTGTTTTTATTTTCTTCTTCTTTTCTCTGGATACACGATCATTTCAATCATTTCTTTTTTAATAATTCTCCTTATTGGCATAGATTTTAAATTAATTTAAATTAACAACAATTATTATCATCCATCATACTATTATTAATATATAGAAATTATCAGATTTTTTTTCGTATTTTATCGATTACCTTTGTATATATCTATATATAATTGTTTTACTTTCATTTAAAAAAATTTTACTAATATATACTTCTCGAAGTTGATTTATTTTATTATTATTTCACGTCGTTTGATTTACTGTGACATTCTTTTTATTATTTATATATTTATATATATATTTATACGTGGCTTGGTTTTGTTGTTGATTCGTTTCTCCGTGTTTATGTCTATTAACTGATTTTGTTTTTTTTTTTTATTCATTTTGCGGAATTTCACAGTGCCTCATAAATGCAGATGCAATAGCAGCAAACTATGTGTTCGTTTTTATCATTATTTTGACTTTAAACAAAACTTTAAATTGCACTTTGAGAAATTATTTAATATAAATACTGTTTCTTTTTATCTTCTTGTTTATATAAACTTCGTTTTACATTATCTACTTCCTCTGCTTACATGCATAGGTGTAATATTTTCGGATTAATAATGTTTACTTTATTGTAGTGACGTCAATTTTTTGAAGTATGGAAATTCACATGTTTTGTGGATTTTACATTGTTTTTGTGATTTTTTTTTTTTTGGAAACCTATAGCGTTAGGATAAAGTTTTGGGATGCGGAAAATAATGTAGTATTATAACTGCATTATTAACAAGTAGTTATGTTGATTTAAGTGTTTTGTAACTGAGATCGGTAGGTGTATATGTATATAGATGAAAATGGTTAAATACAAGACTATGATGCGTATGATGAGTGACGATTAGAATCGGTTTCGATTTCTCCTTCTGGAGTTTCGAGTCAATCTCGATTCGAAGCGATAATCATAATACCGAGTGAAAATTAGATAAATCTAAAAAAAATAGTTGGTCGTCTGTGAGGCATTACTTCAGTCTGGGTAGTATTCTTAGAAATCCATGCAACTAAAATTCATAGCATATTTCATTCGCCTAGGAAACGATTAGTTGATTCTAATTAAATGACCAGTATAGCTTTCTAATTGAGAAGGGAACATAAATCGTAACCTACTATGTATATATCTATAATTTCATACTAATAGTAATTTTTTGTGCAGTTATAAGCAATACTAAACTCCATAAAAATTAGTATACGTGCGTATATGTACGTGGAATATTATTCAACTTCCCCAATGTGTCTCCCCACTGGCATCGATGGGCAATATCATTGAGTAAGAAAAATATAAAAAGTAATGTATCATGTGAATCTTTAGAGGTGAAATTGGCAGGGAAATTTTTTAATTTCGTTTTCCCAGATCATGATTTCTCTAAAATACATCTCTATACACCATAAGAGAGAGAATTAAGAAAAACCGGTCTCTCGGTCTTTTTCTATTTAGTACAATTAGTGAGGGACAGGGATAACGAAACTAAGCCGGTTATCATTTTGCTCTCGGGACTCCTATGTAAATGTTTAGGCAGGATTCAGATTCCAATAATTGGATACCCAATGCTTCCCACCTACGTCATACTATTTTCAGATCAGAAACATGTTTCATGTTCTATTAACTCGCCCATTATAAGATTATTCCCCTAAAGCTTTAACATTATCATAAAAAAAAGTGTCTTCACCTTAAAGTTGCCGCCAACAACAGTTACTAAATTGGTAAAATTATTGTAAAACGTTATTCGCTTTAATAACGTAAACGCACCGTTAAATTGAGAACTAATAAAAGGACATAATTTTGCTGACACTACCTGTTTCAATTGAAAGGTCCACGCTATTAGAGATATGAATAAAATTGACATTCAGTGTCCTTTTTCCTATAAGCCTATTCACATTTGATTAAAATTATCGATCAAAACTTATAAATTTTCCCTCAATAAAAAAAGAAAACAATACGCAATTTTTCTCTTCGAATTAATTAACTTTCAGGCACTTTATACACAGTTCCGTAAATTCTTTGTCTCTGATCGACAGCGATGTAGACAGTTCAATGACAAAGCAAAAATAAATTTTCCTAGCAACAAATTCGAATATGTAAATTAAAACTATCACATTTCGTAAAAACAAATATTTGCCCTATTTACCCAAACATCTACGTGAAACGAATATGACACATACTGTTCGCGCTCAAATATTTTGCTAACTTACGCTAATTTTCAGTTGCAATCAAACTAAAAACCCCGTATTTAAAAAGGAATAATAATAACAATTTTAAAAACCATTTTTATTAAATCAATGACAAGGCGACACAATCACAGCATCTCACACGATAGTGGAGTACTGGCCTCATAACGACCTTTAGTGTAAAAAAGAATGGGCAGGCGAACGCTGTTTGATACATTAAAGAAAAAAAAAATACTTTGCTTTTTTAAATAATATTTTAATTTGTTTGTTTAAATAAAAAATAATAAAATAATATTATAATAAAATTTTAACATAATCTTGTAGTTACTTTTTCATCTTTTACATGATAAATTTTATTCGTATATTATTTAGATGCGGGCTATTATGTATACTCTATATAATATATAGTTTATTCCTCTCATTTTATTGATCATCCTGTCGGCATAATATTATTTTATTACGTACAGAATTCGATCCTAGCGAATTTCCTTTATTTAATATTATACAATTCAGTACGAAACCTATCGACAAATACAAATTTTAAAATGGGAAAATTTTAAATTACAATAACTAGAGAAAATTAAATTTACATTTTTTGTTGCATTTTTCTTATTTGGCTTACATTGGGCTTATCAAAATAGGATTGTTTCGAACATTTTCCCTTTCTCTTTTGCTCACATGCTTGACTCTTACACAGTTTTCGAAACAATAATAGTAAAATCAATGTCTTGTCCCGTTATCGATATTTGATTTAATGGAAATAGTGTATTTTTGTGGTGGCTTATTTTTATTCATGTTGGATCCATTTATCTTTATTGATTTATACGATTTGTCTTGTTACAATTAATCTGTTTTAAATTATGTATATATATATATATATACAGCTATATAAATATATATATATATATATATTTTATTTATTACTGTTAACTATACACAGAACAAATGTTTATAGAAAGTCAATGCTTATCCAGTTTCCTTTATAGAGTGTATTTGAATTTAACTTATTAAATTCTTCTTTGTTTGCTTGGAATATTATTACATTTATTTATTTTATCTACGCATTAATTCATTGTTTAAATAAGATGCGTTGTTTTCAGACAAATTATGACCGTGGTCAACGTCTTTATCGAGAATAGGAGAATGTCCAAACGTAGATGTTCTATTCACAATGATATCACTAGTGTTCTATTTGTTTTATTTTTATTTATTTTTGTTACGTATAAGCGCGATACGCATTTAAAAGAGAAATATTAGAACAATATAAATGTCAATTAATAAATTTCCGAATCTTAATCAGTCATAAACTATAAATACAATATTAAATAACTAAACAAATAACTTATTCTCGAATTTTCCTTTATCAAGATTTTTAAAATAAAATTTTCTTGCACTTGTGACTAGATCTTAATTCGTTCGAAAAAGACGCACCTAGAATTATTGTTTATACTTAGTTAAGTTTTGTATATGGATATTTTGTTTTTCTTGTTTGTTTGGCTGCTGTAGTAGTAGTTGCTAGTAGTTTTCTTTCCTCTTGCAGTTACGTTTCTTTTGTATTTTGTATTTCTTTAAGTGAATGTGTGTGTGTGTATATATAAATAACGAAAACAGATTCTAAGAGACTGGCATTATGATATTATATTCTTCTTTTCTCTGTAATAGTAAAGGACGATTGTATTAACGGAAATATTCTCGATAGAAGGATTTCAGCTAAAAGTTGAAATGCAGGAATTATGTCAAATACGGCCGTCCCGTTCTCGATGTGATTGTTGTTGCTGGTGTTGATGATGATTATGATGCTGCTGATGGTTGCTACTGTCGCTAGGATTATTAGCAGTTTGAATTGTTGCTTGTAATGTTGCTGTTGTCCCGTGATTGCTACTACTATTGATATTGGGCGTCCGTGGACGGACACTAGTTGCTTGCGTGTAGCAACAATCAATTGACTGAGTGGCTAGCGAGACGGTCGCTACTGTCGACGCTGACGCTGATGCCGATAACGATCCTAAAGATGATGATGTACAGCTACTACCGACTACCGTTATACTATGATTATTTGTACTACCAACTAGACATCGTTGCTGATGTTGTGTTTGATGGAATTGTTGATTATGATGATTATTGCTAGTGCCAGATAATGTCGTAAGAGCCGCCGTGGAGGCCAGCGATGCCATGGAATTAGTTCCATGTGCTCCACCACACAATGATCCTGTACTAGATCCTAGATTGCAACTTAACGCCGTCGGCATCATCGACGATTGGCTATAGGGAGATGCTAGCGACGATGATGATGATGATGTGGATGATGAAGAAGAAGATGTTGATAATGATGGACTCGTTGTCGATGACGCTGACGATGTCGACGATGATGGAGATTTTGGATTGCTCATTTTCATAAATAAGTGTTTTAATACGCTCGGTTTTGATCTTTGCTGTTGCGGTTGTTGTTGATTATTATGATGGCTCACATGGTGATTAGAATGTTGATGACGATGGTGGGATCCGGGATTGCACGATAACGGCGCCATGCCAAATGATGGCGATAGTGCCGACGATGGAGAAAGACTTATTGATCTATCTGGAACGTCTGAGACTGATCTATTGGGCGGCGCTTGGATATAAGATCGAGTTATTTCAGTTTGCTGAAAATAGAGAACAGAAAATATTGATAAGTGGAATGTGTAAAATCCAGAAAGTAATAGAAATGACAATCTAAGCTCGCTCTCGGTCTCTCTCTCTCTCGCGGTCGTCTTTTTGTTGCCAAGTCCTGTTCCTAGTTTCCGCTGGAGAGATCCTTTCGCGTTTTTTTTCAAAATTTTGGACACAACCACGTGGATACAACCAATTCTTCTGGATATAACCCTAGTGGAAAGCCCTTCGTTGCTTAACGCAACAATAATCTTTTTTTTTTCCACTATCCAACTGTGGTGCCATGTTTACTCGTCAACGGCTAAACTACAATAAACGACTGACAGAAGCGGAACCTGAACAAACCGACAGATAATTAACCCCGCATGGGATTTTCCAGGTAAACTTTGGTTATAAGACTCATAAAAATATTTTAGTTTTTTTTTTAGGAAATTTCACTTTTTTTCACAGTGTTAACTTTTATTTGGCCACCACGGTACCTCCAATCCATTTAGCCGCATACCAGCGACAAATCGGGAAAGGTTGACACTTATTGTTACGCCCCACACCACATGGGGGAAGAGAACGCAAACATCCATAGCCACGATATGGACGAGACTCGAACCCGTGACTAACCGGTATGCTGAGACATGAGACTCGACGTACTGAGCTACCGGCCGCCCCTCCTGATAATATAAATAGTTGCTAATTTGAATGTTTCTAAACTGCAATCATTACCAGTGATTATTTGGGAAGCCATTTGGGTTTCCATCAAATAAGAACTAAAATAAGAGACTGTTTCATAAACTTATGGGAGAGATCGAATTTCGGAAAAACTATGATCTATGTGTTTTTCTCGATATAAAGGACCACTTCAATGGCAAAGGAACGGATACACATACAACTATTAAAAACTAGATGACGCGAATTCTTTCCTTAAGTGTCACCACACGCTGTGTATAAGAATGGAATATCTATAATGGCCTGCAGATCAATCTGTCTAATAAGTTGTCGTCCCATTCTCCGTGAAAAAAAAAACATTCTAACGCGCTCGGTAGCCGTGTTCGTTCGGTCACCGCTCTATGATCTAGGGAATAGAGGTTCGATTCTAGGGCATACAAAAAAAACTGCCTGTGGGTACTAGTAGAACTTTCACTGCGCTCCGAGCTTATCAGTATAAAGACCGTGCGGATAGGAGGTACATGCTGCATGCATAGTAGATATGCCATCGACACGTTAACAAGGCATGGAAATGCAAGAGAGGTTGACGAGCCCATGGCCCTGGAAGAGTCAAGGCAATTTACAACAAAAAATACTCAAGTATGCGCAACAGTCATGTGGAAATATACCTAAGTATAAAATAGGTTTTTTTAGTCGCAGCATCGAAGGCCAGTTTCCGGAAAGATTAGAACCATAGTAGAACAGACGTGGGGAATCTGTCAATTTATCGTTCTCGGCATCTACAAGACATTTGTTGAGCCGTAATACAACAGACGTGGGGAACCCGTCAATCTATCATCTTCTGCATCTAAAACATGTTTATCAAACCTCCATGAACTGGCGATTCTTAAGAAAAACATTAGCAGACTGATCGCAAAACTACCATGACAATGACCCAGGGCTTCAATGCATTGGATAACGTAACGATAATGCATCAAATTGTCGGGAAATATAAAAATGCGTACCATAAGACGACGTCCTCTAACATGTTTAATTTTTATAATTAGTGAATTGATAATAAGGAATGTATTTGATATTTACCTGATACTGTGTCCTAATTTTAAGCCCACGATCTTGTCCATATTCACTATCCGGTAATGGAACATGATGCGGACATCGTATCACATTCGCATGTTCAGTATTCCGGCAATTATTGTTATTAGCTATTCGATTATTACTATGATGGGATTGAGGATGATTGGTATTACCGCCGCCACCACTATCACCTCCTCCTCCGCAACCACCTATACATCGTGTTACTTCATCGCTACTATTACCACTAATTGTCGATCGTCCACTTGCTATAACATATTCATGACTATTACTACTACCTCTGCTATGATTTCGACTATTGCTAAGAGGCATTGATGTATTATCATTATTCGTTGATGATGAATTTATCGTCGTCGTCGTTGTTGTCGTCTGATTGTGCGACTGTTGTTGCTGTTGTTGTTGATAGTGATAATTGCTAGTAGTAGAGGTTGCAGTGGAGGATGGGGAACTGTGATGATGATTACTTATAAGTAGTGTTGTTGCATCTCTTACACATCTAGGATCAACACGCATTCTTCGACTTATATGACTTCTGAAAGAAAATTACAAAGAAGATGTGTTAAGATTGAGTAATGATTTCAGAGTTAAATTTTTATCGTTTACCTATCGTGAGGTGGCGAACCTAGTGTAGTGCGGGTCGGAACGCCGAGCCGCTCCATTCCCGCGTAGCCGGGTGACTGTACCGATAGCATCTGAAACAAAAAGAATAGCTGGGGTTAGAAATATTAAATAAACATTTATTTGTTGATAGGACATTATGAACTAGAAAGGATATGCTGAAAGGATAAACCCCCAGTATCTCCGCGTCTTAACGAGCTACAAGTAATATGAACTCAAAAATAAAATAAAATCAAAGGTTATTTAAGATTATTATTTATTACGAGGCAAGTTCATACCTTCACTTCATTTGCCGATACCAAAAACCAAATTTGTTTAACCCTTTCGAAGACAAATCATTCATAACATCGGAATTAAAAATTTACAGCGCACACTCCCAACGGTGCTTAAAGCAACACCTATTCAATTGTATATATTCATTTAATATACCGCTCCTTCGTCAGGAGTAATAACCGCGAACAATTTTGGTATATCGTTGTAATAATAAAATAAAATATTTTCATTCAATAACATCATAATTTGGTCACTTTCCGATTGACTAATAGGTGTGTGTTAATTGCTTTGACCCCTCCTTGAATCGAAAAATAAAACGAGGGAAAGCACATAATTGCTGCGTTTTATTCAACAGTTCAGATCAGAGCAGAACAACTATTGCAAGCTAAACACTAACAACATTGTTCTAGATAACTCTCGATGAGCAGCTGGTGCAGGAATTTTGTTCAGAAGGCGAATTCGTAAGATTGAAATATTCCCCTCCGTTTGTTTTGAATTGCTCCCAGGGTCTCACAGTATCGTGCTGCATTAATCATCTCCCATTAAGGCGATCAATTAATCAAACAATCAAAATGATCCCTTTTCGGTCCCAAAACTCAGATGCTACTTTTTTTGCCCGAAATTGGGGCTTTGAATTTTTTTGGCAAATGGGGAACCAGTGTCACTGTGAGGACTGTCTTTTTTCTCCGGGGGGTAATGAGCCACCCATGTTTCATCACCAGTCACAATGGACCTCAGAAAATCCTCACCTTCCAATTCAAATCGCTCAAGGAACTCGCGACCGCTAGCGACCCGATTCAATTTGTGCTGCTACGTCAGTTGTTTTGGGGCCCATCTTGCACACAATTTTCGGAATCCCAGCGTTTGCGTAATTTTCTCGTATGGAAGAAATCTGGAGATATGTGGAAAGATCGCAGACATTTCATCTACTGCCAATCGGAGGTCTTCACGAACAGTTTCTTCGATTTTTTGCACCAACTCATCGGTCACAATTGAAGGTCTTCCACTCCTTGGCTCGTCATGAATATTCGTTCTTCCTTCATTAAACTCACGACACCACTTAAACACCACGTTCGTTCGGGTCATAACACCTTCGCAGTTTTGATCTGTGCAAAAATTTCAGTCGGCGCTTTTCCTTCCGCTAGATGGAACCTTATGACAGCGCGCACCTCGCACTTGACGGGATTTCTTATTGACATATTTAACAGAAACGGACACTACGAGGCGAGTTTTGATACTAACGAGGGTCACCGGTGCTCGTTGTGTTCAGGAAAATACCCACTGCCACACCAGTCAGTGTTGTGAACTATTGGAAAAAAAATTCCAACGGTGCGAGAGCTCAACAGTACTCTTACTTTTTGGACATGCCTCGTATATTACACATTTGAATGTTTTTTATACACTTCACGGATGTGATAGGGTATATTAACTATGTCAGTAAGTTTGCAACGCACATAAGAAACCATCTCCGACCATATAAACTATGTATATATTCTTGATCAGTACGATGAGACGAGTCGATTAAGATTTGTCCGTCTCTCCGTCATTCTGTATCATACCTTCTGTTTTTTCAATTTGGCAGGGCTAGGATAGTACTCGACTAACTGAAACGATAGGTGACCCCTGTTTTTTTTCTAGACACTGATGTTTATTTACTTCCAAAAATACAACTATATATAGTACATAGTTGGCTCTTAAACTTACATATGCACAAATTTCCGATGAACCGCCCATGATCCCTACGAATACCATAATACCAGTCACCATTTGAAATAAATTCATATTTCCATCTAATCAATTAAGATGTGAGTTTAATGAACCCAAAGTCAAAT
This sequence comes from Chloromyia formosa, assembly GCA_964017055.1. NCBI lineage: Eukaryota > Metazoa > Arthropoda > Insecta > Diptera > Stratiomyidae > Chloromyia > Chloromyia formosa. The sequence continues at coordinate 132,409,556 of OZ024814.1, read as the reverse complement.
TAAGTAAGTCAATGATCCCGAATATTCAGTTGGCCTCCAGATATCACCGAATCCTTAACGTATGGCTTAACAAGTGTAAATTGAGATATAATCCACTGTTTCGACGACTACCATAGCCACTACATCTTGGGACTCCTTATCTTGAATAATATACGATAATGTGTTTATTAAACCTGAGTGATTTCCCTTCCCTTGTATTTGCCATCATCATCATCATCATTGATTTTATAAAGTACACCATAAAGACCAATAATTTAGATGGCAATTTCTGCAAGCAGCCATATAACTGACAATGCAGCGTAGCTATAGGCAGCAAGCAGACAGCGTGCAATGCGCTTATTTGTGAATAAACAAGCACAAAGGATCTTAGTCACATTGAAATGATTATCGGTTGAAGCACCCACAACAAGTGGACGCATCCAACGCTCTTATACGACAATCCAATCTGAAATTTAATGCAATTTTGAACTACACCATTTCTCTTTTAAATTTGTTTTGTCCGTATATAAAGAGTTTTGAAAGAGGCAACTGACTTAATGAGGGAATCAATTGCATATATAGGCTGGATCCATTTTGTTTCATTTCACAATACCTTGATACTGTTTCGAATGACTAATAAGATTAACATCAAACTTATACACGAACGATAAGGGAATTTTATAATTTGTGCTAATAACAATAAAGTATTAGTGTGGGTGCATACAAATACACATTACGTGCGTCGTCCATTCCCTGAAAATTAAGAATCGATTCAATATTCGAAGACCAATTTTTAAGTTTCCTCCGTGTTGGCAATGTACTCGTAATATACGAGTACTAGTCAATTTTTAAAGTGTCCCACCTGGTACACCTCCATTTTTATTGGCTTTTATGGGGTGACCTACACAGTCCCGGACTTAAATCATATAAAATCACAAATTGTAATAACTTTGTAGTCCGCAACGGTTAGCACGTTCACTTTCTTTCGATTAGGGTACTGAACGCAGTAGTCTTTCATTTCAAATGTGTCGGACTATGAGCTCACTCAACTTATAATTGGGTACCCATTTGGGCTAAATAACTTGGTTGGGCGTGTTGCTGATCAAACGCCTCTACACAAAACACATCGTCACGATCTAGTAAATGAGATGATACTAATTACTAATGCTAATGCCCGAACCAGAATGAACGCAGAATGCAGCAGCAGCGGCAACGGCAGCCGAAATGTCAAGTTAGAAAGCATGCATTTCAATTCAGCGACATCGGCAAAAGCATCTGGAGACCTTGGTCTAAAATTGTACTGTTGCGCCAGTTATTTAATAACTTTGCAACTACAGGCAAAATAACGTCCGATTTTAATTATCAATAGAATGTACGGTGTCCATTGGTAATAAAAAAATAACAGAATTAACTCGCCTCTCCATCATATTAATAATGTTGGTAATGAAGTCACTTAGGCATCCCGTTCTTTCATAATGACCTCCTGTATGGCTTGAAAGTTATTGAAGTCAATTTCCTGAGTTCTACTCTGTCTCTGTAACCCCATCCCACACATACTTTATGGGATTTAGATCTGGATAACTGTGTTGGTTACCCCATACAAAGAAAGCAATTGTCAGTACAAAACGAGGGCATCATACCTCGTGGGTCATTTCAAAAGTTGACTACTATATTACGGTGAAAAATGGGTTATAAAAATGCATACCAACGAGATTTAGGGCTTTATTATTTGTCAAATGTGGATACAAGAGATTCCCAAAACATTGTTTGAATATCAAACAGTTCGACGATTATTATTAAAATATTCAAAGTGCGACTCGAACTTCTTCTACAGCACATTATATTTTTCTCCAGCACAATTGAAAGTACACTCAGACTTTTCGATTGTTTAAGGAATGGTCATTGTTTCAATGTTAGCCGAAAAAAAAGCTGTGCACCTGTCAGCCGATGAAGTGCAAATTAGTATTTGTTGACGACTTTAACCTGCTATTATTACTATTTTTTTTAATAGAGGAAGGTGGGGCAAGACGGGCGCTACCCATGTTTTTTTAAATAGAATACTTTAAAAACACGAAAAAGATTTCCCTTCGTTATAACTCTTTAGTCATCCAAATGTCGATAGGTAAGATAGGTATGGGCAGAAACAAAACAGAAAAAAATTAAAAGACGAGAAATACAAAAATTAAAGCTAAAAGCCAGCAACAGACACACATGACAGTTTCCGCTTCAGACAGTGACGACGAAACCGCAAACCCTCCATGTTGTTACCTTCAATCAGCTGAAGGATGGATAATGTGTCAGACCTGCTGAAAATGCTGTTGATGACGATGGCGCTGAGGCGTATGTCTGCCATAGTCATAGACAAAAAAAAACTACATGCACAAATTTGTTTTTGTCCGTCTTTCCCTGCCTATGACGCAAGATGAGCATTTTGACATTGACATTTACTCAATTGTCCCAACCCCTTGTGGAGCATAGCGCATCAACTGTTCCATGTGGCCCAGTGAACGTCTTGTTGGCATAAACTAGTTTCGAAGAATGCAGTTGCCAGCATGCACCTCCTGCTCTCCCATTTAGTCGCCTACCTGCGACAAGTATTACGCCCCGCACCACAGTCGGAAGACAGCACAAACGTCCATGGCCACGAACGTCGTCGTGGACGGGATTCGAACCCGAAACGCCGGTAGTCAGACATGAAACTAATGCCTCTACGCAGTGAGCTACTGGTCGCCTCGATTTAATTTTTTATATTTTTTTTTGTCAAAATATTTAATATTGTTATTCGAAACTTTACTTTTTGATTTTGTATATTAGAGCAAATGTACTGACTATGATTGATTTTTTATTTGAGCGTTCTAGCTATAGTAGTTCCAGTTATTAACTATGTTTTTTTCTTGTGTACATAGCAGAGTAGAAAAGGATAAGCGGCAAAAACAAACTGTATAGAGGAGATTAGAGTAGCGAACATGAAAACGGGCTGTTGAAAAACGCACCTTGTGTGCTTTAGTAATGTCAGGTAGGCAATTTTCATAAAAAAAATTAAATCCCTGTATCAGCTAAAGGGTTAAGAATTCGAAAAAATTTCCCATAATATTTTTTTTCTGGAAATTGCATGGCAAATCACGTGGCAGTCCGTTTATTCGTTAATTTCCAGACACCCTGTAGTGACATACGACACCTAATCATAAAATCCTCTTTAAATGCCACACACATCTCATATCTATTTCCTAGTATTACATCACACCTCTTTCCTATGACCATAATATATTTTTAAATACTAAGAATCCTAATTACATAATAATAAAAAGACACTTCCCGCAAAAAGGACCCATATTTACATACGGCGAGCATGTATCCGTAAGACAAAGGTTTTAGTCGTTAAGGAAATGTAGATTGGATTAGAGAGCTCAGTTGAATAAAATAAGTCAAAAAACAACATCGTTTTCTAACTTATAATTCTGTATACATGGCTTATGAGCTGTGTCATTTACATCTACACCGCCGTAGTTATCTGTGTAATATAATAACGTCCATGAGTGGGGGAGAAATAAAAAAAAACTGGGCACTGAAGTAGACGTTTGAGCATTTGGAGGGCTACCGAAATGGTCCAAGCTAAGTACATATACAAATTTAAGATAAGTCTACAGTTTAAACCCAATCTGTGAGTAGAGGTTCCAATAACCCTCTCATCAGCGTCGACATCTATCAACGCCCTTTACAGTGGCTTCACGCAACTCAAAATCTAGAGTTCAGAGCTGCGGACGAGACTCTACAATCCCTCAGTCAAGAAAAGAAGAAAAGTTTATAAATCAACAAGTTTAAGACCTAATCTAATCCCGCGCAGGACAAATAGGTCAAATAAACCAAACTAGGAACGAAACGAAAGATACTTAACTCAGGATTTATTTTGCAATCAGTTTCTATGATTTTCTAACTGACTTCAAAATAAAATTGTCCGTATTCAAAATTATGAAGTAAAAAAAATATTTCTACCGAGCTATTGAGCTGTCACTTCAGAAGCGTCAAAAATAATGTTCAAACGTGCGTATAGTATGACGGTCGCCACAAACGATGACCATTTTGGTTGCGAGCATGCATCGAATAACGTCAAACTCAACAGAAAAAAATCTCATTTCCACCGTTCTATGACATTTGATGGTTCGACGGAAGTTTGGTCGTGGTTCTGCGCGAGCATGTGTGGCGACCTTAAGACCTTTAAGCGAAATACATGCATCAGTACACATTTCACAGCAGGATGGTAGTGTTTACATCACGTCTCCATTATGCCTATGCACATTTTAAAGAGTACTTGGTAAAGTGTATTTTTTCCGTACTTGACTTATTCCATAAAATGTCCGTCCGACGCATAAAGGGTATCCTGATATCGCGCTGACAAGAAAGAGAATATTTACGGGTACGCATTACCACATGGACCACACTTCGGATAAAGTCGGAATGCACAAAACGGGTCCTCATCTATTCACAAGTCAACAGATTGCTGCAACAGTCATGTGCGTTTTTCTTACGTTGAATGATTTTATACACGCACCGAATGAAGTAATCGCCATAAAGCAACTCTGCATACTATACTAGCATATGGATGCATGTCCGAAAGGGGGACGCATACAATTCTGTCGTTGGCATTATCCTTTGACAGCACTCTGTATAATGGAAACTCAGTAAAGGAAAGTTATGCACTTATTAGAGAACTACGTTGAAGGATATTGAAAAATGCTGATGAAACGGAAATTCTAGTATATTTTTGTACAATACTGGCCTGCTAGGTCGAATATATAAGTGTTGCTATTTCAAATTGTTGGAATAAACTGAAAGAATTCAAACTACTAAAATGTTATTTATATACGATATTTAATTGCTAACGCCAGATACGAATTATGATAATAGCTGTGTTTTTTTGTACAGAGCAGAATAGAGCAGGTGAAGCGTAAAAAAAACGATCGGGAGAAAATTTGGCTTGGTAACACGAAAACGGGACATGTCTTTGCTGGAAGTGTGTCTTGGTTTAGTTAGAATTCAAATGTCAACTCAAATTTCAAGAGGAAACTTAAATTCTTAGTACATACTATATATAATCGGACAAACTTCTTTTAGACCTCGCGCCCACAGCAAACTTTTTTGTTCGCGGAAAAATTAAATAGTTTAGTCAGACAAATAGAACACATGGCGGTTTATGAGACCTCGTACACAGCAAACTAAACTATTTAACAGTCGCTTTGTGCGCGGTCTCATAAAACACCGTGTGTACTATTTTTCTGACTAAACTATTTATTTTAGTTCATCTGCGAACTAGACAGTTTGCTGTGGGCGCGAGCTCTAGGCAGCAAAATTATTTTGTATGTTTACTATTCCATATAATTACACAAAACGAACATTTTATTGACAGGAAATGGACTTCATGTGCTTCCCAAACTGTTAACTGCAAGAAAACTTCGACACCTGCGCCGCCTGCATTTCAAAACGCAGACTACTTAACTGAGTAAAATTCTTGCACTAACCTTCTACCCAGAGAAGCTCAGATGAAATTGTTAGTGTAATTGAGTGGTCTTAACCTGCTCTGCTCTACATAGCTGTTAAAAAAAACGCGCCTGATAAGGACTTAGGTCAGCGTTTCGACATAAATTTAATCCCTATAATGTTTCTACCACCTAATAAGTTTTCACATTTACCTTTAGGCAAGCAACACTGATCCAGGGATCAAACGTATGCTGAAAGCCAGAGTAGACAATGAGGAATCGATAAAAACGGCAAAATCCGTCAGACTACAATTACTAGGCATGCCATAAAGACCATAATCTTTGCTCCACTGGAATGCATCCTTAAAGGGATAAATGCGCTTTTATTTGACTCCAACCGAATCAAAGATAATGCAAAAGCATTCAAATGATAGAAAAATGTGTTGTGGTGCAAGAACGCAAAGGATAGCGAGTTTTGTTTAATGAACAAAGGACTATCCTTTTATTGCCGTATGGCTGGACTGACTCAGTTTACCATACAGCCATATTTCATAACCACAAAAAAAAAACTTAATATTAAAAATAAATTTTAAAACACTGTAGGATATTTGCAGAAAAAGAAAATGAAAATATAAAATTATAAAATTAAATTAATTCTGATTAAAATCAGTTGAGAATGTTTTACTTTTTGATGGGCCCTTATTTTTTTAAAGATTGGCAGTTTTGCAAAAAAAGTTTTCTATACACAGAAAATCAAATATTTTCATATTCTAGAGAAGTTAGATTGCGAAAGACATTGTCATTTGAAACACCAGTCAACATTTTTTCTTCTTTTTTTTTTTGTTGATCAAAATTGACCTATCATCCAAAATCAGACCCATCATACCCTTTAACAATATCACGCGATAACCCACGGAAGACTAATTTCAAAAAACTTGCAAATTGCAGTGGATTATCAGGGTTGGGTTGGGCGGCCAGTAGCTCAGTGCGTAGAGGCAGCAGTCTCATGTCTGGCCACCGGTGTTTCGTGTTCAAATCCCATCCACCACGACGTTCATGGCCATGGATGTTTGTGTTGTCTTCCCCGGGGGTGTGGGCGTAATACTACTCAATTGCCCTAACCCCTTGTGGGGCATAGTGCATCAACTGTTCCATAAACTGATTTCGGAGAATGCAGTTGCCAGCCTTCTGCACATCCATGGCCACGAAAGTCGTCATGGACGGGATTCGAACCCGAAACGCCGGTAGTCAAACATGAGACTGAGGCCTCAACACACTGCGCTACCGGTCGCAGAAAAATAAGCCACATCATCTCCTAACTTGGCCCAGGTAGGCGGTTAAATGGGAAAGCAGTAGGTGCATGTTGTTAATTGCCTTGACCCCTCCTGGGGAATGGGCGCGCCAACCTCCCTAGCATTTCTGTGCTTTGTTGACGTTTTTCTTCTTTCACAGGGAATGAAGGGATCAGTTTCCTATGGCGCTTTCTTCATAATTTCAGTCAATTCCAAAGCTGTTTTCAAATAGATGTCAACAGATACTACGATATGGAAGTAAGAATGGATTTTGGTTAACAGATACCTCAACCCTACGATAGCATATCTACTTTTCAGAAGTTCAGTTGCTAGCATGCACCTCCTATCCGCGCCGTCTTTATACTGACAAGCTCGGAATACTGTGAGAGTTCTATTAGTACTCACAGGCAGTTTTTTTTATCACGCCGAGATTTGAACTCCGAGCTCTAGATTAGTATCGTAGAGCGGTGACGGAACGACCGCGGCCACCGAGCACGATAACTGTACGCTCCGAAACTATGCCAACGAAACGTTAACTGGCCCACATGGAACAGTTGACGCGCTATGTCCCACAAGGGGTAAGGGTAATTGAGCATTAAGTATAATGATAGAATTCATAAACTCTCAGAGCTTAGAAACGGCTCTCAATTAGAGTCAAGTCTAAAAAAGGCATAGTATTTAAGTCGGAACTCGCAGTATTCAAATGAAGGATTATTATTGAGAATACGGAAAACACCAGCAAATTACTTCTACGCACACAATCCTTGGAGATAGGATGTTATGGAAGAGTTACAGCAAAGAGCCAACTGCGAGAAATACATTTACCCATGACGACGTAAAATGGACTACATACGAGTATATAGAGATTGTAGAAGGCATTAGTAATATTCCGGAGTGGAGTTCGGCAGGGGTGCATCCTATTCCTCAAGTGATTGACGATATGTTGCTTGCAGCCCTATCCGAACCACACACAAGAATTGACAGACCTTAACATATTATCTACAACATCTTGACTATCCTGACGACATGTGCCTACTCTCCCACAAAATCATGGATCTAAACGCGATAGCTTTAGATCTCGAAAGGGAGGGAATTAATTAACACCAACATGACCAAGGTTCTTAGCCCGAAAAAGAAATTCAACTCAGCCTATTGCAATCAGTATCAATGGACAGCTTGTGGAGAAACTGGACCACATCTACCTAGGTAGTTGTTGCCGAAAATGGAGGTACGAAGCAGAACATCGCTCGGCTTATCAACTAGGTTAAATGCGTATTCGGCATGCTGTCAAAAATCTGGCAATAGAGTTATCTCAGTATTAAAACCAAGCTAGGCTTGTTTCGCTCGCTGGTACTGTCACCTGTCACCATCAGTCCATACCCACATTAAAGAATGGTGCATATAGACGGATATTGCACAGCATTATTAAATTAATTAAATTTTCGCATATGTATTGTGTACGCATGATACAGCTCGCACGTTAATCACTGTATTAAGGTATAGTCAAGCTGCCCCCTGTCTGGGGAGGTTTTACCTTTGTTTACAGACGAAAATATAACAAATGATAAATCAACCATGCACGCTAAAAGATAATAGACGACTCTCTCGACTTAGTAACTTTTATGTTTTCGCAACCGGCATTGTGACCTCGTTTACATTTGCAAAACGTTCGTTGACACCATTCTGTAAGATAGATGTTATAACACATAAAGTTGACGGTCCGTATTGCAATAAGCTAATGTATTAGACATGTCTAAGAAAATAAGCCCCACGCCATTATGTCTGTGCTTTCCTGACTGGTTCTATTGTATGATTGCAATTAACAGACCTTAACTCTGGTGATGAAGTGAAACGCGGTTGTTGCCATTTATTGTGTTTTCTAACAATATGCAGTAGTTTTCATGTGGTCGGGCTCGGGATTTTAGACGCATGTAACCGTAACGCTTTAGGTGAAATTTTGTTAGTTTAGGTTCAAAACAATAGACAATTAAAACTGACAAGAAAAATCAAGAAACAGCTATCCGTTAAAAACAATTCGCCATGCAAAACCGTTTACAAACCACGCAATTTCATTGTGCCTACAGCTTATATCTCAATATATTGTTAATCTCCAAATTTTCAGATTTCATAAAAAATAGGTAATTATGCAGGCAGATTAACTACTTGACGTCTGATTTTTCTGAAAATTTAGTATATTGTTCTCCTGATGATGCTGATCAAAAATCAAGTTAAGTTAAGCCTTGTTATCTTCAAACAGGTAGCAGATCACAGGAGAAGGAAACGAACGACGAAATTATACCTAAAACCATCTAAGCAATTACCTATATATCATTGACCAACGCAACGCATTGTATTATTATATTATGTACATACGTACATAGACATATTCATTCATATGCATATCATATTCATATCATACCTAATAATCCTACTCCCAATACAATAAATATTCTCAGCTCAGTCTCAATCCTAACAAAATCTATTCATTCATATAAATCAATTATGTATGTATGTATAATGTACATATATTTAGGTACGTACTAACTACTACTACTACGTATCTGAAAAATCTTACAATGCACGACTCTATGAACATTTTCAACGTTAAAACCTGAAGACTCGGTCCGGCAATGAACGAGTCTTCTTTTATGGAATCCCGGGTATTTGAATAACAGGTACTGAAAAGAATAGGTACTCAAATCCCGGGATCCCGGTACTGAAAAGAATAGGTACTCAAATCCCGGGATCCCGGTACTGAAAAGAACAGGTACTCAAATTCCGGGATCCCGGTACTCAGTTCAGTACCGGTACTCAAATCCCGGGATCCCGGTACTAAAAAACCGGGATACCGGTACTCTTAGTTTTTGGTACTGGTATTGAAAAAAAAACCGGTACCAAACCGGGATCCTGGTATTAGGAACAGGCCTAGTGGTGAGTCCGTATTTCGCCTAAGGGTATTGTTTCATAAGTCAGTTCACACACACTTGAAGCCAAATCACGAGGTCTACGCCAGATCACTTGATCTGAAACGTTCATTTGTATGTTTTTAGCAGATTCAGATCAAGTATTGTAGTTTTACCACAAGTTTTAATCTCAAGGATGGATATAGTTAATAAAGTCGTTTCAATTAGGGGGCAAAAGTTAAATTTTTTCAAACATGAATAAGGTGATTCAGTAAAATCGCTATGTGAACGTGAAGACCATAAAGTCCACAAGTCAACAAGCAAGCAAAAATCAAAAGAAGTAAGGGAAGTTGAAGCAGTTTGTTTCTAGTAATACTGAATGTGGGCCGGGAAAGCAAATAACAATAAAAAAATATGAATATCCACGAATGGAAACTTTATAAAATATAAAAATTAAAATGTTTCACTTCAATAGACTATTATATAGTTGGATGTCAGCTTGTTCTCCGGCTTTAAAGGTTTTTCCTCGGTTATTGCAACTACTCGGTACAATAGAACCCCTCTAATCGTATGGTCGGATTTTCAGAAAAAAGCCTATATTTTAAACACGTTATATGAAAATATATCATTTACAGTGAAATAAACAATCTCTGAACTCAAAAATGACTGGATTATTCTTTTACAGTAAAAACATTGCCATCAATCGAACAAAAGCTGTTTTTTTAAGGTTTCATGTCCTCCCATGACTCAGCAATCTTATAGATAGCATCTTTGGTGCTGAGGGATTTCATAGCTTCAAATATGTTACAACCTCCTTCGGACTTTTATAAAATCGAGCTGATGTACTTTCTGCGATACCGCAGTTGCGATTACCGAGGCCGCACTGTATTCTAATTTTCTTCACGAAATATATTTGCGAACAATTTTCAAAAGAGTGGGATTCTCTCAATTGTAAAATCAAGTCAAGCCTTCAATCATCCCACCAATACATCTCAATCAGATGTCTGAAAAAGTTCAGGCTATCAAGGGGAAAAATTAATGTTTCAAAGTTCAAGGTCATCACGTGGAAAACTTATTTCGCTGCCATCGTCATTCTCCAAATAGACGGATATTAATTTTGATGCTTCATCCTTCAAATTATCGCCTAATTATCTTGTAAAAAAAAATAACGTCTTTCCCGTTCCCTTTATTCAGACTAATTTATTGTCGGTACGGTACAATAGATGACTGATGAAAAATGTCAACATAAATTGCCTTCACAGCAAGCAGGACGACCGACAAGTTTTCGTGTAACAACATTCTCGGATATTATATTGGCCGCGTTTTTTAGAAGCGGACTCATGTTAAAAAACGGATTCGGATCCTGATTCGCGAAACATGTTTTCTCTTTCGAATGGCAGCCTATACGAGTACTTTCAATTAGAAATTCTCAAACTTTCTTTTTTAATTCAACAGTATCTGATTCTGGTCCTGCTTTTATTTAACTAGAAAGCCCAGGCATCATCTGTGAGCTGTCAAAATCGGTGCGAATCATGATTTGCCAAAATGACCGGAAAATACACAAAATCCCAAAAATGGCATTTCAGACAACATGTTTAACCGGATCAGAATTAGAGGTGAACGCATTCGCAAGAAAAGCAGAAAACATGATTTCAGAACGAATCTTTTGAGAACGCGGCCAATCTAATTTAATAGAGCCTCTCCTCTACCGCCACTCGGCAAAGTTCAGCCGACAAGCACTACAAGGCCACCATCGTTTATTTAGGTGCCATTTAACTTGCACGTGCCACAAATTATGAATACCCAACACAACACCATAAAAATAAGGACTGAGATATTGTTTGTAGAGAAAATTTCGTCCGTCCTTTGGGTTCCTTTTATTCCCTGCATGTCTATTCGCACATACATAGCAAACACTTTAAGTATCTTCACGTTTTGTTTATAGTTTTGATGAGACATTTCATTTGGTTGTTGCAAAAAAATGTACACAAAGAACGATATGGATTTGCACAAAGTCGTGAAAATTCCTAAATTATATATAAAGTCTAGCATTTTCATTTGGTTTGGTTCATTAACCGGCAGGAATATCTTGAAACAAGGATAATACATAGGAGTATACTTGACAGTGGACTGTTGATAGGGCAGTGCGTGTGGCATTGAACCCTGATACTGGCGGGTGTTAGCCGTATAAGTATTGATATTAGCGATGTTGCTAACTTTATGTGCTCCACGATAGCAGTTTAGCAAGTTGTATTAGTATAATGCCGACTCTTTACTATTGGTGTTGACTTGGATACCCTCTTATCCTTTTTATTCGTGAATGACATAAGTCATGGCTAGACATCGGATTTTAGGCCCAATAAATTTAAGAATTAAATTACGCATTTAGGACTATTTTTTTTAAATACAAGTATTTCACGAGCCGCTCACTCCCTTCTTCATTACATTTGCTACTAAATCTACGGCGCTGAAACAAAGTCTTCTAACATAATTTTTACCATCATCATCATCATCGTGGCGCGACAGCCCGACGTCGGGCCTTGGCCGCCTGGATCATTGTCCTCCAATTATCTCGGTCACGTGACCGCGTCCTCCAATTTTGGGAGCCCAGCAGCTGCGCGGCGTCCACACCTACTGAACTCTCCCAACGAGATCTCGGTCGTCCTCGCAGTCTCGCTCCGTCGACTCGTTCTGCATTCATTACTCTCTTAGGCATGCGATCATCGTCCATTCTTTGTACATGCCCTGCCCATTGAAGTCGTTGTAGTTTGACGATTTTCGAGACTTGCAGCTCATCGTACATTTCATACAACTCATGGTTGTACCGGATGCGCCATCCATCTCGATCGCAAACAGCCCCGAAAATTCGCCGTAGAACCTTACGTTCAAAAGTGTCTAGCATGTTTTCGGAGGCTTGAGTTAGGGTCCATGCTTCGCAGCCATAGCATAGCACTGGTCGTATAATGGTTTTGTACACGCGGAGCTTCGTGTTTCTGTGCACATGCTTCGATTTCATTATGGGGAGAACCGAGAAAAAAGTCTTATTAGCTAACTGTATCCGTCGCTTGATTTCGTCAGTTTCGTTGGCGTCCCTTGACAGGTTGCAACCCAGGTAGATGAAGTTGTTCACGAACTCGATGTTGAGGTCCCCCACGTTGATGCTCGGTTGTGCAGGTGTCCTTGTCACCGATTGCATCATTATTTTAGTTTTACCCTCGTTAATACGTAATCCAACTTCCTTTGCAGCGGTATCGAGCGTATGCAGAAGTTCTTCTGCGTCAGCCAATCTTCGGGACATGATGTTGATGTCGTCGGCGTACGCTGCTAATTGTGTCGACTTGATGAGTAGCGTCTTGCTGTTGTCCATATTCATGGCCCGAATAACGTATTCCAGTGCTAGGTTGAAGAGCGTCGGTGCCAGTCCATCGCCCTGTTTCAAACCAGTGCGTGTTTCAAATAGATCAGTAAGTCTATTCTGGATCCTGACTTGTGAGACGGAGTTGGTCATCGTCATCTTTGTCAGTCGCACTAATTTTGCTGGTATACCAAATTGCAGCATGATGTTGTACAGTACTCCACGATCGATACTGTCGTATGCCTGCTTGAAGTCGACAAAGATTTGGTATACGTTTACGTTGTATTCCCAGCACCTCTGGAGTATCAGTTTGACTGAGAAGAGCTGATCGGTTGTGGAGCGACCAGGTCTGAAACCGCTTTGATATTCGCCAATGACTCGTTCTGCGTACGGTTTTATTCTATTTTCCAGAATTTTCGTCAAAATTTTATAGGACGTACAAACTAGTGAGATGCCCCTGTAATTCTCACACCGCAGTTTATCTCCCTTTTTATGAATTGGACAGATGATGCTTCTGCGCCAATCGTCTGGGATCTCCTCGTTCTCCCATATTCGCAGGAGTAATTGATGTATGGCATCAACTAGACTCGTTCCACCGAATCTTAGCAGTTCAGCTGGAATCTCGTCAGCGCCCGGCGCTTTATTTCGTTTTAGTGACCGCAACGCGAGATCAACTTCCTCTACTGTCGGGGGTTGAATGGGTGGACCTAGATCAACAATATCGTCGAGAGCTTCCTGTGTGGGGATGTTAGATGGTCGGTTTAGAAGCTCTTCAAAATAAGAGGCCCATCGTTTGTTAATACCATCGGTGTCGCTGATGATGTTTCCATCCTTGTCCTTACAAAGGCTAGTCCTGGGTTGGTAGCCGTTCTTAATTGTATTTACTAGTTTGTACGCTTGTCTGGTGTTCCTATTAGCTAAGTTTTCGTTTATGTTCAGCAACTGCTCGTCAAAGTATTTACGTTTCTTACGTCTAATTATTCTATTCGATATTCGCCGTAGCTCGTCATATTTTTCTCTTCTGGCTCTGGTTCCTCGTTGAATCCATTGTCTGTAGGCCTCGTTTTTCGCGTCAAGTGAATTTTTGCATTCTTCGTCGAACCAGTCATTTCGCGCTCGCCGGGCTTTATATCCCACGACCTTCTCTGCGACATCCTTGATGGTACCCTTGAGTTCTTCCCAGAACCCATGGACGCCTGTGTTGCTGATGTTGTGTAGCATAGGTGATAGTTTTTCCTCAAGGGCGGTAGTATACGCCACCGCTGTAGCATCACTCAAGAGCTTATCAACCGCAAAGATTTTGGGAGGGCTGATTCTTGACTGGTGCACTGAGGAAATTCTACATCTGTAGGTCGTCTTCACCAAGTGATGATCTGAGTCGCAGTTTGCTCCTCGATAGGAGCGGACATCCATGACACTAGACGCCCATCTCCTGCAAATGAGGACGTGGTCAATTTGGTTGACGGTATGTGCGTCTGGAGACTTCCAGGTCTGCTTGTGAATGCGTCGATGCGGGAAACACGTAGAGCTTACGACTAGATTCCTGCTGCAGGCGAAGTCGATAAGTCGCTGGCCGTTATCGTTACATTCTTCATGGAGGCTGTGGCCTCCAGAGGTCCCCCGATGCCAACTTTCATTCCCGACTTTCGCGTTAAAGTCTCCCAGCAGCAGTTTGACGTCGTTTGTTGGAAGTGAGTCGAAGAAAGTTTCAAGGCGGGCGTAAAACTCGTCTTTTACTGCGTCTTCTTTAACTTCAGTGGGGGCATGCACATTGATGAGCCAAAGATTGAAGAATCGAGTCTTGATGCGAATCGCACACAGCCGTTCATTTATGGGTTTGAAGTCAGTAATATGCGGTTTGAGGTGATTGTTCACTATAAATGCTACTCCAAACTCCTTGCGGCCCGATGGTTTGCCACTTGTAAAAATTGTGTGCGATTTCTTGTCATTAATCTCGCTGCCAAGCCAATTTGTTTCCTGGACTGCAGTAATGCTCAGTTTGTACTTTTCGACCTGTTGAAGGAGGGCCTTCTCAGCCCCCGGTTTGTTCAGGGAGCGTACATTCCAGGATCCGAAAGAATAATCCTTTATTCGTTTGCGTGGTCGTCGTTGTTGATCCGTCCAATCCGAGGCTTTTGTTCCAGGTTTCTTGACATGGAGTGGTTTTTACAAGGACGAGTTGTCAGCACGTCGCTTAACCCCATTCAGGGGATGGCCTCGGAGATAGCTGCTTCAGATGGTTTAATAAACGTGCTGGGGCCCACACAACTATGTAGCAGGTCCAACTACGCAAGTCATTCCATCCTACTAGACCTGAGACGCTTAGGTGTTCGTCAGCCATTCAGGCTACAGCTATCTGCCTTTTCCAAACTGTCTTATCGCTAAGACATTGGCCGTCAGCGAATTGATACACTGCCGTTACCAGGGGGCGCCCACGCGGAGGACTATGGAAAAGGTCTTTGCCCCCCATAATTTTTACCAGACTAATTAAAATGTAATTAAAAGATACAAAAAATAGGTTAATTAAAAAGTAATTAGCGGGTATCTATTTTGACTAATTTCAAATGAATTTCCTTCGTCTAAGTTAAATAATTTGGATCGATTTTCGCGCAATATCTCCAAGCTTTCCCAGGTTTCGGTCTCTTTACATGTCGCAACAACTACAGATTGTTGATGTCCACACAATGCTTTTCCTCGATTATATGTGCCGCTATACCGATGATCGTATTAGGCTTAATTTACATTGGCCGCATGAACAGCATGCTATCGCACTATAACCATCTACTTTGTTGTTGGTCGCCAATGTGGTTTGCTCATATCGACTCCGGTCCATGCGGCAATGTAAATTGAGCCTACATAAAATTGGCGGGTTATTTCACAAACTATATTAATGTATGTTAACCCTAGACGGATATACTTGCGGATGCTGAATACTATTGTAGAAAATACCGTTATTAAAAATTTGCGCCGTCGATTTTAGTGACTTTGGACTTAATATTAAAAATGTAAAATTATTAAAAAAAGTAAGTAATCGATATAAAAATGACCAGCAATCAACACTTAATGGGAGAAGACGTTATGTTATATTACAATATTTATCATTCTATGTAGAATTTTATGTACTTTGATCCGGCCCTTGTACATTTTTTTTTGTAGAGTCCATGGTTTTCGTAATAATCAAGGAAAAGTAAAAGAAAGGACTTTTGACCCACTCTATCCTTCACTTCCAGACCCCCTCAACGGGGACTTTTGATCATATATTCAGAAGGCTGTTTTTGTTTATTAATTGTGTGAAATCTCAAAACTACACGATTTTTTCCCCATATGTTTTGTTCGATTTTAGAAAAAAAACAAGCTAGCCTTCGGCCAGCTTGCCGAAAGTATGATGAGCATGTATTCAAAGAATTGTTCACATCAATTGTGTTAAATTTCGAAAGCTTCATAGTTTTTTTCCTATTTTTAGTTGGATGCAAAAACTAAAAAAAAAAACAAGGGTAGTTTGGGGCACTTTGAAGGAGAAGTAGAACTAGCTTTCATCCGATTAAATTAATTATTAAAGAGAAGTGTACTAAGGTCATAAGCAGTCACCAAACCGAATTTGGCCAGTCTGCTTTTATTCAGTGTTGCGTTATTGGCATGTTTGAAAAAATAATATTTGTAGGGGAGGTAGGCGTACCTTTGGTCAGATCGTCCCTGTTTCCGGTACAAACCAACTAGATGTTAGTATGAATATTCTACCAAATTTTTATGTCGCTCACTGTATTCTGTCGGGAGTAATTATGCGGTTTTCCTTTGTGAATAAATCAATATACCATATACTATTTCACGGTCTAGCTAGAGTATACTATACCATTCTATGATCTAGGGTATAATATATCATTTTGTAGGAAACTTTATGAGGTTTGGTTCGGCTTTGGGACATTTTTTTTTTGAAGAATCTATAGTTTCCGAAATAATCAGGCAAAATTGAAAAAAAAAGTCCTTTGGTCCCGTCTCCCCCACACTTCCGGACCACCTATCATCGGGTACTTTTGAGCACGTATTCAACAATTGTGCCAAATTTCAAAACTATACAATTTTTTCCCTATTTTTCGCTTGTAGCCTGGACTACAACAATTCATTAAGCTAGTGAATAACCCAGATAAAAAAAATCCAAAAACACAAAAGTTACGTTCTTCAAAGTAGATCTGGTAGACATTTGCACACCAGATGGTAAACTTGGGTTAAAGGAAAGTTGACAAAGAGTCAATGCGAAAATGACAGTTCAGAAGGGCCAAAATGCATGATTGAGCAGTTGTGCCACCATTCCACAACAGTGTATAGTAGGCCCCCTTCTGAATATCTGTCTCTTACATGCTTCGCATAATCGTACGTACTCTAAAGCGTAATTCAACAAGCAGTTGAAATGAATTTTTCTTGAGTTCTTCTAAATTATTTAAATTAGAAATCAGAATAGAAACCATAATAACGAATGATTCAGGTCTTTCCTACAATAATACATATGTATACATTCAAGTTTTTAATTCTTCCCTATAAAATCGAGTTACGTAAAAAAACCTAATGTTGTTCGTTACATCACAGTTTTTTTATTTTAAATTCCTAATCGGTTAAAAAGAAATTTATGTTTGCATTTAACAAATCCAGACTGCATTTTTTAAGACAACTGTATACACTTGACATTGACCTCATACAAATGGGCAAGGCCAAATCAATCATATTAACACGCGCCAAATTTTCATAAAACACTCATTGGGGATGCTTCTATGTTAAGACATTTTCATTTATTTATTTTTTGTTTCATGTCACACGTACGAAAGTAGCTAAGTATATGCAGAAAAATTTTGTTGCTATCTTAGCACCATTACGGGAGCGTTATTTTGTTTTGTTCTAATATACAATAAGTTTAAATTTATTTACGATTTTTCGGACTGCATTTTTGCATAGACGTCTGGGTCGTATAACATGTGGCCCACCAATTTAGACGGCTGCGTGTATCAGAATGAACGTGATCTCATTTTTTTGGCAAATGTAGAACCTACAGATTGTTGTAAAATCAGAATTCGTATAATTAGTGAGGAACTGAAGATTGTTTCCTTTTTTTCAAACTGATTTATTTATATTATGATATGTAACTACGGGTTGTTTCTCGTACGAGTACGAGGGATATCAAAATCAATTTCATCAGCTACCATGTCAGATGTCATACCATATGGAACGGACATAGACATTCCATTCTTGGTATTTTTCTTTTATTCGAAAAACAGAAATACAGAGGTAAAAAAGAAAAACCCTTCTCAATCCTCCGTTTTTCGAAACTGTTACGCTTGAATTTTCATTTATGATCATGAATTGTATGTTAATGTTTTCAAAATAAAGATACATGCAAAAGGCATTAGCCACAACGACATGTCACCTCGAAACTTATTATTATTAGCAGGAAATGACAATAAAACAATGGAATTGACTAACGCCCGTTTCACATTGTCCGGGTTCCCCCGGACCGGCTCAATTTCATCCGGCTGGAAACCGGAAGATGGATGTTCTTACATATTCGGCTAAAACCGGATCGGATAAAGTGAAAATATTTATGCTCAAATTCAGCATCTATACTTATCTCTTCCATTGTATTTGAGATAATGAACGAATATGCTCGAAAGAATACAATCAACATGAGAACACGACGACTATTATATTGCAAATGACTATTAATTGCCTGTACAAAACACGACTATACTACGGCAAATTGCAATTAATCGCCTGGTTTACGACCGGACAATATGAAGGCACTCATCTAAACATATGTATGTACGACTGTTCTCTCGGTCGCTGTCCGGCCGCCGGAAGAATAGTCGAAATGTCCGGCTGCAATCAGGTGAGTTCTCGGTTTTTAGCCGGACCGGAGCAATCTGAAGGGCGCTATTGCTTTGCTTTTCTTTATTCCACTAAAAATTTCTTCCGGTTTCCAGCCGGAGGAAAATTAGCCGGTCCGGGAGAAAACGGACTTGCGATTTTTTTTAGAGGAGTTGAAGAAGAACAACATAACTCCTCTAAAAAAAATCGCCGGTCCGGTTTTAGTCAGACAATGTGAAACGGGTGTAATACTCAAATTTAGTTCCTTTAAGTCAGCGAAGGTTGTCATCTATCCAACGTGCTTTTGAGCTTTGCGATATGCATCTGATATGGAATGGAAAACCAAAACGAATTCTAGTGTTCTTACTGCAGCTTGGCTGTCCGTATAAACAGGTCAAAGCTTCCGCAATCGCCGAGACTTTCGCCTGGTAAACGCTACTGGGAAATAGAACAATATGTTTATTCTGCAGAAGTATCCAGCATATACACAGACTAGCTGAACCTGCGGTCGACGTAATTCACTGGTGAGTATCATAAAGGCGGACTGCTGTAACCTTTTCAAACAAAAATCGAAGAATAGAGAGTTAGTGGCCACCAGTTTTGCTGAAAGTATCCTATATTTCTTAGCCTAACACTATCGTAGCACGTCCACTAGTTGGAGAGCAGGTCGAGCAGTCGACTGATTGCTAAGTTCTACAGAAGGAAATTGAGAGTATCCCACCATTAGTACATACACTGCTGGAAAAAGTTGCTCAAACTATTTTGTTCCCCTTTTCGCTAAAAGTCTTGGAAGTAGTTAGAGTAGTACTATACATTTTATCACTCCGACTAATTGGTCTAGGTACTAGTATGTGATAACCCAAGATGTTGGAAACAGGTAAATAAGGTAAATTGCGAAGCCGATCAGAGATTCATGTTTCATATTATTAAAGGAATCCTCAATAATGAGAAACGCTCTCAGTGTCCCGTGAGGTCTCGGTTGCCACTCTACGGTGTTGCACCTAGAGAAACAGAGGTTCACTCCTTGACGTTAATAAAAAAGTAACTAGGGGTACTACTAAAACTTCCACAGAGTTCCGTGCTTGTCACTAAAAGATGGCTCGGATAAGAGATACATGCATCCACCACCCGAAAATATGCTATCGAAACGTCAAAAAGGCATAGCTATGCAAGAGATGTTGACGTTGATGCGCAACTGCTCCTGGAGGGGTCAAGGAAATTATCATGAACATCGATATTCAGGAAAGCGACCATGGTGTATCTCGTCAGCCGAGAATCTCTCAATATCCACTCACTTGGCCTTCAGGCAATCAATGAATGAATCAGCGTCTCCAAGAACCCTATAGCAGAGTTTATCATCATCATCGTGGCGCGACAGCCTGACGTCGGGCCTTGGCCGCCTGGATCGTTGTCCTCCAATTATCTCGGTCACGTGACCGCGTCCTCCAATCTTGGCGGCCCAGTAATTGCGCGGCGTCCACACATACCGAGCTCTCCGTCGTCCCATGGACGACTGTGTTGCTGATGTTGTGTAGTATAGCTGATAGTGTTTTCCTCAAGGGCGGCAGTATACGCCACCGCCGTAGGATTGCTCAGAAGTTTATCAACTGCAAAGAGCTTACGACCAGATTCCTGCTGCAGGCGAAGTCGATAGGTCGCTGGCCGTTGTCGTTATATTTTTCATGGAGACAGTGGCCTCCAGTGGTCCCCCGGTGCCAAGCTAATGGCTTTAAGATCATAGAGGCGGAAGCGTGATTTTATTACCATAGAGACCACATCCGCCAAATTCGAAAATTGCACACCAATTCCAAGCAACCTGAGTCGTAACTTACGTAGTACTGGTTAAATAATAGCTTTGGCACTCCCATCACGATCAATCATACTACTAGACATATCTAAAATGCACTTACCGTTATATAAGAATTGTCATAGTCACAATTTCAACATATGTCTTCCATGTACTTACTCGTATACACAGTACTCGTATATATCATTTCCAACTAAAATGCAACCGCAATCCAAGACAAAAATTAAATCCAGACTAGGTCAAAAATGCGTTCAATCGTATGGAAAGGGACACCAAGTCTGGCTTCTAATGAGCCTACTCTACTCATCCCCTTTCACTTCCGCCTAAATGGCGAATGAACAAAAATATATGCGCTTCGTAGTGTAGAGGGATTCGAACAAAAAAAAGTCAACCAGGAAAATCTCATTTCATTTTGTTGTGCAAAAATTTCATGTAACGCAGACAGCTGGAATGGGAACGAATGGTGGGTGCCGATTTAACAAAGATCCAAATAGCTAGCTGGCTATATAAAACATGGGTCATAGGAAGACGAAAACGTGAGTAGGATGGTTGCGTCTGCGGTGCTGGCGTTACCATCGTTCGCTTCACACACAAAAATATTGTTCGTGTCCTGTCGAGCATATAGAACGCTTAAGTTAGGATTTGCTAACAAACTTATGTATGTCGTCTATGCAATTTCTACCGGACTGCTATGCATGTATAGGACGGAATCCTTAAGGGGTTGTCCTCCATCGTATCATACTCTTATCCAATGCTCAATCTACATGTCTTTGGCCGCCAGACATTCTGCAATCAACGTGAATTCAATTCGAAAGGTGGTGGGAGATGAGCTTCCATGTTCTGTGAAAGGACGCATTGTGATATCAGTCGAGAGTATAGGCACGACAAGGGAGCAGGAAGATATGTCTTCCTGTTCCCTTGGCACGACGACGTCGTTCATGTCGCACTGCAAATGTGCTACTGGGGCATTGCTACGAACAATTACTGCTTCAATTTCGAATTAAATATTCTATAAATTTTCGTAGGATTACGGTTAGTAAAGGAGCTGGCAACTGAACTGCCGAACATTTCAAATTAGAGAACTCCATGACAAAGTTATCACACAGTTGATAGTTTAAGAAGTCAATGTCGTATTTTGGGCAAAATTGTTTCTCTCCGTCATTCTATATCTATCTATATGTGGCTAACCCGATATTATATATATTTGAACCATATATGGCACATAATACAAAATACCATCTTAATTATCGCAATTTATTATAAAAAAAAATTAATATGTAGTGGATGATTACTTTCGATTTCGACTGTATCTCTCAATGTAACTCGGAAACGTCCTAATGACAAGGCACACATACCTGACCTAGTCATGGAATGGTAGTGAGCCAATGATGAAAAACAATTGAGAAATTTATCCGCAGTTACGGAGACAACAAAAGAGTGGGGAAATCTCATAATAGATCCTAGTTATTTCAGTCATCATCATAGCGCGTCAACTATTCCATATGGCTTAGCGGACGTTTCACTGGTATTAAGACAGTTTCGGACGATGCACGTTGTCAACACGCACCTCCTACTTCCATTTAGCCGCCTACCTGCGACAAGTCGGGGGATGTTGCGGCTTATTATTACGGCCCGTACCACAGGAGGAAGACAACGCAAACATCAATGGCCACGGACGCTGTGAACGGGACTTGAACCCGTAACGACCGCAGTCAGACATGAGATTGACACCTCTACGTACTGAGCTACCCTTGCCAGAGTTCCCGGATAATAAACTTTTTTCAATCCATTCGCTAAATTAATACTCCAGGAATACACCGCACGATTTGAATTTAAAATGTAATACCTAATTTGTATTTATTTGACAGGTGATGAAAAATTCAATATGGTTAACAAAATTACATAGCCACAATCTAAAAAACCCAATCGGAGTTATTAATCCAATACGTGGTGTAAATGTTATACACATATAATTAAATAAAATTATGTTAATTGCCTTGACCCCTCCAGGGGCATGGGCACATCAACATCTCTAGCATCTCTATGCCTTGTTGACGTTTCGGTAGCATATTTACTTTTCGGACGTGCAGTTGCTAGCATCAATCGCGCAATGTGAATAAAAATTACATATTCACCCTAAGGATAATTTGTTTTGATGGATGATCCATAAATACATTCAGGATATTTTGAAATTCACCTATAGGTGTAAAAATATTATCCGCACAAAAGGTATTTTATTTAAATCGAAATAAATCGTCATAATGGCACATTAAATCGGTTGTGGCATGTATGCAAAAGAACTAAATCAAATCTCCCAGCGATTGTCCCATGTCGCGTTGTTTTGTGGCCCATAATTGGCGATAGTTAAACAGAGTCAAAAAGGTACTTCAAGGCCGAAATTCACGCATTTGGAATGAAATGGTGAAGTCGATAACTACTTTGGGAATGAAATATGAGTGATTAATCGACTGTCATAGCTGAAGGCTAGTTAAGTCATAAAGTAACTATAAAGAGTATCACACATTTGCCTTTATACCAATTATCTCCTATACCAATTACCAGTCGCAGGGAGATACTACAGAAGATCGTTTTGAAAGAAGGTTCATGAGCATGAGATCTAAACGCACTTGCCAGAGGCGTGGGAGGTCCAGCACGACTTGGAAATGCTATTCCTTCATTGCAGTAGATATAGGGGATCATCACCGACCCTGAAACTAATTATCATTACAAGTGACAGTATATTCCAAAGTTTCACCAGAAATTTCGAAGGTCATTTCCAGTTCCTGAGTGACACTGGCACCTACATACATAATGTTGGGGTTAAGTACCTATAGAGATATTTAAATGTCCATCAACAAAAACAATGTTTATATAAATTTGAATAAAACATTGGTATTCCTACTAATTTCAATACTCAAACCGCACAAATCTCAGTAGCACCGACTTTCATAATCATCAACTGCCAATATTAGCAATCATTTCGTTCCACTTTTCGTCAGCTTAAAACTAGTATGTCCTTTTACCAGCTGTGTCTCGTATTCACAATACTCAAGTCATTTATATCAATAGGACACACTTATTCTGCCCAGGACATAAAAAATATGTCAATTTTTATTAGAGGTCAAACGACATCCTATTGCGAATTGGAATGTAACAATCATAAGCACTCTATGTGCGAACCAGTAAGTAAATAAATTGTTTGAATTATCAGCAGAATTTTAAAGGTGAAACATTTCTATCACAAGTTCGTGATTCAAGACAGTCAAAAATGTGGCCCTGACTATAAGGAATACAATATGAACGCAGATTTTATCAAAATCATGTTGAACGGTCATAATGGCATAAGAGATAGAATTGCAGGTACCATGAATGTTGCAAACATGAGGCTTGTGGTAAGTTGTCTACTAAGTCGACGTATATTTTGATGAAGTTGAATTCAAATGTCTGGCAGGTTGGATGAAATCTGTCCACACTGATGATTCCTTCATTACTTACCTAATTTAGAAATGCAAATTCTCAGTATGTGCTTATCAATATTAATAATAATTTATTATCTAATTATTATTATCTTTTTAGATTTGGGATTTAGAATTAGCTGCCATGGCTAAATCTTGGCTAAAACAATGTGAACCATATCGAAAAGATCCTTGCACAAATCTATCTGCGAAAGAAGGTGGTAAGTATTTCATTTCAGCGCTAAGTTTTCCCAAAATCAACATATCCTTTTTGATATTTTCAGAGTACAATCAAAGTGTACATAGCGTGGAAGCACATCCACGAGAAATTTACGTAGATTCAATACAAACTAGCCTTCGGTTAGCTTGCCGAAAGTATGATACGAAATCGAAAAATTTATTATTTATTATAAATATTATACGAAATAATGGGCCTATTTCAACCAAATTTTGGAATACGGTTTGATGATATGATTGATTAAAATGAAAATTTGTAAAGGTATCTCTACAAACAAAAGCTTACTCTTGGACCGGTCGTTCATAGGGCAGTTATATGAAACAATGGTTCGACATATGCTATGTAAATGTATTCGAACCAAAGACGGATTTGTACAAAGTTTCATCTCGATAGCTTTAAAACTGAGAAAGTTGTTTGCATAGAGCCAAACGGATAGACAGGAATTATAGTTTTTATGATCGGACACTCTTTCTTCTATGAAAACTTCATGACAAAGTTGATACACATACTATTTCAATGAAGAGTATAAAAACTATATAATAACCATCATAACAAACACTTGAACAACATATGCAGAGCACCACTACATCGTTCGTCAATAGGAAAAAGTGTGCGAGCGACTAATAACAAAATATAACATATTCTGTTAACTAATTTGATGATCTTTCTACCTATGATAAATTGAATAATTTTTATAACAACACGTGATTTCTGATTATTTGAGGCGAAGAAAATACCTACACCCTAGTCAAACAAAACTCTGCATCGATTGTTAGCTCGTATTACCCGCAACTTTTCCGGGCGTCGACCATTCGAACGTGGTATATGGAAAAAAATACTATGACCCCACCAACATTGAAGACAATCGGTGGCCATATTACATTCGGATACTTCAATGTAACCAATAATTTTACGAATTTAGCATATGCCTGGGTCACGAAAATGGGATGTGCAATGATAAGGTAAATGAATACATTTTAGTAGTAGTTAGTTGCATAGAATCTGTTTTGATATAGAAATGAATTTCAATGTATTTCTTTCAGATCAAATAGTATTTACACAATTGTTTGTAATTATTGGCCTGTTGAAATTTCAAGTGGTCAATTTCGTTTTGGAAAGCCTGGCTCTTCGTGTCCAAATTTGGATCCGATACCTAGCAAAATTTATCCGAGACTGTGTACGAGCCGGGCGCAACTCACTGTAGGATCTCGTAAATGTCTAATTGTAATAATGATTTATGTGATATTAAGTCTACGAGCATGGTGACAACCATAAAATATTTATCATTTTTAATCAAGAACAAAATTGTATATATGTATAGATAAATGTATTGTAAATTATGGCGAAATAAAGTCAACGGTATTGTATGCAAAACCACAAAAGTGTCCTGCAAGAGGAATGGAAATGTCCTTATTATATGGTATGGTGTTTTCTGTTTTCCATAGCGCCAAAGTTGTATGGGTTTCAATGAATTTCATTCTGAAATGAAAGAATGTAAATTCCACGGGCCCAATCATGTAATTCGATTCGAATCGAATTGCTTTCGAAAGGGTGAAAATGGTGTCATGTAACTCGAATACCGATTTCTCCATTTCAATAATCATCGAATATTCAAATACGAAATTTTTTATTCGAATATAGAATACTCGATGATTTTTTAAATTAGGAAACTCGTTTCGAGCTACGTGGTGCCATTTTCACCCATGGCATCATTATTCCCGAATTCGTGATGATATCAGTTAAAAGCTTGCCGAAAGTATGATACCCTTCACGCTTCGATGTGACTTATGGTGCATTTGCTACTTTGAAATTAGTAGTAAAACTTGTTCCGATTTCACTGTTCCTATGAGTGGTATATGAAATAGTGAGCCAATTTCAACCAAATTTAGGGATGTGATTTGGCACATATGATGGAATAACATGAAATTTGGTAAAGATATCTTCAGAAATAAAAAAGTTTTTCTAACAAAAACCTGCTTTTGGAACGGTCGTTCCTATGACAGATATATGATACAATAGTCCAATTTCAACCAAATTCAGAAATATGATTTGACTTGAGATTCTATTGATTAGATTAAAATTCGAAAAAGATAGCTTCAGAAATAAAAAAGTTTTTCTCACAAAAACTAGTTTTTGGACCGGCCGTTCCAATGGCAACTATATGACGTAGTGGTCCGATTCCGTTGGTTCCGACATATTTACAGCGTGCAATAGAAAGAAGGCTTTGTACAAAATTTCAGCTCGATAGCTTTAAAACTGAGGGACTAGTTTACATAGAACCATACAGACAGACGGACAAAGCTTAATCGACTCGTCTCATCATACTGATTAAGAATATTTATATAGTTTATATGTTCGGAGATGCTTCCTTCAGTGCGTTGCAAACTTCATGACAAAGTTAATATACCCTATCAAATCCGTGAAGGGTATAAAAACACCTAAATAAAAAAATACATATTTGTTTAACAGTCAGAAACGAAAATTCACTCAATCAGGTTTCCACTTAAGGCAGTAGTGGGTCGTCCATGTAGACTTCCCCTTCATGATAGGCTACCACACCTTCAATAGTCTGTGTTGTTATAAATGGTAAATGCAGGATGGATCAACCATTTTGCATTTACCACTTTAAAATTAGCAGTAAAACTTGTTCCGATTCCACTGTTGAGGGGTATATGAAATAGTGGACCGATTTCACCCAAATTTAGCAATTTGGTTTGACTACCTATATGATCGATTAATGTGAAATTTTGTTAACATGTCTTTAGAAACAAAAAAGTGTTTCTCACAAACACAGATTTTTGGACCGGTTCTTACTATGGCAGCTATATGACGCAGCGGTCCAATTCCATTGGTTCCGACATATGTACAGCGAGCAATAGAAAGAAGGTTTTTTTTTCAGCTCGCCGTGCTTTGTAGCCACGCTTGTTTTAAATGTTTGCGCTGAACGCTGTGGCAGTTGTTTGATTCAAATATTAGAAAGTTCGAAGCCATTTGACTCGGACACAAAAATCGCCAACAGAGCGAACGTTTTCCAAAGCCGAACCACTGCCCATTAATATAAAGCCGACAAACTTAGTACAAAATTTTGAATTTCGCAGTATATATGTATGCGTAAGACTTGCAATTCGTATATCACGTACGCATGTAGAACGAATGTAGTATAAGTGTGAATTGACAGCAAAACTGTGCGAATAAGACAAAATCGATACAAATCCACAAGGACATTAGTGAGAAAAGGATGCCAACAAAACAAAATATTTCTCCGCTCTCGGTAACCAATAACAACATGACTCCCTGTAGTTAGGCAGCTAATACATACAAAAAATTAAAAATTTCTCACTTATACAGTGACAAATGTAGCAATATGACAGCTACAGCGTTACTTTTGAGTTAGTATTAGTTCCCCATTCCTCTCTCAGCCCACTATGAGTATCCTTTTCCAACTAATGTATTCGAATGCAAGGATTTATGGACTACTAGTTGATATATTTGCACCTAAAATTAATGTGTTCCACTCTCAAAAATCAACGTTTTATTCGAAGTCTGTCGGCTTTTACATTATTGGGCAGTGAGCCGAACGTTCGATGTTTGACATTTTTGCATATAGGTGTCTTTGTTTTTTCATTCAACAGATACTCAGAATTTTCTGCTGAGACTGAACAGCTTGACTCAAACGGTCGAACGTTTGAATCAAACATTTGGCGATCCGATGAGCAGAAAAATGAGTCTCTTCAACTGCCGAATCAACTAATTAAATCGTTGGCTCCAACATTGGATCAAACATTGGACGTATCGTTTATTGCCTATTACAAAAGGAATTATTTCAATAAGACCATATTAAAAACAAATCTGTGTTACCGATTTAACGAACTTTTCGATATACCGACAGACCCCGGCCATTATATCTTTCGTTATACTCAAAATTGCCATAACCCCTTGTGAGGCATAGCGCGTCAACTGTTCCATGTGGCCCAGTTGACGTTTCGACGGCATAAACTGGTTTCGGAGAATGCAGTTTCCAGCATCCACCTCCTGCACATCCACACGTCGTCGTGAACGGGATTCGAACCCGAAACGCCGGTAGTCAAACATAACACACTGCGCTATCGGTCGCCCCTCGTTATACTGAAGCACCACTGTGTTGTTTTTGTCACGACGAAAATATGTAAGGGAGGCTCCGGAGGTATAGCAATATATATACATATATATGTATATATAAATGATCAGGGTCACTTCCTAATTCGATTTAGCCATGTCTGTCTGCCTGTCCGTTCGGACGATAACTTTCGATATAATGAAGCTAGTGACTTGAAAAATTCGACAAATATTTGCAATGTGGGTTAGTTAGTTGGTTGATTTTCAGAATGGGCAAGATCCCACTGAATGAACGCCAACCTCCCCTATAAACGTTAGTTCAAATATTCATATACCAGATCCGAATGCGTGACCGATGAAACTTCTCATTGGATCCACACACACAGTTAAAACTGACCATATAGGAAACTCACTTTTAATGCATATGGTCGTTGCCAATTGGTACTTTCCGTATTACCACTAGGTCTGTACAAGGCTAGAGTATATATTTTACATACACTTCGGACTCCAGACCGAAACGAAATTTGGCCGATGTATGCCGCGTCACAATCATTGCAGCTTATTTCATAAATATTTTATGTACAGTAGAACCGCGTTAATCCCACCTTGAATAATCCAACTCCTCGGATTTTCCGACCCAAATCGTTCACGGCGGCTGTTTACAAATTTAACAAATATTCGAGTTTGTGCTACTTATTACTTATATAAAAGTGAATATGTAAGGAACTTACGGGTACAGGATGTTCCGGCTCCGCGTTTAAAGGTGTACGATCTTCTGGCAGGAGTGGTATTGGTAATGCCAGAGCCCTTGAGGCTCGACGTGTTGCCCGTAAGCAACGTACAGCTCCGACCAAAGTAATCGCAAAGGCTCCAATGAGCGATATTGCAATAACGGCGATAATATATGCTGAAATGAAAGAGAAAAATTTTATAAAATGCAAACAATTTCCAATTGACAGATGATTTCATTTAGTAAGGCTTACTAAGAGTTCGAAGCCTTTTCCATCAAAATAAAAATTCGTATCCCTATAGTACGTACTGTAATCCTGTACTATGGTACGTCATTGACAGTTACGTGTAATCAGATTTAAATTTTGTGAAATCCAGTCGTTCAAGGTACCCACCGGCGACCATTCAAAGTTAATCATGGCCTTGAAGACGATATTTATTCAATCCCAGACAGCAACATACTTTGATATGAATACGATTACTTGTAGGAGTGGATTTCTAAAAGAAAATTGATAATGATTCTTAGCAAATTGGAATGAGAGAGCTGACAATCGTCTCAAGAGACTTGAAAGAATATTATGTACTACATTCCATTTTAGTGACATCTGAAACTTTCTCGGCATATTCAGTTTAAATCACGACTTCTCTAGGAATGTGCTTTACGATTTTTTGAAATATCGCCAGTAGACGAAATATAACGCTAAACAGTTATGATTGTAAAGAATCGTGAAATCAATATACGTAAGAAATCTTTGTTTTTTTTTGCCCAAGGATACATATTTAAAAATCGATAACGATCCCACAAAGGAAAACAATTTGAAAAATGAAGGAATATTAAAATCGAAAGGGACGTTACGTACATACATATATGTGTTGGACTACAATATTTTTTAAATCAACTGTCAGAACCAATCAATTTCCTTCACCAATTCGAACAACTCAATTCGTCATTCCGTTCCACAAGACCTGTCCGCTCCACTCTATGCATCTAAGCGAAGTGGGAGACTTCTTATTCCTACAAGTCGTTGCAATACGCCTTTCACCAGTGGTCACCATCACTTAAAAATTCGACAGGGGAACAACTTCCATTACGATTTGGAGCACGCATAGCAAGATATTATAGGAAATTTGTCCGTTGATTCTTTATCCTGAACCGTCAGTTGCGCTCTCTGCATAATGAAGTACAACGCTAACCAAGTGACGTCAAAGGCTAACGCAATATTCGCCATTTTCCAACGTTTTATCCATACCATTGAATCAGCTAGTGTACTCGTATCTTCGATTTACCCCGTCATGTACACAATGGATTCACGACTGGTTTGCTCTTTTTTGGCACATATGAACAACACTCTCTAAATGTTGTATCTACATTGTAAGCAAAATTTGATTGTCCTTTCTTTGGCGGGATGTATGCTGCTTTACAGGTATGATTTGACCGTTTTTACTGTACCGACTAGTTTCAAATTCCATAAAGATCAAACCTGACGTACTCGGTGGCCGGGTGCTCTCGGTCACCGCTGTACGATGCTATATTCAGAGAAACGGAGGTTCGATCCTCGGCGCGAACATAAAAACTGCCTGTGGGTACTATTAGAACTCCCACAGCACTCCAAGCAAAGACGGCGCGAATAGGAGGCACATGCTACCAACTGCACCATCGGAAAAAATGTATGCTATCGAAACGTCAACAAGTCATGCAAGAGATGTTGACGCGCCTATGCCCCTGGAGGGGTTCAAGGCAACGAACAAACCCAAAGTAATTCCAAACTTCTAAAGTATTGATCGGTAAAGAATTTTCTTCAAGAGCCTTTATATAAGGTGACTAGGTTCAATACTGCTCGTTCGCCAACATTTGATGCATCGCCCAAAGGCTGTACAGCAGCAATCAGTGTTTTGGCTAGCAATCAGAAAACCTCTGAGCCAATCACCCTCGATGCCGGCAGCATGTTAATAAGCTTGCATATTGAGAGTGCATCCGTGATAGCCGTCAGTTTTATATTCTTATGTACTATACTTATTACTAGAAGATTACTACTATACTTAGCCTTTAGTTCAAATAACACCCACACTTTGAAGCACGCATAAGTTCATCTTCAACGCTTTAGCCTGAGCCGCATTCTTCTTACTTATCTACAGTTGAAACATCCGATTCTGGTAAAACTCATTATTAAGGTAGTGATACATAAGCGAGTAATAACGCGGTTTTTGTCCTCTACGATAAAGCTCGCTAGTGTATAACTTCACCGTACTGATTCGCGGCCCGTGATT
The DNA here is from genome assembly GCA_964017055.1 of Chloromyia formosa. Taxonomy (NCBI): domain Eukaryota; kingdom Metazoa; phylum Arthropoda; class Insecta; order Diptera; family Stratiomyidae; genus Chloromyia; species Chloromyia formosa. The sequence goes on along the minus strand of OZ024814.1, from coordinate 132,378,111 downwards.
GCCGCTTGAAATTTTTTCTCGTATTGCGAGTAAAACCGACAGTGCATCACGTTTGCAAGCCAAGTCGACAGCTTCCCGGTTCGAACAACTGATTAATGACTCGTTCGGGTGTTAAAAAATGAATTAGTGAACGCTAAATCGTGAATTCTTAACGGTGCTTTTGGTTTTATACATCGAGTCGAGTGAATATAAAAATAAAAGTGTAATGTGACGTACATGCAATAAATTATTTGAAGTGAATCAGAAATATGGCGACTCGATATCAGCAAGGAATAAAACCGTCGAGTATTACCGACAAGCCATACTGCTAATGTATCACTAAAGCGCTATGTGTGATTATACTCGTAATGACATTGATTTCATTCAATGTATCACCAAGGCAGGCCAACGAGTAAAACCGGCGAGTAATACTGTCGTGAGTAAAACCGCTAACGTATTATCGCCTTTGTTGTAGCTACTTAAGCTGTGGAGCCCACGCAAGATGAGTACGAAATCATTTCAATTTAAAACCCACTATTGGTCATAAACGTTGTCGCGTTCAGTGGCCGTGGTCATTCGGTCACCGCTCTACAATACTAATCTAGAGATCGGAGGTCATATCTCAGCGCAATCAAAAACTGTGAAGTGAACCGTCGGCTTGGAGTGAATCATTCTGTTATCAAAAGAGTCTGGGAGAGGCACCATAGGACAAATCACACGAAAACGAGAACAGGGCCGACCAAGATCAGTATCTTACAACGAGTCTAGATTTATATGTTTAAGCGCACTCAGAAATCGTCAAAACACGGCACCTTCCATACAAAATGACTTCAGACACGCCATAGGAACCGTTATTTCAACACAGACCACGCGTAAATGTGCGGAAATGATGGTCGAACCAGAGTCTGGAGAAGAGGAAACGGACGTTTCCTACCCTATGCCCTTCAACCCACACCACCTTTTGGCGGCGGATAAATTATGATGTGGGGCCCCATGCTATTTCCTTAAACGCCAAAAGCGATTTAGTTATCATCGCCAACGGCAATTTGACAGTTCAGCGATACATCGAAATGCTAAGACTTCACGTTACTGGTAGAGCACAAGATGGAGCCCGCGCTTATACTGTAAACTTACTGCGTGAGTTCCTCACGGCCAATAATGTCAATCTTCTTGACTGGCCAGCGTCCAGCCTAGACTTAAATCCCAATGAACATTTATAGGACCAGCTGGGGCAATGCGTCAGGACCCGTAAAAACCCTTCTCAGACCTTAGGAGAGCTGGAACAAGCCCTAAAGGACGAATGGGAGAAAATTCCCCAGGATGATATCAGGCGTCTCATAATAAGCATGCCTAGGCGAATTGAAGCTATTATGCGAGCTTGTAGCGGCAATACGCGCTATTAAGCAGGCGGTGAAGCAGAATAAAAAATAGAAATAAGAAATCATAAAATATTGCTAGAAGTTGGTTCTTTTTTTTAAGAGTTCGTCAAATTTATGATATATTTCATATTTCGTTATTTTAAAAATTAATTTTCAAAAATGTTTTATACTGTTTCCCCTGCCTACACTTATATACATATAAAAAAAATTACCATGGCTTCCTTATTCTATTCAGATGAGAGAGTTTTTGACTTTTACAAGTGGTCCTTTAATTGTTTTGCGGTGCGTACTCAACAAAGGCTCAAATTTCTCGAATTTTCGCCTGCACAGCCGCCCATCTCCGGGGGCCAAAATGCCTCCATCTCTTAGTGTGAATGTATGGGGCCTATCAAAATTCGTACAAATCGGCATGAATCGCTTAGCGTTTCTATCTACTATTATCCGTTTATTATTCAAAATCGTAGACACAGTGCGGTTTTCATACAAGATACACCAAAGTACACCGCGGTATAAATGTGCTTATAGCGTTGTCAAATACTGTGACACTGGATGAGGATTAAAAGAAGATGAATGTCATTACTGCCATCTAAAGAGACAGGCAAGCGCTCAGCTGATCGCGTGAAATCTGCCTTCATTCTTGTCGTCATAGATGCCTTTGTGTGCGATTCTGGCAAAGTAGCGGTTGACGACTGATAGCGGCGAGTCCGGTTTTCGTGTTTAGTTTTCCGCGTTCAATATTAATTTAGTGTTTATCTACTAGTTAAAGTGCATCTAGTTATCCGAGAGAACAATATGTGTGCGAAGAAAATGTGTTGTGTGCGTTTGTATGCAAGGTGTTTGCACTTTGCAGCCGTAGTTGCCGTACTTGCCTATTCTTTAGAGGGACTACACTGCAGTTTATCGCTCAGTTTATCACGTGTGGCATCATGTCTGAACTGAGCAGTTTTGGCAGATTTTTCCGCAGATCTGAGATCTGTGCATTGGGGCCCTGTTTTGCAACGATAATCTGCGCAGATTAACACAGTTTATCGTTCAGTTTTATCAGTTTTCGACCAAATTTCACCATGACCACCAAGCGGTACCGCACAGGGCACAGTTAATTTGTATATGATGTGCACACTTCGCCAAAAATGATAAAACTGAAGAAAATATCGGAACTAATTTAGCGAAAATTGAATGTAGCCTACACAACACACCTTCAATTCAGATAACTGTACAGATTTTTTCACAGATATTAAGCACGAATATCTGCGCAGATAAACAGAAGGTCTGTAGTTCCCTTTATACAAATATTCTCATTGACGTAGCCAACGAAGGCAGAATTTCTATGTGTGCGATCGAGTTTTTTCTACAGTCCGGCCTGCAGTGATGTCATGCGTAATTTACAACTCACACTTTTTAGTAAAGCTATTAAATATACACCAATATTCTTATCAAATAATAATAATCAGGATATATTCTACGACACGTCGACACATAAAACTTTTACACAATGCATCGCACTGGTGTCCCCTGAAATGCACTTAATTCGATTTAGATACTGCCTGGAGTCATGTTTATTTTTAACGCAACAGATTCATTTCCATAGTATTGCACTACATATGTGTATGTGTATTATCGACGCTTCAAAGATTTAAATAAAGCAAACAACAACAGAATACAAAAAAAAATCCAGCAAAGAATTTATCCATGATAAAATGACACTATCCGTCTACCTAAAGCCTCTGCATTCCCATCTTGTGACAATATTTTCAAGAGGAAAGATATTATTTAGCATGCGCGCAAGGGACGTTTCTGTGCATATGTTTATTAAGTGACTGAATGACTGACGGGGCCGATTCTAGAATACAACAACCACCGATCTGTGGCCTACAGCTCGGTTTCACTTTCCAGAAAAGCTACACAAACAGACAACTATCGGCCACAATTCAATTTCAGCAAAGCATGAGGAGTGGACTTTATCGAAATGTTTCTCGTTTGGTTCAAGGCTGAATTATAGAAAAAACTTTGCCCTGCCACGCGACACGCATTGCGAGGTCATTGCCATCAGAAAAGCAACAGAAGCAATTGCGATAGTAGCGAAAGAAGCGTACTGTGTTGGCTACTGCTTAATCTCATCTTTCTGATAAAAAAAAGGAAGTATGTACATACATAGGTACATATCTTATAAATTGTATTATATGAAATAAAACTAAAATGCATCACTGATGGATATTATATGAATATTTTTGAAGAACGAAAAAAGACATTTTAGGTCTATGTTAGAAATGAGAATGATGTAATTATCTAAGAGTGCTCCTTCAAGACTAATAATGCTAAAAATATGCAAGACTCTCCCGTACTTCACTGAAATCAAGAATTTTTCATCTGACTTGGTGAATATACGAGTACATGCAGTGAGTCACAGTCAAAATGACCCACCTTATGTTATTGTCACCATACACTGTCGAACTCGAACCTAGTACAAGTGGGCCGGTTTTCTTCACATCTATGTGAAGTGTGTGTGTGTGTCAGAGAACATTTGTACCAGGTTCGAGTTTGACAGTGTATGGTGACACTTAGAGAAAGAATTACTTAAAAAATAACTGAAAAACCATTCAGATCAAAATTATTTTTATGTAAGTTTATTGTCTTAACATGTAAGTCTCTTATCTCAGTGTGTAGCTATTTTTTCTTCTTAGTACACAAGAAATGATATAAACTTACAAAGTTCTAAAATACACCTCTCAGTTAAAATGCTTAAATAAATGTAAAAAGCATATACAGGGTGCCCCGCTTCAAATGGTAAATACTTTGATGGTAGATAGTAACGTTCATTTGTGGAAAATTGACACCAAAGTGGACACTTTGTTTTTAACCGTTACAGAGTTATAGCAATTTTTTGTAAATTGTGTCAAAAAGCTTGACTTTCGAACAAAATCAAAATTTCCCACTCTCCCAATCATTTAATTCGAGATTTCACCTCACTTTCTGAAACTACATAAAATTTCATATAAAACATAAAATTCCCCGGTTTCGAAATTCACCGTTATCTTCAAAGATACAACTGTTCAAACTTTTAAAATCGATTTTTCATAGAAAATTCAAACAACGCTACTGCAAAGAGAAATCTGCAAATTTTACAAAAGTCGCCCCTGTTGGCTTTCTAACGGTATATTTTTATACCCATCACGGATGTGATGGGGAGGGTATACTATATTAACTTTGTCATGAAGTTTGCAACGCACAGAAGGAAGCATCTCCGACCATATAAACTATATATATTCTTGGTCAGTACATATTATGAGACGAGTCGATTAAGCTTTGTCCGTCTGTCCGTCTGTTTATATGCAAACTAGTCCCTCAGTTTTAAGGCTATCGAGCTGAAATTTTGTACAAAGCCTTCTTTCTATTGCACACAGTATATATGTCGGAACCAATGGAATCGGACCACTACGTCATATAGCTGCTATAAGAACGACCGGTTCAAAAATTCCTCTTTGTGAGAAAAACTTTTTTATTTCTAAAGATATCTTTTCCAAATTTCACACCAGTCAATAGTATATTCAATCAAATCACATTCCCGAATTTGGATGAAATTGCATTACTCAGTCGTATACGAGGGTTGCCTTTTATATTTCGGGATTAGAGAACAAAAACAAATATTAATCATTGAAAATCGCTTTATTGTTTTTCAAAATATTCCCCATGAAGATCTATACACTTTTGCATGCGTTTGAACCAATTGTCAAAGTACTTTTGCCACTCTGATTGAGGTGTCTCCAAAACATGCATTCTGAACGCAGCAACCGCTTCTTCAGGTGTTGAAAAACGTTGACCTCTCAGTTTGTTTTTTACGTACGGGAATAAAAAGAAGTCATTCGGTGCCAAGTCAGGACTATACGGCGGATGACCCATCAGATCTATGTTTTGAGTGCTCAAAAATGCAGTTGTTTGAGCTGATGTGTGAGAGCTCGCATTGTCGTGGTGAAGAGTGATCCGTCTTCGGCGGTTGGTTTTCCTGATTTCTTGGAAGACAACTGGCAAACAAATGGTTGTGTACCACTCAGAATTGACTGTTCTGCGTTGTTCTAGTGGTACGGTTGCGACATGTCCAGTTTTTCCGAAAAAGCAGGCGACCATTTGCTTGGAAGTGCTTCGTGCGCGAACAACTTTTGTTGGGTTTGGCTCATCTTGAAACGCCCATACAGTCGACTGCTGTTTACTTTTGGGCTCATACGCGTAAATCCACGATTCATCACCTGTCACGATGTCATAGACGTGTTTCGAAGCACCGCGATCGTATTTTTTGAGCATTTCTTTCGACCAATCGACACGAGCCTTTTTTTGAGCGATTGAGAAATTGTGTGGGATCCAACGCGAACAAATTTTTTTGACAGTCAAATGTTCATGCAATATTGAATGTATGCTGGTCCCACTAATGCCTAAGGTTGTCTCAATCTCACGATAGGTCACATGACGATCTTGCAATATCAGTTCGCGCACAGCATCAATGGTTTCCGGACAGACGGACGGTTTTGGACGACCTTCACGAAATTCGTCTTGGAGTGAACTACGACCTCGATTGAATTCACCATACCATCGATAAACACTGTTCCTCGATGGAGCTTCATCGCCAAAAATTGAATTCAGTTCATCCATGCACTGTTGCTGAGTTAATCCACGTCGAAAGTTGTAAAAAATAATCGCACGAAAATGTTCACGATTGAATTCCATTATTTGGCCGAGATAAATCTTTTAAGTTACTGTAAAAAACACAAATAGCGCTCGTATGTCAAAACGTTCTGAGTACGTATAACCTCAAAAATGTCAAACTTTACGATAGAGCTGTCAGTTGCCAGATTGCAACACTAGGGTTGTCCAATCCCGAAATATAAAAGGCAACCTACGTAGCTGTCATAGGAACAACCGTTCCAAAAGCAAGTTTTTGTTAGAAAAACTTTTTTATTTCTGAAGATATCTTTACCATATTGTCCAATTATATTGACTGCCGAACCACATTCCTGAATTTGGTTGAAATCGGCCCACTATTTCATATACCTTTCATAGGAACAGTGAAATCGAAACAAATGTTACTACTAATTTCAGTGTAGCAAATGCACCATAAAATACAACGATGGTATGATACCCTTCACTCGAAGCGTTTCCATCACAGTCTGTTAGACACATACCTAAAGACTAAACTATTACTTCCAACAATTCTAAACGTTAAAAGTATTTTGTCGCTAATAGTATTCAGATTGGCGGTTTCAATGAAACTTTATGCAAAATAGATGGAATTGAGTCTTGCTTACTCGTCAGCGAATGACCGTCGAGTCCAGAGAGTACAATGTTAACATAAAATAACTCAGTCTCAAATCCAATTCTATGAATGTATTACAACAGGCACGATTCCACTATTTCAATTATCCAATTATCAGAATCGAAGACAATGACATAATATTGTAGTTACCAGACTAATAGATTAGTAGGAAACCCGGTCTAGTGATTATCAATTGTGTCTGCATAGAGGAGAAAATGTATATTATACATGGCTACCATACCGCACCATAGTCTACCTGTTCTCATACCTATATAAGTGGGTGTCGGGATTGGCAAATCTATCTAGATTTAGGGGTCTGGTGTACATATACTGTATATACTTATGTATCTACTCTTTGATTGGATCAAATGGGTATATTATTTGTCGATATTTGCTGTGTTTTATTCAAAAGTCCAAATCAGAGCAGAAAACATAAACATACAGCATAATTTTGCTGCCTAAAGAAAATTTGTCCGGTTGTATATGTATAGGTACTAAGGATTGAAATTTTCTCTAAAAATTGAGTTGACATTTGAATTCTAACTAAACCATGACACACTCCCAGCAAAGATATGCCCTGTTTTCGTGTTCGCTACCCTAATTTGCTCTCGATCGTTGTTTTTTTTTTTGTCGCTTAACCTGCTCTACTCTGCTTTGTGCGAAAAAAACGCAGCTATTTTGTTTTTGCCCCCAAACGCAACCAATGAGTGCCAACTCTTAGGTCATGCTGTGATTAAAAATGTTAAATTTGACTACCGGTCCGTTTTTTTTTATTAAAAGGTTACCTAAAACAAATATTGGCGTTCTCTTGAGCAATTAACACTTCCTATAACCGAACGGACGTTGGTTCTGATGGTGTCCGGTTATGAGAGCGTACACTGTGTATCATTCACAGCTGAGTCGACTGCAGGCCGGCAAGAAAAGCAATTAATTGAATCTATTCGAGGCAGGAATCGAAAAATGTGTCCTCTCTCTTGATAAATCGGCCACTTGTGCGACAGTGCTGTTGTGAAAACCGCGAAAAAACTTTGATCTGATTAAGGCAAAACTAGCAAATTTTTGTACAAATTTTTGATCAAAAGTTTTAAGATCGATTGTTGATAATCAAATAATCAATAACTCGATATTAAAATGTTTGTTCAAAAATTTTAACAAAAATTTGCTACTATGTGTGAGGTTTACAGAAGCTGCAACTGAGAATGAAGAAAACAAAGCGCTATTAAGAAATTTCCGCAAAAATTAAATGTTAGCTGCTTTTTTTAACAGTTCATACCAGAGCAGAACAACAATTGCACGCGTTAAACTAAGAAAATTGCTCTGGGTAGGGCTGGTTGTTAGTGTAATGTGTGCGATTGTTGTTCTGCACTTGATCTGAATTGCCAAAAAAAAGTAGCTACACACAACAACTAAACATTTTAAAGGTTGTATGAGTAGTTGAAATGACGTCCGCTATCAGCTGTTTAGCTTACGGAAACTTAACACACCGTCCATAAAACAAACAATGATTCGGGGTATCGAATATGAATCAATTTTGAAACATGTTTTTATTGGAACGCAGCCAAAGACACGACGAGAATGAGTTGGCGAGTCCGTGATGGTCTCAAAGGCCCCGTTTGAGCCCACGTTGAAGCCATCAGTCGGTGAGTGGATGAGTCGTGAGTGATTCATGGTCTCATCCGTTTGAAAGCGCTAATTTAACTATAGGTGCGTTTTTTGAACAACGGGTTAGGGTAAGCTAACTTGTGGAGCAAAAAAACCTTTAAATGGCATGTCATGTAGAGAGTAGTCTGATTGGCTTTTAAAATTGACCGTAGCGACAAGCAATTATGAATATGACCGCGTAAATATTAGATAGTAGTGGCGAGAAAATATAAAATATTGAAATTACGAATGAACTGTCGTCGAAGCTTCACACCAATTGTCAAATTAACGACAAGGATACCTATAGGCGTGTTTTGCTGGTACAATTGTACAATCTATCGAGTTCAGGTTAGCCAACCCTCTGGCCCGTACAGGTATAAGTTTTTGTTGTAATGCATGAAGATACCCTAACCTGCACCAGATAAATATTCAAAAAAAAAAAACACATGTATTTATCGAGCTCGAGACCATGGTTAAAGCATTCTGGAAACACCGGCTCTTTGACTGTAGAGTTCGCATTCGTGTGAAAGCAATGTTAGATTTTATTGGGTTTTGTCGCATATGTCAATCAATTGAATCCTGTAAAATACCATTCCGTCAACTACATATTGGTGATAGCAACATTGTAAATACAATATAAAAACAAACTAATACAAATTGATCATTTGAAAGATTAACGTAAAAGTCATGTCAACGTGTGTATTAAACAAAAGGCCAATTAACTGCCAACTGTACTATATGAACATTTTATATGTATTTTCTGCAACTCCATGACTTTCACTCGCGTCTAGCTTGGACTACTACAACCCCCGCACACATTTTCTGTTGTTCGAACAACACTGTTGCAGTAACAAGTGATAACATCACCAACTAATTTCACACACTTCAAAAATAATGTTTTTTACCCTTAAAATCGTAACATGTCTGTTTCAATTTAAATTCACATTTGGCAAAGAAATTAGTTCGATGTATTAATAATTAAAAGTATTACCGCCAGCAAAATACCTTTATGTTTAAGGTGACGACGACGAGTGTTGCAACGACAACGCAGCTTAATTTTAATTAATTATATAACGAGCGTATAATACAAAAGGCAACATGCAGACTACAGAATTGATTGGCTCAATCAACACGAATTGCAAACATTTTCAATTCATTGTGTATTAAGTTGCAGTGTTGGTTGTGCTATGACCGGGGCTGAAACAATGTTGCAAATAATTGGCCTCAGCAATCGACTCGACTTCTCGACTGGCTGTCTGCCTTTTAGCGCCTGGAGCTCGCAACAGAATTTATACGGGTAGAAGAATAACAAGTTGAGTGCCACTGATATTTATACCTCAGTCCTTAAAAGGTACATTGTTTTTGTCACGACGAAAATATGTAACATCTTAAAGGAGGATCCAGAGGTATAGCTATATACAGTCATTTCCACAAGACCGTATACCTCACAAAATAAAAGAAAGAAATTTTATTTTTTATTGAAAGTAAATACAAAATACATTTTCGCAATTATATTTAATACATGGTCCAATCGCCGTCACTATTGATTATTGACTGGCATCTTCGGTGACAACTTTCGGCCAATTTTTCCGCGTAGTCTGTCGATAAGTTATTCCAAATTGATTTGGATTGATTTTGAAGCTCCTTGAAGCTTCTGCTTCATTAATCCCCAAACATTTTCAATAGGATTGGCATCCGGCGATTGCGAAGGCCAATCAAGTACTTGAATGTTATTTTCTTCTTTCCGTGTACACAACCGGCTTCTATGTTTCGGATCGTAGAAACCAATCGGTGTTGTCGTTGCCATATAGCATCCTAGCAGACTTCAATAATCCTTTCTTGTACAAAATGATCATCCTTTCAGCAGTAAGAATTCTGGTAAACGTTATTAATTTTCCGAAACCGCGTGCAGAAAAGCATCCATAAACATGGACCTTCACAGGGTGTTTAACGGTTCGGTTCACGACAGCTTCTCCTTTTTGTGCCCACACTCGTCTCCTGAACGTATTTACAGCAAAACTTGATTCATCCGTAAAGATCACGTTGTCCCAATCACGATCGATGTTTTCCTTAGCCCACTCTACACGTCTTCGCTTCTGGTTTTCGGTAAGTAATGGTTTCATCAAGGCATACCTGGTTTTGATGTTTTCCTCTTGTAATCTTCGCCGAATCGTATTCAAGGACACGTAAATATTCTTCTTCGATAACATTTCCTTTGCTTGCACTAAGGTAGTAACGGACGGATTTTTCTTAAAAATATCAATGATGGCCTTATCCTGGGTTTTTGAAGTGCTTTGGGTTTTACCCCTACCAGGTAGATCGTCTACATTTCCAGTATCTTTAAAACGCTTTATCCACTTATTCACAAACTGTGTCGAAACTTTCAGGTACTTTCCGGCCGATGCAGGTGTCATTTTTGGTCCTTTCGGATGACTTACTAAAAACACAGCTTCGAATCGTTTTTTGTAAATCGCACTCATTTCACTTGACGTCTTATCACTCTCCTACTTGAACTTAGAATGACCAAATTTATACAATGCGAAAAAGAGGAAAAATGCAGGTAACTAAAAGTCGCCCACCACTCTTTGAGAAATGGTGCATTAAAAAGTTACAAAGTATACGCTCTTGTGGAAATGACTGTACATATGGAAATGATCAGGGTCACCTCCTGATTCGAATAAGCCATGTCTGTCTGTCCGTTTGCACGATAACTTGCGATAGCATGGAGCTAGAGACTTGGAATTTTGATTAAATGTTCATATTAGGCCTATTCGATTCACACCGGATCTCGTAGGATCTCCATACGAATTGGCCGACGGGCCAAAGACCGGTCTGCAATTTTGTATGAAGATCCAACGAGATCCGGGCGAATCGAATAGGCCTACTATGATCTAGTCGGTTAGTATTTGACACGATCAGACCAGGCGTTCCCTACGCCTCCTACAAATGATACTTAAATTTTGGTCAAATATTTGCAGTAGGACGGCAAAATTTTTAGTTCGTAGAAAAACTAAATACTCGTAGTTTAGTCAGAAAAATAGAACACACAGTGTTTTATGGGACCGTGCACACAGCGATTACTAAATAGTCTAATTTGCTGTGTGTGCGGTCTCATAGACCGCCGTGTGTTCTATTTTGCTGACTAAACTATTTAGTTTTTCTGCGAACTAAAAAGTTTGCCGTGTGCGCGGACTCTTATTTGAATCGTAAATCTCCTAGTGGGACATAGCGCGTCAACTGTTCCCATGTAACTTAGTTGGTGTTTCGTTAGCATAAGCTGGTTTCGGACGACGCATGTTGGTAGCATGTCTCTCCTGTCCATTTAGCCCAATATCTGCGACAAGTCCGGAAAGTTTCTGGCTTATTGTTACGCCCCACACCGCACGGAGAAGACAACAAAATATCCATGGGCACGAGGTGGACGTGACTCGAACCCCTGACCGGTAGCGTGAGACATCAGACTGACGCCTCAACGCACTCAGCTACCGGCCGCCCCGTAACTATACACATACCCGTACCTATCCACATTAAACATCCGAAAACCACTTATGTACGTGTGCTTTGAAATTCTTGTTGATGCAAAGTTGTTGTGATGGCGATAGAAGCATCCTCTAGACTAGACTCTGTATTGCCACTACTTATTCGACCTTCAGACGACTGTCATCTGATTTGCATCATACACGTATACATACATTATTATTGTAAAATTGAAACTATGGAAGCATTTCTTTTGACTGTCTTCTGTTTTCAATTTTTTGTTGTGTTGTGCTTATTAACAAGAAGTGCCAACATCCATTGGTGACGCTATGTCGTGTTGCGCTTTTAGCCTATATGCGATACGATACGAGTCCGAAGCGTATATACCCTAGACTTGTACAGACCTAGTGGAGATACCAAAAGTACCAATTGGCAACGACCATATGCATTAAGAATGGGTCTCCTATATGGCCAGTTCATAGGAGAGGTTGGCACTCATTCATTAGGATCTAGAACATTCTCAAAATCAATTAACTAACTAACCCATTCTACAATATTTGTCGAATTTTTCAAGTCGCTAGCTTCATTCTATCGGAAGGTATTGCTTATTTGAAGTTTCACTTGTAGAGGAGGTAAGGGTTCCTTAAGTCGGATCTTGCTCATCATTGCCACCAACCAATTAGATCACCCTACAACCATTTAAACAAAATTTCAAGTCTCTAACTTCACTCTATCGAAATTTATCGCTTATTTAAAGTTTCGTTTGTAGGGGAAGTAGGGGTTTCGTTGGTCGGATGTTACCCAGCTTTAATGCCAACTAACTCAATCTCACTTCGAACATTTGACCAAAATTTCAAGTCACTGGCTTCATTCCATCAAAAGTTATCGCTTATTTGAAGTTTCATATGTAGGGGAGGTGGGGGTTCCTTGGGTTGGATCTTGCCCATATTCAACACCAACTACGTAGGTCTTACTAGCAACATTCCACCAAATTTTTAACTCGGAAGTATCATTCTATCAAAAGTTATCGCTTATTTGAAGTTTCATTTGTAGGGGAGGTAGGGGTTGCTTGAGTCGGATCTTACCCATTTTCAATACCAACCAAGTAGATCCTACTAACAACATTTTGTCAAATTTTCAACTCGCTAGTGTCATTCTGTCGAAAGTTATCGTAATTAAAGGAATATTGAATTTTTTTAAATTTGTAGGGGAGGTAGGCGTTCCTTTGATCCGATTATGCCCAACTTACTAGAACTCAAGCATCTTCTCACCCCAGGGTTACATGCTAAAAATCAGGCGTCTACGTCAATTGGTTCAAGAGTTATAGACAAAAAACCCGAAAAGTAGGGTAGTACGGGGCTCTTTGTAAGAAAATTACCGTTAGTTTTCAACTGATCGATTTTATTTTCCCAGGAGTTTATAAGATTACCCTCACGAGTAATCTACCAAAGCTAGAGCTTTTCATATTTATTTAGTCGGGAGTTAGAGATACATTTAAGTATTTTACATATGTAGGGGAGGTAGGCGTTCTCTTGGCTTGATCATGCCCATTTTCAATACCATCCAACTAGATTACACTACCAACATTTGACCAAAATTTCAAGGCTCTAGCTTCATTCTATCGAAAGTTATCGTGCGAACGGACAGACAGACAGAAAGACAGACAGACAGACAGACAGACAGACAGACATGGCTTAATCGAATCAGGAGGTGACCCTGATCATTTATATATATACATTGCTATACCTCCGGAGCCTCCTTTAAGGTGTTACATATTTCCGTCGTGACAAAAACAATATACCCTATACTAAAAGTCTAGGGTATAAAAAAATATACATTTCGGACTATGAACATTGGCAACGCAGACTTTTTGTATGTTCGACGTGAAATTTGCGCAACCGCAACGTAGGAAGCACATATTGTATTGTTGGTTGTGGCATTTGCATTTTATTGAGAATCAAACGGAATTTCTAATAAATAAATAAATAACTTGCGCAACAGTCCAATTTTGAACCAAGGCGAGGCCTTCAGTTGGCATCATCTCATTGACTAAATCCTGACGGTGCATTTTGTGCAGAGGTGTGTGATCAGCAACACGCTCAACCAAGTTACTTGCCCCAAATGGATACTCATTTAACAGCTGAGTGGGATTATAGTCCAACACGTAAATCCCCTTTTTTATCGAAGACTACGGCATTCAGTAGCAATCGAACCGGGGCCCAGTGGATAGAAGGCGAACGTTGCCCCATCCGGACTACTGCTTCCTCTTTAGCATCCTAAAGGTGTGTTTTGCTAGGCACCAGTCTGTGTCCATCGCAGGCGACGATCAAAAAGATACATTTGTATATACAAATAGTGCTCCTCTATGGGTCGCTAATCGCGAACAACATGCGACGATTATGTGTCTGGCAAAACGCACCTTAACACACCGAGCCGAGCAGTGTGTTGCGATTAGGTCATCGCAAACGATTTTTAATTTACATTTTTTGACGTGCAAATTGCGAGCGATGCCGTGCGTTGCTAAACAAAGAACCGACCTTGCGATTTGGTTCGAGCACGAAGAGTATGGCAATTGACGCGAGTACAGTGAAACTTTGCGATTTGGCGCCAGTTCGAATGGGACTTTGCGATCTAGCGAGATTACGAGTGGGACATTGTATCGCATGCGGGGCGATTCTCTCCCACCATCGGATCGCAATGTTTTTTAAATAAATACATATCATTATCGCATAGCACCATAGTAGGCAGTGTGAGTTCAGTCTAAGTCGTGCCGTTTATTGATCCCAGCCCACGCGCAACCCAACCCACTAGCCCACTCAATCATAACCCATGCGTGAGATTGTTTGCCCTGGAAGGACACTTTCGTGTGCGTGGGTCAGTCATTTGTTTTGATTTGAACATTGGAAATTCGCTTTGTACTGGTTTTTTTGTTTATGTTACATGACCAGATCAAAATTGATAATGAAAAATTAATTTCAATAGTAGAAAAAAAATCCAGTTTTGTACCGGACGGACCATCCGCATTTCATGCGGACAAAATTAAAAGTAAATTAAAATGTAAATACTTATCTTCTTTGCTTTTATTTTTGGTGTTTGCTAAAAAAATTAGCTACTACCTCTACTTCCATTACAAATGAAACTTCAAATAAGCGCTCGTGCCCACGGCAAACTTTTTAGTTCGCAGAAATACTAAATAGTTTAGTCAGAAAAATATAACACACGGTGTTTTATGAGACCGCGCACACAGCGATTACTAAATAGTTTATTTTGCCGTGTGCGCGGTCTCATAAACCGCCGTGTGTTTCATTTTTCTGACTAAACTATTTCGTTTTTCTGCGAACTAAAAAGTTTGCTGTAGGCGCGAGCTCTAAGCGATAACTTTCGATACAATAGTAGTAGTAGTCCGGATGGCGCAACGATAGCACGTTCGCCTTCTACGCACTGGGCCCCGGTTCGATTCCTACTGAATGCGGTAGTTTTCGATAAAAAGGGGATTTACGTGTCGGACTATGAGCCCACTTAGCTGTTAAATGAGTACACATTTATGGGGTAAATAACTCGGTTGAGCGTGTTGCTGATCATGATCACACACCTCTGCACAAGACCGTCACGATCTAGAAAATGAGATGATGCTAACTCATCTCGAGGCCATCGTTCAAATTGGACTGTTGCTCCAGTTTTTTTTTTATTTCGATACAATGGTGCTAGCGATTTCACAAATTCGACAAATATTTGTAGAGTGGGTTAGTTAGTTGATTCTCAGAATGGGCAATATACGTACATATACGTTAGTTCAAATATTCATATACAAAATGAACGATGAAACTTTTCATTGGATCCACACACACAGTTCAAACTGAACATATAGAAAACTCACTTTTAATGCATTTGGTCGTTGTCAATTGGTACTTTTGGTATCACCACAAGATCTGCACAAGTCTAGGGAATATACACTTCGGACTCTGACTTAATTTTTATAATTATTATTTACTCATCGTGTAGGCAAAAAACAAAATTGCAGAGTATAGAAATTATGTAATTGCAATTATTTATTACTAAATAAATTTAATCGAAAAAATAATTAAATATTAGTTATAACTTTTTTCAGTAAGAGTAATTGAAACGCAATTACTTTTTAAGAAAACCCAAAAGTAATTAATTAGTATTTATTACATTCAATTTTTGAAGCAATTAAATTCAAAATATTTAATTACTTGCCATAAACAACTCATAGTAATTAATTCGTATTTATTAAATTCAAGTAATTAAATTTAAAATATTTAATTACTTTTCATAAGTAATGAAAATATATACATAAAAAAAAATAATGAAACACCATCAGATGGACGATGATTAAGGGATCTAAGTACTTTTTTTTTTAAATACGTGAAGCACTCGGGTAGGTTTAAAATTGATAAAGAACCGCATTTGCGATAGCTTCCAATTATGATTAAAAGGCAACAGCAGAGCCGCTCTATGTTAAGTGAGTGACATAAAAGATCTCAGGTATGGTATTACAAAAAATAATACGTATTTTTTCAAAACCATTATGCATAGGCGTAGAATAAGAAATTAGACTTAGTGCACTTCAATGCAAATAACAACCGATTCAAATCCAACTTGAGTTAGATTCTAATGTATATTCGCTTTTTTTTCCAGAAGAATATAACTAGACCCTTGAAAATAATTCCGGAATCACCTTACATTTATAAAAACAAATTAACGACTTCTTAAGTGCTTGCCAAATTGCGTTATTCCTGTCAAATTAGAAGTGGTAACATTTCAAATGACCTTGTTTTATTAATGCAACCGCAACAATAATAATGACATGTAGTCAGACAGACGCTAGAATGATTTTTATAGTCTTCGCCGCCCCTTGCTCTTGGCTACTTAGAGCGCAATCTCGGGATGACATTCCACGTCTCCACATATAAAATATCCCGAAAATCCAACAAGCGCAAGCAGGGCGCTCGTCAAATGCATTTGAATTAAATTGATATAAAATGTAAAGCAGGCCAACGACATCAGACCTTGACACTGTCTGCAATAACTTTTATTGACATTATTAATATTAATGTCACAATATCATTTTTTGGGGATTGGACAGACAAATTCCACTGTTTACCAGACGACTTCGTCTGTCCGGTGTCCATCTAGTCACCTTCTATATCATTACCTATTGTTAATGAACAACCAAACACAACCTGTAGACCATAAAAAAAATTCTATAGACAGTTTTTTGTTTACTTTTTATGCATTACATTTATGTATATTAGGGGATCTTTGTTCTAATGCGCCAGACATTCTTCACATGATACTGAATGATCTTGCACTTCAGTGATTTTTTCTTAAACAAGTGTCTATTACTGAAAATGCATAAGAAATGGGATCGTCTGATTGACTTTAAATTTACACAGATAATCACTCATATCTACCGATAATTACGGACAATGGCGTTCTGACAAAATGACCCCCAAACAGACGTAAAATAAAAGTTGTCTCATTTTCTGGGACGATATGATATAAAAAAAAATTAGAATGGGAAATATGATTCTGGGTATTATTATTTTTACCGTCTGTCGTTCATTTGACGTCATATTCAAATGTGACGATCTAGTGAACCTACTTTTATCTGGAGAATGTTATGGACAATTAATAGTTTTGAACTTATGAATGACAAAACTGTAGATAGTTTTCAATGGACACAAGTTTTAGTTCGTTGTCATCAGTTGCTGTGAAAAAAAGTATGTATGTATATGGAACACTTGTATTTGCTTGATAAGGCAATACCAGCAATAACAAATAGTTGGGGAGCTAGTGGCCGGTTCTGTTATGGCTACTACAATGGGCCATGACCGGTAATTGGAAGCCATTGTCATAGTGTATCTACGCGTATAGCGGTTAGTATTCATTTGCCCTAACCTAGTGGGGCATAACACGTCAACTATTTCATGTGGCTTAGCTGACGTTTCGTTGGGATGAACTAGTTTCGGACGATGCACGTTGCCAGCATGCATCTCCTGCTCCTATTTAGCCGCCTATACCTGCGACAAGTCGGGAGATGTTGTGGCTAATTAAAACGCCCCGCGCCACAAGGGGAAGACACCATAAACATCCATGGCCACGAACGCCGTGGACAGGACGAGGCGGGAGAGGATTGCCTATTAATGAAATCCTAGCCAGCGCTTTAAAGCTATCATCCTCGTCACAAGGAACACTAGACATTCCTAGCAACCATAAGGGTGGTATTACACTATCATATATATATATATGTCATCATGTCAGATGGACCGTCCGATGGGGCGACCGGTAGCGCAGTGTGTTGAGGCATCAGTCTCATGTTTGAGTACCGGCGTTTCGGGTTCGAATCCCGTCCACGACGACGTTCGTGGCCATGGATGTGCAGGAGGTGCATGCTGGCAACTGCATTCTCCGAAACCAATTTATGCCGTCGAAACGTCAACTGGGCCACATGGAACAGTTGACGCGCTATGCCCCACAAGGGGTTAGGGCAATTGAGTGAGGGAGATGTCAGATGGAGTGAGTAGTGGATCCACATGTCATGCAACTAGGCCATTATGCCCTAAGCTGGATCCAATTCGATCCTACGGGATGCTGAGCAGACGGCATTTGAGAAATGTGGTGGGGGTTATCACTGGACACTGTTTGATCGGGGAGCATGCTAGAAGACTTCGACACCCGCACAATGATTACTGTAGGAGCTGCGGGGACGTAGAGGAGGAGGAAAGCTGTCATCACCTTCTGTGCACTTGCCCTGCTTTGGCGGAACGTAGGAGAGATATCCTTGGGTCCTATTTTTCTATCGATCTGGACGACCTAAAGGCAGTTAGTGTCTGTCGTCTTCATCGTTTCATTTCCAGCTCTGGCTGGTTTAACGATTGAGATAAGCTTAGTTATGCTGTATCTAGGGGGTATCACAACGGACCCAGTGGTGGTCTATGTGCGCCTTTCTCTTCTAGGCAACCCATCTAACCTAACCTATGACATCAAGTGTATGATGTCACACCCCCCTTACTGACGAAACAAAGTCCCATTTTGTGATGATTTGATTTACGTTTTTGCACCCAAATTCGAATCATAAAGGTGAAGTGAAATGCTAACGAAAAATAAAAATAACAACTTGCGGGCTTCTTTTGATTTTTCAACTTACGAGTACATAAAACACACATCTGCAAAATTTTCAATTCTACTTTGCCGGAACCAACGAAACGTAGCGTACACTATGTATTTATGTTTTTTGCATGGAAAACTGACGGTCTGTTTCTTTTTTGCTGCAAGTGCAGAACGAGGAAAATCGATAACGAGAAAATGCATTCTGTCGTTGCAACCGGCTGCCGTAGTAAGGAGAAATCTCCTCATGTCCTATTTATCGATTTCCCATAGTGTCACACTTATACCAGTGCACATAAAGCACAAACCTGAGACCACATTGAATCACGAGCTGGCTCATAGAGTGCATGTGGTTTGAATAGTGAATGCACTCTATGAATAGGATTGCTTCAGGTTGTCGTTGCACTGTGAAGGGGAATCTCGGAATATTCCCTCGGGCAACTGCAGTTGAAATGCAGACTGTGATTTTAAATATTGTATGTACATAGTTAGGTAGGGTTACCACAAACTTCGACCTCGACTTTTTTTTCGTGTACGTACTGAAAAGTATGAAAGAACGAAAGAATTGAGTTGCTCATTCACTTTTTTTAACAAAAACTAAGTACATACATAGATCTCATCGCATTTTTCGATGTTTGCCCCAATTGCAAGATTTGCTTGGTTTTCATTCCCAATTCAATACAATAACAGAGTATACGCGGAAATTCAGTCCGTAATGGATTTTTGAAAACCCGAGTGGAAAAGGTCTTCTGGGATTCCATTTTTTTATTCAGCTTTGGATATATTCTCTTTTCATTTTCTAGTCGACGTCTTCGTTTTCATCGTTGCCGGCAGCTACGATGTCGAGACAATGTTGACCCCCTTTATAAAGTTCGTGTACAAGTTAAGATTTTCTCAAAGGCTAGCTAAGCGACTTCAGACGATAATGTCGAGATAGGCGGTGCATTGCAAGCCATAGTTGCCATACTAGCGCCTATGCTTTGTAGCTGTCGCGACATCGCTATTGTACATTTATATATGTACATATCATACGTAGACATGCTCTTATAACAACAACTGTATAACCCTATATAATACTTCTCATATTCTTCGTGCTTTTTTGCTTCGTCTTTTTCTTCCTCTTTGCCCATAGCTGCAGTCATGACAGTCGTTTAGAAATGTATTTACAGGAATTTAGATTTCCTACTTGGAGAGTTTCTGAAACAAAGACGCAAGCCTGATGATAGGGCGAACCTTACGTTATATCCTCTTTCCCCAAACCCACATTGCACTTCTTTAGTTATATATGCATACAACAACAAGAGAAACGGATAGCAAACCCAAAGCGCAAGGTATGACAAAGTGGTGTGTTTTTTCCTACTGGAGACGGAAAACTAGGAGAACTCATACCGGGTGCAAAGATTTTCTTCCCAAGAAACATTGTTTTGCGTCCTTCGTGCAATGCAAAATTCTTCTGGAGAGATATTCAGATGCAACGTACACAAGGCGGAAGAACAGATATGATGGGACGAGACGGGGTCGTGTCGAGCAGACAAGGTACAAATCGTAAAAAAAGAGCTAAGCTAAGAAATTTTCTTTTGTGATACGGCTAGACAGCGATTTATGAGGCTTTCATAAAAATGGTTTAGTACTGCCAGATGGTACTTAAATGTGGGTGGAAGAATTGAAGACTCAAGTTGATAGAAGTTGGATAGTTCTTAATGGTAACGATAGCGAAGACGACGACATCATCGTCTAGGACGATGGCTGATGGAAAGAGAAGGAAGGGAAATGGAACCAAAGAAGTGTACATATATCGATATTTTGATCGTTGTTCATGCTTTTGAGAGGCTGAGTTTTTTTATGTCTTTAATGATGTTGATTGTATTAAATTGGTACATTTTCTGCAACTATTGAAAATCTAACATACGTTCTATCGACTTGAGTGGTCATTACATTATTAATTTAAAGATACCTAGATTAACAGTATCGCCCAAAAATCCTTCTTTCAAATGAAAAATTACACTCTTCAAAGCATTTCATTTTTTCTGGCATTGACACAAATTGTTCACACTTATGGAAAGAAATCTGACATGAAGAAGTAACTCTCATTTCAGTTTATATGAACGAGTCATTTCTATCACCCATACAATCAATACAAAGCAGACTCACAGAAAGTTACAATCAAAGTATCGTAGTCAACATACACCAAAATATCTTTCAGCCTCGTACATGAATAAACAATCAGCAAATTATGAAATCCATGGGCTCATACTCATATCTCGACAAATTATGTACATATGTATATATTTTAGAAAAGCATTTCCAACAATATCAATTATAGACACATCGACTGACTCCTTCCCGAAACCAAAAAGTCAACTCACATCTATCGAGAACAACTCACAATAACATCTGGCAACATTTACATTTCTCTCACCCAGAGAAAACACAATACATCCAAATCCTGTATCCCATATATACATACATATGTAGTGTTTTCCCCTAAAGTCAACGACCATCCGAATTAAATTAACGAGTTTCTAAATGAAATCCACAATTTTCCGAAACAAAATCACGACTTTCCGAGTAAAACTAATGTGTTTCTGAACTAAATTAAGAATTAGTGAATAAAAATTAACGATTTTCCGAATTAAATTAGCGACTTACCGAATAAAATTAGCGGTTTTCCGAATCAAACTAACGATTGTTACTTCGTGTTTTTTTTGTTGTAAAAAAATGGTTAAAAGTAGATCAAGCATTGAAACTTAACCGCTTTGAAAAATGAGCTTAAATGTAAATTCATTAAAGACATCTTTCTTAATAAACAGATTACAGTTTTAATGCATACATTACATACATAATATTTACCGTATAGAAATGAATGAAAAAGGCTCTAATAAATGAGCATTTAAGAACATTTTTACAGCAATTGCTGTTTTCCAATATTTTAATCTACGAGTACTTTAAAATTATTCTTGTATGTATTCAGAAAATCGAAGGAAGAGTTCTTAATTGTTTTGAAATTCGTTTTCTTCATTTATTTGGTTGTCAATTTCAGTGACAAATTCGTTGCAAAATCGCCAATTTCAATCGAAAATTACATCACATTACATTTGCAGAACCCGTAATTGATTCGTAAACCTCCCAATTTGATCCGAAAATTGTTAAATTTATTCAAGAAGTCGTTAATAAAGCTAACACATATACATATTACGAAAATTTTATTTCCACATTATTTTCTATAATCATACCAAAAAAAAATAAAATAAATAAATAATAGACTGATTTCAGACAAATATTTTATCACTGGCGACATATTATTTTTTACAGGCAGACATGAGACAATCCCCTTTCTAGTTTTTCTCAAACCGGGAGGAAGTGAATTTATAGACGAAATCCAAACAAATTAATTAGCAAACTAAGAATATATACCACCTAATAAAATTTCAGGAAAAAGGTAGAAACAAAAAAATGTCTAGACAATGCCGATATAAAAAGCGATTTAAGCAACATTTAAAATCGTTCTACATCAAAAACCCACTTACTGTCTGTAATCCTAATAAAGCTTATTACCAAATGGAATTCTATTCACTCTAGGTTTCAAGTTTACCCATTCATTTTTCCTTATATCCAGATACGAGTACACATTTGTCGCTGTCGTCTTCTAATATAAAAATTTGCGATAAAATCAAAGTGCAAAATTGCAACTTTATATCTTTTGTGACTGAGAGAACATTCGACACCATACCTGCACGTGATTTATATGCATATCCGTAGATTCATTGAAGTCGATTTCAATGTCGTAAAGAAGACAACTTTTGCATTGTCGTCTGGCTTAAGACCACCTCGTAATTTCGCAATTTGTCTAATGCTGTTGACAAGACAAAAACCGAGGAGACGAAAAAAAAAGATATTTCGTCTAGTCTTCTTAAATGAATTGCAGCCAATGGTCGGTCATCTTGAGACAAAATCATATGTTCCTAGCTGAGAACAGTCTGACTAATTCAGTGGCATTAATACATAATACATATTAAGTTATCGGGAAATTTGAAAATTGCATTTGTCGCTGTATAACAAATTTCTATTGAATATCGGATGAAATATCTTTGTCGGATTGTATTTTAAATGCTGATTTTTGATGTTGAAGTCATGAGCTTTCAAAACGACAATAGAAAATACTCGTGTCTGAAGAAATATAAAAATATTTTTATATATATAGATTTGGAGGGAATCATCCATAATGCACTATTACTGTGGTTTTGAGTTCACAATATAGAATTCGATATCATCGGAATGATGATTTATTTTATGGTTGATGACTTTATCAGGCAACTTACCCAATTTACCCAGGGTCTACCATCCACAGAAGTATTATATTTTGAATTTGCATAGTTAACACCATAATATAAAATATATTTCAAATCTTCACATTTTGTGAATATTTATGAGGTATTCCCATATACATACCATGAGACAGATAATTAGCTTGTTTTGACATAGAAAATTGTCAAATATCGACTCTCAGAATGATTTGGAAGAATTTTTAAGACTTTACAATATACTTTATGGTGTCGCTCGATGTAAATATTTTTTTTTTAATTAATAGCAGTTATATAGAAGGAATGTTAAGACTTTATGCACCGTTCTCACAGCTAATTTTTTTAGCGGAATTCTGCCGCCTGTTTTTCTATTCTACGTCTGTACCGTCTCTCAGCATTAATTTGCGGCTGAAGTGGTTTCAAATCCTCCTCCATCGAATGCATTTTCGGAACTCTTTTTTTTATGATCTGTTTAATTATAAATTGCAAACAGTTCTAGTTGTCAAAATCTCAGCAGCCCGTATCAGCCGTTTGGAATTATCGTTCGACTAATTTTTAACTGGACTTTATAACTTTGTAGTTTATCCTATGAGCCAGACATTGAGAAAACAGCCTTATGTCAAGTTTGCAAAAAAGGCGTTATATTTCAAGCAAAACACTTTCCTACAACGCTCCTTATGGTTTCTTTTTATTTCTAGAAATCACTTTTTCAACTGTATTGTGTTTAGGGTGGGGTTTTTTTTTGACAACCGTTTACCGAGTATCAACTCGTTCTCGATTACGTTTTTTTCAATAACAGTTTCTCCAACTGTTCGGCCATCCGTTGCGTTTCTTAAGAAACCATTTCTTCTTTAATATTTTCTTGGGATGAAAGTGTTATTTTGCTACAAGAAATTTTTAGCAGCCAACTATGTATTTTGCTTAGAACTAGCTGAAAGAGGTCGCCTAGCTCGTTGTTCCATCTAGCGTTCGTTTCGCACTTGACACTAATTTTGATCATTTTGTATATTTCACGTTCACTCTGCCCGGGTGGAGGGCAGCCGCTCATCGTGTTACTTTCATCCCTGCCTTCCCAATATACTAATACTAATTTTGTTATCCCAAATGACGCCGCCCTGCTAGGTTCGGTTAAACGGAGTTTTAATGTATTGTATCATTGTCGGTTCGCGAACTACCTTGTTTTCTTCCACGGCCTCCAGAAAGTACTCTGAAAAAAATCGTTATGTTGGCCTACTGTTGCCAATTTATTTTATGAATCTTCCCCACTGAGTTTCTGATTGTGCTGTGTCATATTTTTTTTTTTCATTTTCTCCGTCACAAAAATTAAATTTCTCCACTGAATGTAGGACCAGCATATGCTGACGGTTCAAAAATGACACCCGCGCTGTCATTTTCATACGATCTTTGTCAGTAGTCAGTTTTGCGCTGTGAAATTTGATAACTGATGAATGACTAGATGCGACTGTTGTTGATAATACAACAAGCCGCTGCAATGCTGCTTCGATGATGCTGTTGGCATAGCGGGTTGCGATTCAGCTGTGAACTTATGAACTTAGCCATTTCCAGCAAACATCCGTCTAATTTTCTCTTCTCGCCAATGTACGATAGCAGCGGATACACGCACATTTCCGTCTGTCGTCTGCAACATTAACACTTGATGCGAATCGCAAACTTACCTGAAAGAGAAAAAAATTAAATGTTAATAATATGGTGTGTGATTTAGTTTCGAAATGGATTAACTATATATTTGATAAACAAAAATGCAAATATTCTAATCCGTTCTACAGACTAAACATTTTGATTTTTCATCTGTATTTCACACTATATATTTCACATCTTCATCCGAGATATCCTAGATTCAATTAAAATGGATATTGTCCGGAGCATTTTTGACGCTGATCCCAGATTCTATTTTAGATAGCTAATATACACCCGTCAAATATATCCAAATTTAAAGGTGCAACTATCATTTTCCCCAAGCTGCAAAGATGTTAAAAAGACAAGACAAAACAATATTTTTTTAAAGAAAGAAAAAGAACGCCCTGAAAAGAATACCCTTGTCAAATGTTTTAGATGTTATGCTTGCCTGCCTGTCTGTCTGCAGATGTTGAACCCAAATTAAATTTACCTAATATTTAACTTCTACTATGATCACCATCTGACTTCTATTTCGGGGGGCTGACAAATGTTCGGCAATGGTGTATAATATTTAACTGTAGGTGAATATCTATGTCCGCTTCAGGCCGATACACCCACGATTGCGTCATTTTGGGTATTTCTGGATTAGAAAGAGGCTACAAAAAAAATAAAGGGCAGCTACCACATTAACATAAACTATCTTCATCTTTTTCTTATTCGTCAGAATATATGTATGTACGTGAGTAATCTTTAATCATCACC
This sequence comes from Chloromyia formosa, assembly GCA_964017055.1. Lineage (NCBI taxonomy): Eukaryota > Metazoa > Arthropoda > Insecta > Diptera > Stratiomyidae > Chloromyia > Chloromyia formosa. Next base: position 132,352,501 of record OZ024814.1, on the reverse strand, counting down.
AACTTTAGCTCCTTCTCCAAGTGTAGACCAAACGATATTTCTATATGTAACAGAAAATAGGGACAATGGAGGAAAGATATCATATTTCATGACTGAGTTTCTTAATGAAGATTAGTTTCTTCTTGAAACTTAGTCAGGAGCCAACGATTGGATTAGGTTGGTTTTAGAGCGCTACCACAGCACAATTAGACCATGAGTAGGTTTATTACGTTTCCATGAGAGCCATTAGTGACGGGCGAGTGCAGAGTAAAAGAAGATGCTTTGCTCCTCAACCAAATCTCTGCAGATTTTACTGAACCAGTTACTCCACCGCAACAGCCAAAATCAAGCATGTTCAACACAATGAATGTTGTAAATTAAATACATTACGTTCATGACACATCCGTGCGTTGTCTCAACTTTTAGCTGTGATTTGAGCTGATTTTGCCATTGTCTTATCTTGTTCTCGTTAAAAAGGAAACGAAAATCTCTCATTTTATACAAGCTAGGTTTTTCGCTCATGTCAGGTGAACGGCTGACTGAAAAATAGAACAGGCATTTAAATTTTGAAATGACCAGAACTAGTATCGTAATGATTTTGAGGAAAGAAGTATTTTATGGGACTTCCTTTTTAATGAAAAAGAACGGAAATCGTAGATAGTAAATACATCGGTTCAAGTGATGTAAATCATGTTAATAATCGGAAGGGAAAATTTCCCTACCAAAAACTACTTTGTACTCCTGGTAGATCATGCGAAATACCTATGATCAATTTTCGACAAATAAATTATAGCAATTATTCGTATGTAGTTCGGATGGCGCAACGGTTAGCACGTTCGCCTTCTACGCACTGGGCCCCGGTTCGATTCCTACTGCATCCGGTAGTTTTCGATAAAAAAGGGGATTTACGTGTCTGACTATGAGCCCACTCAGCTGTTAAATGAGTACTCATTTATGGGGTAAATAACTCGGTTGAGCGTGTTACTGATCACACACCTCTGCACAAGACCGTCACGATCTAGAAAATGAGATGATGCCAATTCATCTCGAGGCCATGGTCCAAATTGGATTGTTGCGCCAGTTATTATTTTATTTAATTATTCGTGTAACGTCGCTTTCGACAAAAAAAGCTGCGCTAAAAAAATATGGCGTTTCTAAATCTACGACTTGTTCCTTCAAAAAAGGTTAATTTGGCGACTAGTTGCTAGAAGCCCGATGCCAACAAAGCAAACCACTCAAACTGCCGAATACCCTGAAATAGAGGACACTTTAACAGTGATTTGTTATCCAAAACCAAAAAAAAAAAACGTATATAAGGGTGACCCAGTTCCGGCAGCTACCAGCTTCTGCGAAGCAGGATTGGCTTTTTGGAAAGAGGACATGACAGATTCTGCCGGAAATGCCTTTTAATAAATTAGAAACAAACGTTAAAATAGAGTCGCACTATTCTACCATGTTGGCTTGTAATCAAGTATAAAAGTGTAGAGGGCTGGGCAAGGGGTCCGAATATGCCACGTGCAAACTTGCCGCAACATCCTGGCTGAAGGCGGCAAAAGTGATGCTTGCGACCGACGAACTACCCCCATTGCGTTTTCCGATAAATAAGATCAAAGATATTGATGTCCTCTTTTCGAAAAACCAATCCTGCTTCGCCCAAACTTGCTGGAAGTAGGTGGCAGGAGCGCACAAAGGTGATATTTCAGGTCGACGAACTACCATCATTGAGGGTTACGTTTAACAAATGTTCCTTTTCTGAATAGTAAAATTGCGTGTATCGTCTTACGGGCAGATAGAGCTGAACCTTTTCAGTCCTAAGATTTAAAGACCGGTTTTTATGAAAACTGGTTTTCCTAGCAGTCAACCGGATCATTAAAAAACCAGCTCATGGTTAAAAAAAAATAACCGGGTTAAAAACTGACTCATAAAAAAACCGATTCACCAAAAAAAACGGTCTGTTAAAAACCGACCGGATCCGACGAGTTAAAAACCGACTCAATAAAAAAAACCGATTCACCAAAAAACCGACCCAGTACTCGAGTACTCGAAAACTGGCTTGTTATAGAAATCGACCGGCTCATGGTTAAAAACCGACTCACTAAAAGACTGATTCACCAAAAAAACTGGTTTTTAACTCGTCGGAGCCGGTCGGTTTTTAACAAGTCGATTTTTGGTCGTTTTTTTTTGGTGAATCGGTTTTTTAATGAGTCGGTTTTTTTAACCATGAGCCGGTCGGTTTTTAACAAGTCGGTTTTCGAGTACTAGATCGGTTTTTTGGTGAATCGGTTTTTTAATAAGTCGATTTTTTAACCGGTCATGAGTCGGTTTTTACGACCATAAGCCGATTTTTTTAATGATTCGGTTTTTTCGAAACCGGTACTTGGGAATCTCGGGACCGGTATTAACAGAAACCCGGTTTTAATACGGTGGACCGGTTTTAGGAACAGGCCTAGATAGAGCTTCGTTTATTGAGGGAAGACCATTGTCATCCTCATTTGCATCTCCGTAGCCACTTTTCCAGTATGATCGAGAAATTATGAACTGCATAATGTGAATATCACTCCGTTTCGAGATCTTTGTCTATTCGGTCATAATAGTATAGTTAAAAATTCCACTAAGAGCAAATTTTTTAGTTCATAGAAAAACTAAATAATAAAGCAAGTTTTTTGCCGGGCGACAGCCATCGACGCCATGCAACTTACATGGCACTTAGCATGCCGTCGCCCTTCTCAGTCCAGAGTGGGACTACACTTATTCATACTTTTTTTCTTTTTTTTTTTTTTTTTGAGAATAATTAACTCCCCGAAGGGAGCCCAAATCGTGTTGGTTCGCCGGTTTCGACCGCTGGTGCGAAGCGCGTCTCATCAGACGCCTCTGCTTCGCGCTCGCACCAGTGGGAGAGGCGTGACCGGGAACGACCAAGTCAGATGTTGGTTTGCCTTATATAGGCCGACCAACACGACTGAGAAGGGCGACGGCATGCTAAGTGCCATGTAAGTTGCATGGCGTCGATGGCTGTCGCCCGGCAAAAAACTTGCTTTATAGTTTAGCCACTGGCGCTAAGCCAGAACAGTTGGGTAGAATTCCATATCGGCAGGTAGCACGTTGTTATTTGCATTCGATAGAATTCGCTCCCATGTCGTGTTGGTCGGCCTATATAAGGCAAACCAACATCTGACTTGGTCGTTCCCGGTCACGCCTCTCCCACTGGTGCGAGCGCGAAGCAGAGGCGTCTGATGAGACGCGCTTCGCACCAGCGGTCGAAACCGGCGAGCCAATACGATTTGGGCTCCCTTCGGGGAGTTAATTATTCTCAATAAAAAAAAAAAAAAAAAAAAAAAAGTATAAAAACTAAATAGTTTAGTCAGAAAAATAGAACACATGGTGGTTTACAAGACTGCGCACACAGCAAACTAAACTATTTATAATAGTAATCGTTGTATGCGCGGTCACATAAAACACTGTGTGTTCTATTTTTCTGACTAAACTATTTAGTTTTTCTGCGAACTAAAACGTTTGCCATGTGCACCGTGTCGATAGTTCTTTATAGCCGAGCTCGAGGAAGCCTTAAAAGCCATGGAATTGGTACGTTATAGCTGAGTGTTCGTTATAGGGTCCGAGTCTGTCCGTCCGTCCGAACCAAAATGTATGCATGTTTTAGGATTTGAAACGGGACTTTTGAATTCGTTCCTTTAGCCGCTGTTCGTTATACTATAGTCGAGTTTCACTGTATATATATGTATTACTCAACCAACGCATTAAATATTATTTATATTATACTATAATATACGATTGCCGATTGACGCACACCAACAACAAAGTGTGCCCGCACTAATCGCTATGGTCACAATTGCAAGTAAAATGTTTATGTTAAAACACAAATGAACATGCGTCTATAAAAAAAATCGCTAATGACTTCTAATGTTTGTCTAATTCGCTTGTCACTTTCATAAGGTGTGCCACCAGATATAGTAAAAACAACAAACACATTATGATCCACACTTGATCTACACTTCCCGAGGCTAGTTCATCTCGTACGCAATAACATACATATATGTATCTGGAAACTTTCAATATGACGAAACTTTGTATAAAAATATACATACAAGTTCAAACATAAAACACTATAAACATACAATAAAGAACCAACCCAAAACAGTCTGTGAAAATGTTAAATTCTCTGCAAGTATTTTATGTAGTTTGTAAGACCTTGCTGCATACCTAATTTTATAAATAGATGTGGTGATCCTTACATTGTCACAAACTTAACGTAAAATATTATCACTCTCATCGGGAAATGCTATTTCGGGAATGGAATAAGAGAAAAAATATAAACACGATGTACACAACAAACTGTGTTAGTACACACAGTATGTGCATAAAAATCCTAGCGTAAGTGATTAGACTTAGCTCGCTGAAAATTTTCGACAGCGCATGCTGTTCTCCAATATCATAGTCTTCACATATTTGCTATGTTTGTATGGATACGTAGCAGATTGGACTTAACGGCACAGAAAATATCTTTAACACAATTTTAAATTAAAACACACTTTCTCTATTTTCGGATACAAAACATAAAAAATATTTATAGATACTCTGACAAACTCACGAAATACCGACAATTCAGTGAGTCTAGGGATTGCGGGAATCCACAACATCGTGACTTAAGACACGAATATATACGGATAAAAACATACTCGTATAGAGATAGTATAGATCGTCCAAAGAAATAATGCGGGGAAAATCAAGCAGGAGGTCGATGCTAAATATGGAAAATAGATATAAAAACATATATCCTATTCAATTATTTCATTGATATCAGCAGCAGAAGGGGACAATGTACATTTTTGTAATGAAAACACTTCCCGAGTTTGTCAATTATTTTATGAAAATAGCATGGATGAGATTGACTTCGCTGCTTATGCATAAAAAATTTTATTTTTATACAAATCGTCCGAATACTTACATTAGTTTGGTATTGTAGAAGTGCTCCTTTAAAAATAATTTTAATTTTTTTTTTAGGAATATTTCGTTTCCTTATGAAACGAACCACGAACCACTTATGTGGTCGTTAATTTCGATACATTCTTTGATTACGTATATCTTTATATTTTATTTCTTTTCCATCACGTGCCAGAGTTACCAAAATCCAAGGCCGAGGAAAAACTATGAATTAATAGGCGTGTTTTTTTTTCAAGATCCATATAGAGTAGAGCAGGTTAATACAATTACACTAACAATTTGATCTGAGATGCTCCGGATAAAACGTCAGTGTGAATGCTGCTCGGTTAAGTAGTCAGCGTATTGAAATGCAGGCGGCGCAGGTGTCGAAATTTTCGGGCAGTTACAGTTTGGGAAGCACATAAAGTTCATTTCCTGTCAATAAAATGTTCGTTTTGTGTAATTATATGGAATAGTAAACATACAAAATAATTTTACTGCCTTAGGAAATTTGTCCGATTGTATATGAACTAAGGATATAAGTTTTCTCTTGAAAATTTAGTTGACATTTGAATTCTAACTAAACCAAGACACACTTTCAGCAGAGACATGCCTCGTTTTCGTGTTCGCTACCCTAATTTGCTTTCGATCGTTTTTTTGCCGCTTAACCTGCTCTACTCGGCTCTGTACGAAAAAATATACATTCAACTGATGACAAGATTTCAACGTACAACTATTTTTATTGTTTGTACCAAAATACGAATATTATCGTGGTGGAAAAGGAACACTTCAATTCAAATGTTACTATTTGTTACTTGAAATAAATATATGTATATATATTTTTTTTTAATTTATTTTATTATAAAATTAAATGATTCTTGGCCAACGAGTGAACAAAATGCGAATGAATAAAAAAAAGAAAATGTCAGAGACAAATGTCTACACGATCACACTACATACCATCCGCCAAAATCTGGTATGTTTGCCAGCTGTATCTATTTTTATTCTACAATAATTCTATTATTAAAACGCCCGGTTGTTGTTGACGATGATGATGTAGGTACTTAAGAGCTATCACACAGACTATTTGGTGTGTTGTTTAATTCATTTAAAATCGATTCAGTTTATAAACACAAATAGAGAAACAGAAATAAGAGAAAATAAGGAAACGTCTGTAGTGGCAGAAAAACGTACTTTGCAAACACGATTATATGCTAGAGTTATTGTACATAAAATAAAAAAAAATGTCTTAGGGGGGATGCTGTGTTTTACTTTTGTATTCAATATTTACTCGTAGTATGCCCTTCTCTACGGTACACTGAGTTACTTCCTTTTCAGCGAGAGTCATTATCAAAATTGTACAATATATTTGCGAGGTATATTCCTAGTTCATGGGGCGACGCGTCGTGGTTCACGCTTCGGCTAATACTAGCTTTACAACTGTAGCGCAGAGCTAGCGCAGCGAGGGTTCTATGTTGGTATACTGACATGAGGGTAGCAGCCCCATAAGCCGTGGAGCGGAGCCTACGCAGGGGGAGTGAGAAATCATTTCAATTTAAAACCCACCATTTGTCAGAGAAACGAACTATGTACTATGCGTCGGCTGGCCACATCGTATGTAATTGAAGGAGAATGTATCAAATATGAACATGATTTATTTTTGTAAAGCTGGGAGTCTTAAAACGTTTCACTTTACTTTTTGTGACCTTAACAGAAACGTCCTGTATGAGTAAATATTAAATAAATTAAATAAATGAAACCGGAATATAGAGGGCTACGCCCGCAATCCGAGGGTTTTGTATTTTAGCAAGCGCTTATTTTGGTATATAAATATCGGCTCCTTGCTCTTCTTGATACCACTCAGATGGACAAAAAAAAACATAATTAAACTGTCTTACCCACTTACATTTTAAAATACATGCCAATTCATATTACGTGATTGTAACGAAACTTAGAACATATTATTGCCTAAGGTGTTGGTTATCGTTGGCCATCAGTACTTTTGACCTCGAACGTGTTTAAGGCATGCAGAGGTGTGCTAACTGTAACTACAGGAATAAACTATTACTTACCTATTCTGAGAAGATATACAGATTCCATTATTTTCCATTTTATATGCTATTCGGAACCCACCTTCCCGTAAGTTTTCATAATTCTAACAGTCTCGAGATGCCAGGGGGGGGGGGGGGGGCAAATTACGAACTAATATTTTTTCCTCCCCCACTATTCCCCTTTCTACAAATTTCAAGAAAATGCGAAAAAATGGAATGTACTCAACATTACCTTTCTCACGACACCTCACTTGCCTATACCAGTCGATAAAAAAAATTTTGAGCTTAATTTCGCCTCTATGTGGACCCCTCCCCCCTTCCACTCGGTAAAGTTTGCCAATTACGACGTAGCGCCCCCAACTAATCTTCACCCTTTCAAAAATGATTAATTAAATAACTGCAATTCGCACTACGAAAAACAACATGAAAGTAGTACTCACACCTATGAGGCCGGTAGGTGTAATTTTTGTGTGGATAGTGTCAAAATGCCTAATTTTAAATGAATGTAAAATACTATTATTAAATATTATGTGATTGTAATGAAACTTAAAGATATTATTGCCGATGATGTTGGTTATCATTGGCCATCAATATTTTTGACCTCGGCTGTGCTTAAGGCGTGTAGGGGTATGCTAACTGCAACTATAGAAATGTACTATTATTAACCTTTTTTGTTGAGATATCAAAATTCTACGATTTTCGGTTTTCTACACTAGTAAAATGCCGCCTTTCAGCAAATTTTCATATTTCTAAGTATAACGGTATCGAAATGCGAGGGGGGGGGGGACAAACTCGGATCACATATTTTCCCCTCTATCTCTTTTCCCCTTTTTTCAAATTTGATGAAAATACCGGAAATGAAATGTACTCGGTGTTACCTTTCTCATGATACCCCACTTGCCTATACCAGATGAAAAAAAAATTTTGACCTTCATTTCCCCCTCTATGGGGACATCCCCTTAAAGTAAGCCTGTTACAACGAATCGCTTTCTCCGGCGAATTATAATAATTCTACATACTCTCACAAAATTTCATGTATGTAGCTTCAGCCGTTCGTGAGATATTTCATGGACAGACGGACAGACATTTGACCGATTTCATAAGGGTTTTGTTTTTAATACAAAACCCTAAAAACGGGTAGGATATCAAAGAAACGCTGATGCATTTCCGTTCCACTGTAGGTGTTTCTCAATTGTTTAATGTTATAAAGTGTCCGTTCAGGAAAGGTGAGAGAGAATTCATGTTTTCGTGACGAAAATTAGACATTTCCCATTCCTTCCGGACAGGACTTTCAAAAATTGTCTGTATGAAGGAGTGTCACTTAGAAAAAGCTTCACCGTATTTCTTTCTAGTCAGCAACAAAAACTAACCTCCTTCCTTGAGAATTCCAATGCTGAAGCTTATCAAGTATTCAGTCTTGCAAGCCTCAGCCTGTCAATTTTCTACTGTTTCTTTCTGAAGATTAGATTAAATCCCAGACGTGGCGATAGTGCTTGTAATCAGCAAGTATCATAATGAATTAAAGTTCATTCATTCAATTTTTTTTATAGTCTCGTACATTAAATAAATTTATGTACGAGCCTATCGCCACATATCTGAATAAATTGTTCAGACATGGAAGAAGATCGTGGACGATGAATCAACCACAAATCTTTCAAATGCAAAAAATCAAAATGGGTGTTACCAAGAGGAAGAACGAAAATAAATATTTTTTCTAAAAATGTTATGCCGCAGTGATGCATGTTACGATGTTCGATGAAGTTCCTTTTGAAATCCCATTCTTTTCTTTAATCCGCTAGACGAAAAAATGCCAGGTAAACAATTAAGAAGTAGTAATAGATAATAAACAGAAGCAATTGGACTAATGTCTGCATGTAGACTAAACACATAAAAAGAAGCAGCACGTGGCAAATGCTGACTGTAGGATAATAATAGTCCAGGCTGCGAATAAAAAATTGGAAAAAGAAATCGTGTAGTTTTGAAATGTTGCACAATTGTTGGGAACAGTCCCCTGAATATGTGCGCAAAAGTGTCCGATGATAAGCTTCGGTATACATATGAGTATTCGTGCGCGCATTTTCGGAATCCCTATCAAAGGGGACTTTAGAGCATATATGCAGGGGACTGCCATCTTTAATTTTACAAAATTTCAAAACTACACGATTTTTCCCTGTTTTTTTTTTTATAGCGACGTCTACACTAAAAAATTGAAATATTCAAGGAAAACTAGAAAAAATTGACTTTGACCCCCTTTATTCTACATTTACGGGCCTATCAACGGGGAATTTGGAGCATATATTCACAGGACTCTCCACATCAATTGTGCCAAATTTCAAAACTACACGAGTTTTCATCCGGTTTTTCGATGAACAAACTAAAAAAAAATCTCAAAAGGAGGGTAATTTGGAACAGCTTGTACGAAAACTACAATAGATTTGTTTTTCATCCGATTAAACTAATTTTTACAGAGGAATATAGTAAGGACCAAAGCAGCCATTCACGTTGTTAGCATGTTTAATAAAAATAATATTTGTATGGGGGGGGGGGGGGGGGGGGGGGTAGGCGTACCTTAGTCAGGTCAGATCGTGTCCATTTGTGGTACTAACCAACTAGATCTCAATTAGAAAATTGGATCAAATTTTCTAGTCGCTAACTGTATTCTATCGGGAGTTATCGTAAGAATTCACGTTGTGAGGAAATCAATATAGGGTACTACTTTCTAGTCTCTAGTCTAGAGTATAATATAAAACTTTATAGTCGAAGGTTTGATATTATTTCGGCATTGGGACATTTTTTTGTATTAGTTTTCAAAATAATCACCGAAAACTGAAAAAAAGGACCTTTGACCCTCTCTCTCCTACGCTTCCGGACTCTCTATTATCGTAGACTTTGAGCACATATTCAGGGGACTGTCCTCAATAATTGTGCCAATTGTGAACGGGATCATTTAGAAGTCATATGAGAAGAATATCGAAAAAAGGGTTCAAATTTACGGTTTTTTTTGTCTGTATCCGTTCAGCCGCGGGGTCCAAGGTGGCTCCATCTCTTAAATTGAAAGTATGGGCGCCTCAACATTCGTACTAAACGGCATCTCTTTATCATATTTTGCAAGGTTGCGTGCATTTATGTCGCTTATCGTCCCAACTACAAAGCCTCATTGTCAGTCAAAAGTCTGACCGTTTGACCGTTTCTGGTATGCCTTGGTCTACCGAGATTTGCACCACTGCCACAACTAAGGCACGCTCTCGCGCGGAAGACTATGGTAGAGGTCTTTTTGCCCCCCCCCCCCCTTTCCACAGCCAGCAAAATAATGAGAGAAGCGATTATCGTTTGATTGCGATTTAAGAATTCTGGATTCTGTTTCTTTTAACTATTACGTACATGGTTTCGATTTCACGCATCTTGCGATCGAAATTTGAATTGCAAAGCAGTTAAATTTGAATTCGTATGACGTATGTACATACCTACTTAAAAGTAGAAAAAATACTCATTGAATTTGGATTTCAAGCACAACCGTGAGGTATCTGGGAAAAAAATGAATCACTTTTTAAATATGTATGTAATTCTAAAAACTATAGTATTTTCGTGAACATAAAGATGGCGGGTAAAGTCTCAACCAGTTTTCATGCTTAAAAAATAATGCTGAAGTTATTGTACGTTGAGCAGAAAGCCGATCCAACATAATGCGTTCATCAGGATCATCGGGAGTACATTCGAATTATTGGCGAGCAATGGGCGCGTTCACTTTTTTCCTTTGAATAGTCCAATGAACTAGTAAGTCAAAGGTCTATATTTTACAACACACACATTAAATAAAACAATTATGCATATTTAAATATGATAGATTACATCGCCTATTGCCGCGACTGTGCGTGATGTACGTCTGTGTGTAGTAGTTTTAGCCACATATTCGCACAATCTTTATCAATGGATTTTACTGTTTGCAATTTCTTATTGAGACGACTTTTGTCCGTCAACGTATCGTATTCCATTTACATATGCATGTATGTACATATGTATCCAGATAAATTATCAAGTAAAAAAATGGCCGATTTTGCAGTTTAGTTTTGATTATATCTTATATGGATGATAAACAGCCGATAAATAATACAGACAACCCTCATTTGAATAAAATGTTTGACGATCAATGAATGTGAATGCACTGGAATTTGTTTCTATAACTCTAGCCATACGTATTTAGTTTCGATGTTTTATGCGGCCGATCATTTGAGAATAAATCTAATAAGAAGATACAAATGTAATACCAGAGCTAGAGGAACTGCTATCGCAATTTGATATGATCATACTACAGGTATACCTATATATACCCAAGATAATAGAGCTAAGGCTTTTATTGGACTGAATTAATTAACTTACCAATTTTTGTTGTATTAGGTTGGTGCAGATGAAATGTCGGATTCAGTAGTAAATTTTTGGACAGCTGTAACTTTTTATAAAGATAATTTTATCAATCGAAATATGTAAAATATGTAGGTACCAGCGGATGCGAAACACTTTTCCCAACGAGACACAAGCGCATTTATTCCTGTTTGGTAGAAGTCCGAGTTTCTGGTTCGAACAAACTCCTCGAAGGCATTTTTGACAGCTGCTTCATTGTTAAACTGTTTTCCTGTCAAAAAGTGATCCAAATGTTTAAAGAAATGGTAATCTGTTGGCGAGAGGTCTAGTGAATATGGCGGGTGAGGAAGAGTCTCATAGCGCAATTCGTTCAATTTTTGGATCGTTGTTCTCGAAACATGAGGTCGTGCGGTGTCATGAAGCAGTATAACTCCACCCCTGTTGACTAGCCTAGGTCGTTGAACTGTCAATTTCTGATGCATTTCGTCCAATTGAGCGCAATATCTCTCAGCACTGATAGTATCGCCAGGTTGCAGGAACGAATAGTGGATAAATCCAGCAACATACAACCAAATAGTCACCATAATTTCCTTTGGATGAAGGCTTGGTTGAGGCATATGTCTTGGAGCCACATCGACGATTATCGTATAGTATCCACTTTTCATCGCAGGTCACAATTCGGAACCCACTTGTCAAGCTTTTTCACTTTTCCAAGTTGTTGCAAGTGGCGGAAAACTGTTGAATGGTGCACGCCCAATTTCTCCGCAAGATCCCTTATGGTTTGGCGGAGGTCAGACTCCACTAATGTACGAAGCTCGTCGTTATCGATCGATAGTCCTTGGTTTCCACGTGGCTCATTTCGAAGGTTCATGTCTCCGGATCGAAGTTTTTCGAACCACCGCTGAGTGGTTCGTTCGTTAATCGTATCAGGTCCAAATGCCCTCGTTGGTTCCGTTGCGTTGTGCTCTAGATTAAATTCGTAAAGCAAAGGTAGCCGTTTTTGACTCGCCTCCATGTTTTTTTTTACCGATCACCATGAAGTGCAAAACCGAAATGACTCCATATGCCATGGTAGCAGTATTTATACTTCAATGTTATATCGCTAGCGCCGCCTGGTGGCAGTTTAATACATAAAAATCGCAACCAACTTCATGTCATTGCAAAATCCGACATTTCATCAGCACTAACCTAATAGATTAAATGGTAACTATTTAAATATTTAAAGAACTAGAAAAAAGAGTACGCTTGTATTCTTAGTACATACTACCAATCGTTTGAACGATCTGGTAATGAGCAACGTCTCCTTTAATAACTGCCCACTCAATTCCATAAAATAACATCTCAGTATGTGAAATCAAAATCAATCATTATCGGTAATCTAGGTAATTTCGGTACCTTACTATTCATTGTATTCATTACTATTGAAATTGAATAGTAAGGTACTGAAATTACATAGAATGAATACATCTAACTTTTAAACCGATGGATTTTGCTGAAATAATATAATGAATGACTTAGCCCTTACTAGTGCCCAAGCGAGTTTGGATCAGCTACGTAGCTTCTTCTGTTATTTAGATATTTAGCTTACCGTGAAAAGGAAAATTAACGGGAATATTAACGTTGAAAATGGAGTATTCCTTGGTTCGGAGTGTGTCTTAGTTTAGCTATCCACTATCCTTTAAACCTCAACTCAAATTTCAAGAGAAAACTTAAGTTCTAATATATACTTAGTGCAAATACAATTTAACAAATTTTATTCGGGCAGAAGACTCACTTTGTTTGTTTTTTTTTGCTATCTAATTTAATTACACAAAATCCACATTTTATTCACAGTAAATAAACTCTATGAGCTTCTCAAACTGTATAAGTGAACTGCATTGATCGCAACGAACTTCGAATATTTCAATCAAGTTGAAATAAACAAACTTCGAATATTTCAACCAGGTTGAAATATTTGGAATTCGCCTTAAGAACTTAGTTGCATAATAGTGCACCAGCTATTCATTCAGCACAATATAGAGCAATGTTGTTAGTGTAATACGTAAATTAATCCAGAACATTTACAAAAAGAGCAATTACTGGTTAAATTTAAAATAAAACGATTGGAGCAGACAATGCGGACCACTTAAAAAGAAAAGTTGCGTGTTGGGTGCCAACAGGATGAAGCCGAGGGTCACCAATAACGTCATTACGAGCAGACGTTTTTACTGGAGAAGTATTCGTTACACCGGCCTGGAAAAAATGCATTTATAAAATTATTGTTATCAGTCATTTTTAACAACAATAAAGCAATTTATACCAGACAAAGTGAATGATGGAATAAAGTCGAATCAAAAAGCTCGGAATCTTGCATTCAATGTAACCTTTTATGTATACGAGAGTATAGATGTGTATAAATGCATTAATTTATTACGAGATAAACATATTATTATTGTGTAAATATCTCCTGTATCTCTATTATGATAGTCAATACTGACGGCAACAGTCTAGACTTGATAATTCCTTCATCATTCAAATATAACTCGTGAATAAGTTCCGATTAAATGGCCTTCTCATCTCAGTCGATTGTCCGTCGACTACAAATAAAGGAATCACAGTTTATTTAAACCCGAATGGATGAACACAAAAAAAAAGACGAACAATAACAACAAAATCGACTCAAAATAGTCGTCATAGTATCATTTTTAATAATATACACTAGTATGTACTTAATTTCAATGAAGTGGCAATGTACGTTAGGTGATAAGCACAATGCCTCTTAAATTGTATGGAAAAGTGATGAGGCACATGAGACAGAAGCTCTCAGATCGGAAGGTAACTAACTACTCGTACATATGAGTATTCACAAAATGTTCCGAAACGTTTTTCTTTTTCTTAATTCAGTTGGTTTTTAAACTTGATGTTGATAAGCGCGGCTTGTCAAATATTATCCAACAGGCATATGTACAAATTGATAGAGGAATTGGCGCGTGACAAGAAGAAACTGCCTGATAGATTTTAACGCTAAATGAAACTTTGAAGATAGAAAAGATAGAAGATACGTTGAAATGGAGGGGTCTAGTGGAACGTTCTTTTGCACCTCCCTTTTGAAGTGTCAATATTTTTTTTTAACTGACGAGCACACAACTTTTAAATGCGGCACATAACTATGCAATAGTCGTTTTCGTAATTTGCGTTAGGGTGGTAGGGTGGGTGCAACGGAACGCACCTACTTGGAGGTACTATAGCAACATGTGCAAAAAAATTATCGCACTATTCAGATTTTATTTTTCAACTATATGGAAACCATGAACCAATAAACTGAATCACAACTTCGTTAATTATGCCATTATGATTTTTTTTTCTCACATACTCATCAATCTAACGAATAATAAAGTGATTTTTGAACAATAGACCGAATGGAGATACGACAAGGATAGGAGAAAAAAATATTGCTGTCTGTTATCCTTGCACACATGGACGGGAAAGCGGGAGCGGGAGTTTGCTCTGAAGAGTTAAACCTACCTTGTGCGCCTAGTCTAGGAGAGTATGTGTGCGTATACCAGGCAGAGATGCTTGGCTTGTTGCATGCGTTGGACCACCTGCTGGAAGATCAGTTGCAGGGGGAAGAAAATTCTTATTGCACTGGACAACGAATCGGTGATTAGACGCATGCAGCACACGAACATAAACTCTACACTGGTACTAGAATGTGTCTGAAAATGAAGTTACGCTGGCTGATGTGGGTTAAAGAACACATAGGTTCAACAGGAAATGAGGCGGCGGATGCTCTAATAAAACAAGGATCTGCGGCGACCTTCAGTGGACCAGAACCCAGAGTTGTTCTGGGCATGATTGGAGCGAAAGTTGGAAAGTGGATGAACTCCATGCATCAACGAAGATGGCAGGAGTTAGTCACAACAAGCTCGGAATGCAATGACCAGCCCTTTACGCAGGGAAGCGAATAAGTTACTCAGTTATAAACGGAGTACCCTAAGCTGGATAACTGCCTTGGTCATAGGGCATGATAATTTTAAGGCTCACCACCAAGATGAAAATCGAGGAAGATGACGTTTGCAGGCTATGTCTGGAGGAGGCTGAGACGGCAGCACATATTGTGTGTAAATGTCCAGCACGAGGTTGAGGATCAAAGACAAGCACACGATAAGTGTGCAATAACACGGGACTCAGTGACGAAGAGAGAGGTCGACAATTATCAGTCGACATCTGGTAATCACTGATAACCGGGAGGGAGCGAAAAGGGACCCAAACATTAGTGGTCTGCTTCGGCTATCCCCCGGAATACAGTTATTATTATTATCCTTGCACACCAAATCTGAATGGCACCTACTTGCTTCGATGTGGTCACTGCCACTAACGATTATCATTATAGTTCAGATGCACTTTGCGAGCATTAACTATCATCTGTAGACGCAATAGATTCCGTTCAATGACGGCTTCTGTTTTTATAGTCCTATCTACAATACAACGAGTTTCGATAAAAACAGCTCTCATATCTCACCCCCCGGAATACAAGATACAGCGCTTAATAGAATATCCAAGATACTGGGTAAGGAAGCAGGAAGGACGTTGTTTACTTTCTGAACCTACAGTATAGTTGATTTCGTTTGTATCAAATATGATTTCAGCTGCTGAACCGACCTGCTAAGATTTGATCCTCAAGAGTTTTCTTTGAAACCACACTAGGAGACACATCGCGCCATTTTAAGAGGCCAACACCATTTGTGCCCTAAGAGCCTGGCACATTCGTTTGAGACTGAATATCTTCAAGTGTCAACAGTCTTGTGGAGTGAATTTATTGTTAGTCAGTGATAGTATGCAATCGTATACTCATCCTACCGGTTAAAATGCCTCATTTTATTGAACTTACTTCCGCATTACCTGGGCACACTTACGATCCAGCTACTCGTTTTAACTCATAAGACAGTTCACGATGATTTGCAGATCTTTTGCGCGTGCAAGAAAAAACTTCATCATCTTACCTTGTCTTCGTTTTACTTTCACTTGTCAATACATCCAACAGTACTATAATATTTAAAAAGGCAGCACAGCCATAGCTAGATTATATCAGACTTGGATTTCAATTAAGCTTGAGGAGCACCTAAAAAACTAGGGTATGAAGAACGAACTAAGTTTATTTTAGCAATGTCATGCCAAGGCAGCGAAGAATGTATGAAACCAAGTCTGAATGCTGATGAGGATCGATGGTCGATGTTTCCAACCAAGAATGGTTCACCTTCGAAGGTTTACTTTCGAAGCCATCGATGTTTTACCGTCGATGTTTTCCATCGATAGTTTGACTGGATGTTTTTTTCGATGGTGAATAACGACGTTTTCCTTTCAATGCTCACCTCTAGTAAGTAGTACTTCGGTACATTCTTGGGTACCACCTTTTTTCGCCTTTTCACGTTACTTCTTTCGAAAATAGATGAGTGAATACTTGAAATACCGTAATGGCGAGAGAATACCACAACTTTTGACTTTCGTTGCTACGACAAACACAATCAATTCGACAGATAGAAGTCAAGAAGTTTAACGAGTTCATGTTGAGAATCATCAGGCGGGGCTCGTGTAATCCATTTGCGACTATAATGGATTATTACCCAACTTTGTGTGCTGTATCGTGTGACCGACTTGCTATAGAAGATTGGTTGGACAAAAACAGGAAAAAAATTATAATGGATTTATAGGAAAAAGTTGAAAGGTAGTTAGCGGTAATATTTCAAATACGTATTTTTTTCAAGCTTACAAGTATCACGTCCAGAACATGTGTCAAATGTGGTGATTCAAAGTTTATTTTAAATGTATGTGTATGTATGTATGTGAGTAAGCGAAACTCGCAAACCTCGTTTTTTTATGCCTATTCAGGAAGTTGCTAAGAATAAAGTGGAGTGGGTCATTGCGAGTCTAAGTCACAATGGCTCGACCTAGCCATCCACTACCACACAAAAATTATCAGCTAGAAGCCAATTCACTGCCGCTTGGTCCAATTCACTCTGTCGTTGATAGCGCGAAATCCATGGTGTGAATAAAAATCTAGCGACAGAGTGAATGGCCTAGCTGATTATTTTTTTGTGGTAGTGGATAGTGAGCCTGAGTCATTGTTACTTCAGAATCGCAATGCCCCACTCCAGTTGATTCTTAACAAGTTGGATATGCGCTTATGCGTGAATAAACACACACGAATTTTCATTGGATAATTCACACTCTTGTCGTGCACACTATACATAGTGCAAGCATCGCACTCAGGAATGTATTCCGATGTAGATCGGAATACGAACCTGGCCTGATCTAACTGGGTCCCCCATCAATTAAGACAGCTCCTGATGAGTGAAATTCATGGTATGGACGAAACCAAGCGACCGAGTGAATTTACTTCAAGCTGATTATTTTTGATTGATAGTGGAAAGCGAGACTGTTGGATAATTCATTTTAATTTATGAGAATAAGAAATTCTAAAGTACAGACTGTCTTAAGAATTCATAAAATGCCCAAGTACAAATTGACTCGCTTTTCTATTTCTTCCTTATCATTTAGTTTCAAGTGATCAAATTTGTTTAGTCTGCTGCGTGGACAATCTTTTTCTTTTTTATGACACTTGAAATGAAATGTTCAAAGACAAATATTCAATATATTCATTCTGTTTCGAAGTCTTAAAGAGATCGGTTCTTTGAATAAAAGATATTCTAAAATTACAAACCTTTTTCTTTTATTTATGGGAATAACCAACAGAGACTGAGCTATTGCAACTTAGACTCGCCAATGAGCCACTACACTATATTCTTAACAATTTAGCCCGGCCGGCCGCAGATTGTCGAACATGAGCTCCAACACAAACCTGGTACAAATGTCGTCTGAATAGTGATACATACACTTCACATAAATGTGAAGAAAACCGGTCCACTTGTACCATGTTCGTGTTCGAATTGGAGTTAAAGTTCGACAGTCTGTGGGCGCACTTAGGTACGCCCTTATGCGTGAATAAACACAGACAGCTTAGACAGCAAATGCACCACCCATCTCGCGCAGAGCTTTCGCATCTTTAACTCTTTGTGCAAGATGTTTCGCACCCTTTCTTGCGATATCTCCACAGCCTCAGCAATATCACTCACTTTCATTTGCCTATCGTATCATATCATATCGCAACCACACCGGAAACCATCGATGGTTTCCGGTGTGGTTGCGGTTTTTGGTCGTCCTTCACGTGGGTCGCCTTCGAGGGACCACGTTTAAATTTAGCTGCCCATTTTTTAACAGTTGATATCGAAGAAACAGAGTCCCCGTAAACTTTTGTTAACCTCGGATGAATTTCCTGAGGGGTTAATCCATCCAAAACGAAGAATTTTATGACTGCACGATATTCAAATTTCTCCATTTTGACAAAAAACACGTAAGATGTCTACTGCAAAAATTCGTGTAAACAAACTACTTGAGAGAATAAGCTGAAACTTGCCATACGAACTAATGACACGTGCACCCAGACAGGAAACATAAATTTTCGCCGATTGTAACGGTATTTCTGTGTCAGGCCGAGAACTTTTCATCTTACCCTCGTAAAACGATTTAGTTAAATCACCTTTTAGTTCCACGATATATAAACATGTCCGGTGGAGTTAAAAGTGGTAGAAGAAAATGATAGACCGAGTCAACAGTCCATGAAAATTTGCCAAACAAGGTACATAATAGGAAGTAGGTGTCATTTGCCATAACCCCTAGTGGGGCATTATGCGTTAACTAATCCGTGCGGCTTAGCTGACGTTTCGTTTGCAGAAACAAGTTTCGGGCGATGCACGTTGCCAGCATGCACCTCCTGCTCCCATTTACCCGCCTATCTGCGAGAAATCGGGAGATGTTGTTGCTTATTATTAGGGAGGACAACACAAACATCCATGGCCACGAACGCCGTGGACGGGACTCCAACCCGTAACAACCGTAGTTAAACTTGAGACTGACGTCTCTACACACTGAACTATCTGCCGCCCCAAGGCATTGGCTATGCTAGAGATGTTGACGCATCCATAAGAGAGTGACGTCGCACTCTGTGGCCGTGGTCGTTCGATCACCGCTCTACGATGCTACATGTAGAGCTCGGAGGTTCAAATCTCGGCGCGAACAAAAACTCCCTGTGGGGTGTGTACTTATAGAACTTCCACAGTGTTCCGAGCCTGTCAGTATAAAGACGGCACGGATAGGCGGTGCAGGCTAGCAACTGCACTTCCGAAAAGTAGATATGCTACCGAAACGTCAACAAGGCATAGAAATGCTAGAGATGTTGACGCGCCCATGCCCCTGGATGGGTCAAGGCAATTAACAAAAAAAGGCAATAAGAAAATAGGATAGGAAATTCTGGAAATCTATGACAAAGAGAATATAAAAAAAATCGAAAAATAAATATTAATTGCAACATAAAAATAATGAGTAGAATTACAATAATTGACTATTTCTTCTTAATTACCGTCAAATTAATTGAGTAACGTAATAAAACACTTACTAGACAAATATGCAGATACACTGTCTGTGATTTCGAATTTACATTCTCATGTAAAAAACATTTGTCGGCAAAACAGCTCTATTTCGCCGCCACCACCACTAAAGACCGTGTGACTTTGGCATAGAAAAAGTATGCGCAACAATTTCACTATTTTCACGAAATCTATTGTCTATACACATTTCCTCAGTCAGCAGACCGTGTATTACCCATGTCAGTGTGATATTGTACGATTGCGATAATAAAAGCGGCAAATAAAATCTCATGACCTAATCATTAGAATAGTGAACTAGCTGACTTAGCTAATGTTTACTCACCCCTTAACTGCTATCATCAACACTATAATAGTTACCCGCGCTGCTCTCACTCCAAAGATATTCAGACGAAGCAACAATAGATGACAACAATTCCGTCTACTTAAGATACAAATCGTAGACACTACTCGTAACTTTCCTACCTCTTTACGTACATGTATAATAATATGAGAGATGATTGCAAAAATTGTCTAACAGTCTAGTCATACGTCTGGCAATTTATGTGGCTTATTGGCTCATTGTGTGGCGCTGTAAAAATCACTTTGATCTGAGAAATAACGTAAAAATGTTTCAAGATCGCATAATCAATTTAAAGTAATAAGTACACACATATTTCGCATTTTTGTTATCAGAAAATTTCAAAAACCGTCTAGGAACGATAAGATATGCACGGGGTGCGGTTCAAGTGGACCTGGCTAGACGCGAATCAATTATCGAATGGTCTATAGATATATAGTACATATTTTCAATATTTGATTTTTTTATACGCTTATTCCAACTTTTATCACTGACCACAAAGGGACTTGCAGTCAACATTTGGAGTTGAAGCAATTCAGCAATCATTCACCTTAGCCAGCCTATCTAATAAAAGCGTGTAATGCTATAAAACCTCCCCGGCTGGTTGCGATTTCCAAAATTCAATCTTGTCCACGTAGAACTAACCTATCAGACCGTTTCTCGATATCATGATATTGACAAGCACGATTACTTCTTGGGGAAAACACCCGCATCCCGCACTAGTAGAAAACGTCTATTTTGTGCCAGACAAAGTCAAGATAATGTACATATACGTCGTCTTAGCACGCAATTTTGGCTAAGCTAGATTACGAAACCACTGTCGAGATGTTGTCACAATCGTCTACACGTGCTTCCAGTTTTTTTTTATTTTTACTAATGTTTGTTGCATTCTGTTTTGTTTGGAAATGCTGAAAATGCTGAAAATGCTTTTTCTTAAAGTGAGTTCACACGTCGCAAATATTTGGCGAAAAACAGGCAAATATTCGCGAAAATCTTTGTTTTATGTGTGAGCGACAAATATTTACGGAACTAATTTGTTTTTTGCTATATTTGGGCAAATATGAGTTACCATGGCAACTACGAGAAAAACACGCAAGGAAACCGTTTTCCTAAATTGTTCCCTTTTGACCAATATTTTCTGAAAAAAAAAAATAGACAAATATTTGCGACGTGTGAGCTCACCTTTAAACGTATTTGAACAAATAGTTAATATTTGTAAGGTGACTGTGTTTATATTTTGTTAGACAAATATAAAATGTCTTGGAGTGGAAAATTTTTATTGCTAAATTAGATTTTTTTTTTAGATTCCTTCGAATAGGTCGCATTGAATTAAAAATAACCACATCTATCTGTTTTTTTTTCATTGTTTGACAACTATTATGAAGTATAATTGATCGGTTAATTTTTGGCCCGAACTTGGAAAGAGAAGTTACAATAAGATAAGTACTTAGGGTAGGCGCGTTTGTTTGCAATTTTCCGGGTCAAGTGCAGTTTAGGCGAACTTATTGCGATATAGCTAAGAGCTATACGAGTATAGTTTAGAGCAGGATTCGGCAAACTTTTTCTGAAAAGGGCCAGATCGTCGAAATGTTGTCTCAGCGGGCCGTATAGGAGGCCCAAATTGTAACTGTTTACCGGTGTGGTCAACCCACTACCCTCTGCTAATTGAAGGTTTGACGAAAGCACCTCAAATATGCAGTCAAATATATTTTACATGCTTCCATTAACACTTAGTTTGATATATGTAGCTCATCAACTGCTTCTATTACTTCTCATTTGCTGTGCTCTTGCCCGGCTTTAGCTGGAAGGGTGATGTCAATTTTTGGATCCTACGTCTTCTCCGAGTTGGAGATCTGGAAAGTGCGAATGTTGGTATGCTCCATCGCTTCATCACTAGCTCGAGCTGGTTTAGATAAAATAAATAAGTAAATATGGTTGAAGATGATGTATCCCAAATTTTTGGTTTCACAACAGACCAGCGCATGGTCTAAGTGTAGTGTGGTAATCATGGCAGCCAACTTGCCTAACCTAGATTTCAGACACAGATGCCTTAGATCCGAAAAATACTTTTGCAACAATAGTTTAGGTTCTGAAAATTTATCGGTAGTGATATTTAAGGAATGGTTTTTCGTTAATAGATTTTTTGTGCAGCATTTAAAAAAATATGACATATTCAATTACATAAACACATATTTAATTAATTTGTGTTTCAAATGCGAATTTCTGGTACATAGTATAAATTAACGATAAGACGTTTTAGATATGAGCATAGTTTCTTCTATACATACTTAGTTTTTATTGCTGTATCCCTAAACTGAAAGCCTACAAAAATTGGCGGAACTGACTACGGTTAAATGAGTCCACGAGAAAGAAATAAACTTGACCGCTAACACAAATGGTACGATAACAATTTTTCATCACATCACTGATCATTCTGGAACTCTGGAAGAAAGGGAGAGTAATCCCAATCTTGAAACCTGGGAAAAAAGGCGACACTCGGCGAGTCCAATCGTCCCATCACACTTCTATCACCAGTTGCCAAAACGCTCGAAGCACTAAACCTCCCTGTTCTTGCGGCCCACGTTCAGCTTGCGAACCACCAGCACGGCTTTCGAAGGATGCACAGTACGATGGCATCTAGGGCCGTCCCTAGAAACTAAGACGAGTCACAGAAGAATTCTGGTGGCACTTGACCTGTCGAAAGCCTTCGACACAGCCACTCAGCAGTTCTGACAAATAACCAAATGGATTGCCAATTATCTTGCGGGCAGGCACCGAATTTAGGAGCAAGAAATTAAAACTAAGGAAGATCAAACAAGGTGCGCCACAAGGAGGAGTCATGTCTCCCTCCTTGTTCAACATTTATTTATCTAATATGAATTGACTCGGGCACTTTGTGTTTTCGTAGAAAGTGACTCCCAACACCACCTGAAGCTATCGAAATTATCTCCTACGCCGATGGCTGCTTCATTCTGGCAACAGGGAAAAACGGAAATGTGCGAACGTATAAATGAATACCTTGAAGAACTTAACGCTTTCTTCACACGCGAGAGTTTAACCGTTTCAGCGCCTAAATCGGCAACCTTATTTACCACCTGGACGAAGGAAGTTGAGATGCAATTTGGGATCGCAATTGGCAATCAGCCTATTCCAACCGTGAGCCATCCTAAAATTCTGGGAGTAACTCTGGACAGCATGGCCACGTCATCCCCCCTTGCTTCAACTGTGTGCGACAGGATGCGCGGTAGGAATAAAATCCTTGAAGCCTTGGTCGGTAGCACCTGGGGCAAAGATAAAGAAACCCTAATGGTCACATACAAAGCAGTCTTGTCAAAATGCCGTTCTCCATACTGTGACTGGCTGTCCCCTTATGTCATCCCAGGACCATAAGCATCAGGAAACTAAGATGATGCGTCTAAGATACTACAAGCTTCTTGTGAAACAAAATCTGGTGGGTTGTTACCGGAGAGAACACCCTAACACCAACCTCATGGAAAAGACGCCGCTACCAAGATGTCAGGCGTGAACTAAGAGACCTAGAAAGAGATATCAGGAGGTACAAAAGGGTTCCCTTTAAAGACGCATACAGATCAGCCATCGCAGCAATACATCATCAGGAGGTACAATCATCAATTGCAGGACTAGGTCCAAACGTAGTTCTCTCGGCACAACCACCAGCCATTTCTCCCGAAGAGAAAATACTTCCGAAAGCAGCGAGAACGACAGTTTCCCAACTCCGGTCAGGCGCGTCTTAACTCCTCCCTATCTCACATTGACCGAGATGTCACAACCACATGCCCTGCCTGCAATGGTACACGTCACGACGTAGACCACATTTTCAACTGCTCAGCTGCACCCACACACCTGACCCCAGGTCGCTGTGGGAAAACCTTGTAGTAGCAGCCATTTTCCTGTTCCTTAACATCGAGGAAAACGACGAGCTATAGCATGTAACACACTTAAACACCGAACTTCTGACCATTGCTACTACTACAACAACAACCTCAAAAAGTAGCTATATACACAAGAAGGCGAAACCTCAAGCCAACGAAATGGTAATCAAGCCTGTGGTATGCCACGTCATTGGAGAAAATAAAAGAAGAGTCCTACGGAGAATCATTGGAGCAACTCACGAGTTAATAGCGTAGAAGATACAACAACCAGCTGTACGAAATATACGTCAAATCAAAGATCTCCAATTTCCGAAAAATGCAGTGAGCTTGGCACCACAATGGACGAATATCGGGCAGCAAGAAAGGCGTTGAAAATTTAAAGTCATAGCGCAAATTACAATTTCTACTTTGAAGGTAGCAGTATTCAGTGCTTAAAATTAGAATTGAATAATGCAAGATTTAATTAATGGAAAACTCCGCTCGTAGGATCCTACTCCAGACCTGAAATATACATACAAAGTCACTAAGCTTTGCGATGGATTGTGCTACCAGGTTGTTTCTGTTGTTAATTAATTTAAAAAAACACTCAACCTTAGTCGAGCCGGTCCGGGTACCGATGAACAACAACTGTGGTGCAGATGGCGAAGGGCGAAAAATGAAAAATTGGTCCGGGTGCTAACGCAATTAAGCTTTAGCCTTCGTTTCAATTTGTAAAGAGGAAATTGCTACTACACGCTCATTTTTACAACGCAATATGCTTGACAGGCACGATGTGGGAGAAAAACAAAGTATAATTTTTCTTTATTATGAACTAACTGTGTAGCGACGCATAAAATTTTCGTTCATTAAAAAAAATGCATCTATCTAATCGAAGGCTTAACGAACAAATATGTTAAGTGCACTTTTTACTGAAAATGTGTTAGCTGCATTGTCCATTCCATCAGTAAAAAAAAAATAGCTACCTAGTCTTCACATGTTAGACGCGTTTCTTTGCGAAGAGAACAGAATAGCAGCAAAGAAACGACAAAGCGAAAAAGAAATTCGGGTGAAAACGAAGTGAGATCTCAACTCAAATATTAGAGTAAATTTAAATTCTAATATTTGAGTAAAAAGAAAACTACCTAATTTAGGTAGCACTAATAAGGGAAGTACGTTGCTGAAACAATTGTATGCCTACAAAATAAAAACGCCGCTTGCAGTATAAGGAAAAACCTAGTTTTCTTTTTACTCATATAATCAACTGCAGAACAATGGACACAAATTTCAATTGTAATATGTATATGCCCAGTGAAAATGCCCACAAAAGAGGCTGTTCCGCAGTATAGTTATTCATAAAAAGATACTATTCTGGACTATGTATTGTATAATCATTCATAGTAAGCAAGCACACAGAAAAGACTATTATGAATCAACAGTCTCTTGTGTATGTTCAGCCGCTCCGCGCTTAAGGGATCACAACCCTCAGTATCGCACAAATATCAACGTCCACTTTGCTCACTCTGGGTGAAAAGGAAATCCAGTTTGGGTTTTTTTGCTATACACAAATCCAAATTTATCCTATCCGACCCAAAATAGTTAGACACAAACCTATATAGTGGGATACACTAGGTGCGCTTTTTTTTAACAGCCATGCAGAGTAGAGCACACTAACAATTTAATCTGAGCTGCTGCGGATAGAAGGTTGGTGCAAGAATGCTGCTCCGTTGGTATTTCCACGTTTTGAAATGCAGGCGACGCCGGTGTCGGAGTTGTTGGGCAGTTTACAGTTTGGGAGGCACATGCCATCCATTTACTGTCAATAAAATTTTCGTTTCGTGCAATTCTATTGAATAGTAAAAATGCAAAATGATGTCCGATTGGATCTGTACTAAGGATTTAAGTTTCCTCTTGAAATTTGAATTGACGTTTGACCTAAACCAAGACACAACAAAGGCATGGTTTTCGTGTTCGCTACTCTGATCTACTCTGTAGCGTTTTTGTTTTTGCCGCTTCTCCTACCCTCTATGAACTAAAGGACGGTTTATAGAGAAATTCTTCAATTATTTGCGAAATGGATAATACGGATATGAGGATTTTTTTAAACTCCAAAACTTTCTATGTCAGCTATTATGATGTAGTGGTCCGATTCCGAGATAATATGCAATAGAGAGAAACATTTTTACAAGTTTCAGCTGCATAGCTACAAAACTGAGAAAATAGTTTGCACAGAAACAGGCGGACATGGCTTAAGCCAATTTACTAGTTGCTAGTAAACTCGCCCATTGTAAGCATGTTCACTAGCTAACTGGCAGGTAGCTGAGCTTGGGCGAAAAAGGTTGAAAGTCGGCCTACTTTACTCGCTACTCACTGGCGTGTGTGTTGATTTTAAAATGGTGACGAAAATACATAGTTCTAATGCTACCTTCTGCTGGTTGTCAGTCAGTAGTGCGGGAGGCGTGGTGGTAGCAAATAGATTAAAATGCTGAAACGATATGAAAAGAAGAAATCGACGGACAGTGTGTGTGTGTGCAAAATGTGATATGAAGACGTGATAAATGTAGTGCATCGAGCAATTTATTGAGAGAGTACGCGATATCACGAGTGAATCTTGCTAGTTGGCTACTGAGCGAGTTTGCAAGCTGTGTGTAATCGCCACAACAGCGCTAGCTGGCTCGGCAACTACCTTTCTCGCTGGTGTGTAGCTAGTAAACTCGTCCAATGTGATCGACCCTTTAGACTCACCTCGTCAAGCTGCAAACTTCATGACAAAGTTAATATACCCTTTAAGTGAAGGGTATAAAGATACTGCATGACTTTCTTGAGCTGAATATCAATATCAGCAACGGATGAAAACTGAAACCTCCATGTTTCACTTGTCTGTCAGATTTAATGATATTGTACAATTAGGTCAGCATGCGATATGCCCTTGGTAAAAGATCTTCAGCAAGCCAAAGGAAACGAATAGCATGAATAAATTCCAAAGACATTGCGATACACCACGCAATGTATTCTCAAAATACACAAATTCACTCTGCTCTGTGTACCTTTGTTGTCGCGGTGTGGGTGGATAAGCTGCGTCATGTCGCGCCAAGTTTTACATTCAACTAGACATGTTGTCGGTCTTGCCGAGAGCATAAATACAACAAGAAAACAGAATAGACCTCCTTCAATTTAAAGCAGTTGATTATTTGAAAAAATCCCTTATTATCCTATAGTCTGAATCGTGTCATTGAACTTCAAAATTAAAGTAAATGGAAATTTGTAATTGTATTTTTTTTTTTTCGTGGAGAAAATAAAGATTTGTCTGTTCCCTTGATGAAAATATTCAGATAATCAGGCAATCTCAGATACATATCAAATTGAAGAGACCCAACGAACAAGCTACAATAAATGACAGAAAAAAATATTCTCTCACGTGTTCGAAACGAAAATAGATAGTCACTTCAAGCTTGAAGAATTCAAGTCATGTCCAAATCTTTAAAAATAAATAAAAGGAAACATGCCGCAAGAGAAAGCCGGAGAGCGACTCCAAGGAGATTTGCTGAAAATTTTGTTTTGACTTGGCAGATTCTTTTGGGATGCACATTATTTTCTCGCATTTACTTTTCACATTTTATATGATATGATGACATCTCGATTTTATTATGATGCACTTCATAAATGAGAATTGTTCACTATCCTCATTAGAAAGTGAAGAAGATACGCAAAGGTAAAATAATAAAAGACAATAAAAATAAGTACGCATGTAGTCGTACATAAATAAGAGGCCTCTTACACGTAAGGCTATAAGGTCGAGTTTAGGAGCTGCGGGAGCACCTGCGGTTGACAAATTTACCTAGTTTACCACGGCGGCTGCTGCAGTTTGGATAAACTCGGCCTAACCAGCCACCAACTATTAGACCACGCATCAGACCAGCCATTAGACCACACATTAGACAGCTACTACACCACGCATTAAACCACCGATTAAACTACAAATTAGACCAGGCACCTAATATTAAGCTGCTTTGAGATGTCATCTAACCACGTATCAAAGCAGCGTAATATTAGGTCTAATGGCTGATCTGATAGGTGGTCTAATGGCTGGTCTAACGCGGTTAGTTGGTCTAATGTGTAAAAACAGGCCAAGGCCGTGCTCAGACGGGTCGTCTCATAATCGGCTCTTCTGCGATTCGAACTGCACTTCCCAAGCAAATGTATGGAGATCCGCACAAGAGTCGTCCATAGGTCGGCACGTAACCGAATCGATTTGCTTGTGAAGTGGAGTTCGAATCGCAGACGATACGATTACGAGACGACCCATCTGAGCACGACCTAAGATTTCACTCCGGAAAGGACAATGGCTTGGAAACGAGTTAGCACTGTACTATGTACATACTGTCACGATCACGGCAACACCGATACAGCCGATCGTGATGATTCGGACAACAACAGCGAACAATAGTCAGTCGACATCGAGACGCGAAAAGAAAATCATCGAGCTTCGCCCAACACACACATGGATTTTTAGTTAAACCGTATTTGTATACTTATGTATCTTTATTTCTTTATTTTGAATATTAATTGAATATACGGTTTGAAAAGCATTCGGATGTTTTTGATTTCGGTTATCCTTTGACAATACTTTTTTAGTCATCGTTGTACATCAGCAAAGACGAGGTGCGTGATCAGAAACACATGAACTATTTACGCTAGTTTTTAGATCGGGTGAATCAAAAATGAAAGTGTTGGGTAGATTTTGAAGCAAGGAGGCCGACTGATAACGCTATCAGGAAGGCTTAAAAAACCATGCAATTAGCATATCCACCCACGCAGAATTCATAACATGAATAAGGTAAAATATTTCACATAAAAATAATAATAACTGCAATAATAGAACACTATACTAGATACAATCGACTTTAGGCAGGATTCAATATGTTTTGCGGACTTTCGATAACATAATTCTTCATCTTGGCATGACATGAACCGACCCTTGTCTAATGGCGGTCACTCAACTACAATTTAACTGAAGATAATAGCGTTTGGTTGCACACCTACAGTTGGCCTTAAAATCGCGACGACTGCAAGTGTGTGGATAATTGAGATTATCGTCAGTTCAAGCCATCTCAAGATCAAGTCGGCCACAAATCTACAGTTTGAATGCAGGCAATCCGTGACCTAACGAATTAGGCCGTATACACACGCAGCTACTGAAAAGAAACTGATGCGAATTACTAACTAGTTTAGTTTTCGTTCCTGCGGCAGCCGGTTCTTCGTACCGGAACGACCCGTTTTTCAACGGCCAAGAGCTGCCAAACCCGCTCAATGCAAAAAGAACTGCAGTATTTGAAGCATCGCTACCACAACAACAACAAGAAGTAACTAGTTTACTTTGAGTCACTTCCTGTGTAATCAAATGGAACAACGCACACGGCGCTACTGGTTGAGGACTCGTTTGTAATCTTCAGAAACCAATTTGTAATTAGTCCCCTGGAAACTAGCATGTCGAGTCGCTAGGTGATTTCAGTTTCCAGTTTCCCGAAGATGAGTGACCAACAGACCAACCTGTTGTTGGTGGAGGAGGTTGAAAAACACCAGCTTTTGTTCAATTTTCATTTTCCCGGCTATTCGAAGAAACATGAAACGGAGAAGGCGTGGAAAGAAGTCGGGAACGTCGTAAAATTGACAGGTATTTTCAAATAGAGCTGTACTATTGTCGAACATGTATAGTGAGGTTCTCTTTTCTTTTGACTCGTTGTAAATTTCGCTATATGGGGAAAGCGTAAACACTAACAAACTAATTCCATTTAGAAATTCTTTATCTTTATTTAATAGGGATGGCGTTTGTACAATACATATACATACATCTACATCATTACCGTTGCTGGCAACCTGGCGACATGTATTTCCACTGCCAGGGCAGAGAAGCTTGTGGAGTTAGGAAATAGTTGGCTAAATAGCCTCTGAGATCAGTTGCACGAGAGTTGTTGTGTATGACCACTCGTTACTACTATACTCTTCTCTTCCAGAGATAGTTATACATCATAATGGTTTCCTCGTCGCTCGATGAACTGTCTTCCGGAGACAACACTCCACGCACGGTATCCACGACGACACTGAACGAACTGGAGATTTTGAATGCTCGTGTGTGGAGTCAAGTCACAATTGAGTTAATAATTTGGGTTACCAACTGGTTTAGTTTCTTTTCAGTAGCTGCGTATCTATACGGCCTTAGTACAGATATAAGTCGATCCTGACTGTCGGTGGCAATGGACCAACGATAACGGACTGTGAGTGTGGGGCCAATCGTCAGGTCATGGACTATCGTCGCGTAAAATGGACGAGTTCCTTCTGAATTGGAATTAGAGTGACATAAATGTAAGGCAGAGTCGCATTATTTGAACCCGAATCCTGCTGAAGCATCTGCATCCACAGGAATCCCTACAGCAGAATGACAGCCGGCTTATTTTCGTTATCACTGTTCCTTACTAATTGTATTAAATAGGTAGAGACAGCGAGGCCGGTCTCTCTCAATTCTCTCTCATCTTGTATAGAGGTGTATTTGTATAGATATCGTGATCTGAAACATAGAATTATTTTCTGGTCAATTTCCCCTTCAAAGATCCACATGATTCGGTGTCAGACACAGCAACACACACACTCTCTCTCTCCCACTTACGGAACCACAGCACTTTACATCACTGTCATTTACTGCATTAAAATCAAACTCACTGATGAGTTCGTAGTGCATCGAGAAGTTAACCTGTATTTTTTCCCATCCGTAATACATCTTCAGTTAAACTACATATATAATCTATAAAAAGATTTTACATCTCCATCAAAGATTTACAATTTACCTATGCGGCTGCAGTAGACACATAAGTAGCATTCTACTCATGAAATCATTGAAAATTAATTGCAATTTTGATTGTGTACGGTTGCAATCTCATCTTTTGAATTCCACTTTTCACCTCTTCAGCCTCAAACTATATTCCAGTATGTCTGATATACGGGTACGTAAATTATGCAATGTATCAGACAGACAAGGTCATAAATGCGACAAACTGAGTTTATACAGTATATGCGTACGTAATCTACATGTGTGAATAGTAGCGATAATAATTCTCGATCGAGGTCAATTATTTTTAAATTTATTCTTTTATATAATCGATTACGGGAATTGCTAGAAATTGATTTATACGCCAATCGATTTTATTAGCAAGGTAATTTGTTGTGTCTAAAATGTAATTTTATATTACTATACGTTACACTTCTATTCTAGTACACATTTATAAGAACTAAAACAGATTCTCAGTTTTTTTATTCATTTCATCAGTGTGAAAACACAACGCATCAGACAAAACGTTTTTGTCTCATAAGACAAGGAAACGTGTTTCATTGCAGCACACACCAAGCGAAACACAGTGAAACAAAACAAAACGTTTTTTTGTCTTGTTTCGTTTGGTGTGTGTTGAGATAAGACAAAATTGAATTTGCAACGACGACGTCCATAATCTGCAAAATTTTACATAAAATAACCAGGTATTAAGCGCGAACAAATTTTGGTTTCCGAAAGACAACTGGCTGCCTAGTGGCAACGAAACACGTCTTTCTGTTTTGTTTTATCTTTTTGTTTCGTTTCATTTGGTGTGTGTTGCGCCGATTGCAATGTACGAGTATGCAATTATCGACAACGACGTTTGTCTGAAACGAGTTTGTTTCATTCGGTGTGTGTTGATATCCAAAGATATGTATTATCGACAACCAGTTATAAAATGCATCGAGACAAAAACGTTTGTTTTGTTTCGTTTCTTTTGGTGTGTGCTGCCCGATACATAAGAAGCAATGATCGGTTGATTCTTGAGACAGAAACAAACAAGACAAAACGTTTGTTGCGGTGTGTTTTCAGCCTTAGTAGATGCAATGAAATTCAAATTGATTGACAAAACTCTAAATTAGAACGTATTGTAGTGAGATTAAGGCCCATCCAGACCGCCTCTTTTGGCGGCATTGCAGTAGAGATTTCTTCAATGCTCCAGAAGAATAAAAGAAAGTAGCCGTGAATTTTCCGCTTTTGACGGCCAGTTTTCGGGTCAGCGCTACATTTTACGATAATATGAGAAAATCTTGCACGCAAACCTCGGTAAAATTTGCTATTCACGGCTGGTGCGAGCAAATCTGCGTAAAAAGCTTTCGGATATTAGATTTAGTTTTGACTTAGCAAAAGCGACCGGTAGCGCAGTGTGCTAAGGCATCACTCTCATGTTTGACTACCAGCGTTTCGGGTTCGAATCCCGTCCACGACAACGTTCGTGGCCATGGATGTGAAGGAGGTGTATGCTGGCAACTGCATTCTCTGAAACCAATTTATGCCAACGAAACGTCAACTGGGCCACATGGAACAGTTGACGCGCTATGCCCCACAAGGGGTTAGGGCAATTGAGTATACATACATTTCACCTGATGCCGGCTGTGTAGACTCACAACTATCCCTGTAGGAACAATGGAGGTGCATACGAAAGTAAGGGCTTTGTTGAAATTTACTAAAAAAAAATGGGGCCCTATCATGTATGTAATTTGATTCGAATCGAATTGCTTTCGAAAGGATGAATATAACTCGAAGGAGGAGGTGCATGCTAGCAACTACACTTCCGAAAAAGTAGATATGCCATCGAAACGTCAACAAGGCATAGAAATGCTAGAGATGTTGACGCGCCCATGCCCCTGGAGGGGTCAAGGCAATTAACATGTAACTCGAAAACGAATTTCCCAATTTCGAAAATCCTTAAGTATTCGCTTCGAATGAATAATTTCGTATTATCGAATACTCCATGATCATTGAAATGGAGAAAACAGTTTTCGATTTACATGATATCATTATTATCCTTTCCAAAGCAATTCGATTCGAATCCAATTACATGATAGGACCCTTGATCCATTACAGTGACGATTCTTGTTGTGCTTGCATGTACACTCCGGATCATTAAAATAGGTCTACTTGAAATTTGGCTGTATCTTGGAAAGGAGTAACGGCATATTTTTGAAACTTACTGAAATTGTTCACAGTAGCCGGCTTGTTCTTTAAATAACACGTAGTCTCAAAACTTAAGTCCCGTTAGGATTTTATTACGATTATTTTTAAAAGCAGTGTAAAAAAGATGATCATTAGGATAGTTACAGTGGAAATAAAAGAGAAAATAACTGTATAATTAAATAATTTTATTTTGAAAAATATTGTTAGTAATGAGTATTAGATCCGCTAAGGGATGTTAGCTAAAAAAATCGGCAAGCGGTATCCTGCCGCCTAGAAAACGAGGCTGAAAATAGTCTATTCCGCAACAGCGGAATTCCGCAGCTTGAAAAATGGGGCTTAAGCGGACAACACAAATTCAAAAATATGTAAATGACTGACGTAATGCACTTACATCTGCTTTATATCATATGCCCCTGAGGACGGAGCATGAAGTAGCATAATGACTGTGAAGGTCGGGCCGTGCCATCTGACGAAGAAAAAGGCGCCTCAACGAGTTAGCAGCGGCCAATGCTTGCTGTAGTTCTGTTCGGGAGACGTAGGCGGAGTTATCGCCGCTCGTTACCCACTGTCCTTTAAGTATTAATATAAATGCTTGGGCCTGGGGGATACAACACAAACAGGGGAGGCAAAAATTGGGAGTAATAAAAAAATGAGTCGATAAGAATGGAATAGTTGTCGGACGGCGCATATACCCTCGCGCTCGCATTGAGGTCCGGATGTAATGGAACTCTCGGCCTCTGGTTTCGTACCACCGACAGATCACTACTTATCAGGTGCTGCCTTCGGTCTGCCGGCGGAAGCAACACTACCAGGATTTGGTTCATTACAGTAGTTTGGGTACATGTTGCAAAATAGAAGGTTTCACAAAGAAGTATGTAACTTTTTCATTCTGTCTGCGCATGACGTCACATATGCGAGGGTAGTTAGCCGGAAAGGCACCCAAGCACTGCGACCCGAAGGTCTATTGTACGAGCATTGCATTTTGTATGAAATTTCATGGTTTTTGAAAGAAAAATTGCATTTAGATCTACAGTTTTATTTCGATCTTGATAAATGATGATTTCGAACACTTGACTTTAAGGGCGATCACAGAGTGAAAGCTGAAGCTGATGCTTATGCTGGTTTTTGATTGCGAACACTCAGTGAAGAGAAACGTTTACGTGAAACGTGCTCATGGAGCTTTCGCTGCCAATCTTGCTGAAGATCACATTCGTAATTGTCCGGTGTATTCGCTCATTTTTATGTGTGCTATGAATGGATTTTATAAAGAAAATCACCGGACAATTACGAATACATCTTGAGCTTTAGCAATAGCATGGGCAGGGAAAGCTCAATGAGCATGTTTCATGTCAATGTTTCTCTTCACTGAGTGTTCACAATCAAAACACCAACATAAGCATCAGCTTTCACTCTGTGGTCGCGCTTAGAGAATAAGGTGGGTCATGAGATTTTAAAAAACCACCCCAGCCCTTGAAAAAATAAACCAGACCGTGTCCGAAGCGTATATACCCTAGACTTGTACCAGACCTAGTAGTGATACCAAAAGTACCAATTGGCAACGACTATTTTCATTAAAAATGATCTTCCTATATGACCAGTTTATAGGGGAGAATCATTCAGAAGGATCTCGACCATTCTCAAAATCAACTAACTAACACACACTACAAATATTTGTCGAATTTTTCAAGTCGCTTGCTTCATTCTATCGAAAGTTATCGCTTATGTAAAGTTTTATTTGTAGGGGAAGTAGGAGTTTCGTTCGTCGGATTTCACGTATTTTCAAAATAAGCCAACTGGATCCTACTACAAACATTTGACCTGAATTCCAAGTCACTAGCTTCATTTTATCAAAAGATATCTCTTATTTTAAGTTTCATTTGTAGAGGAGGTAGGGGTTCCTTGGGTTGGATCTGGCGCATCTTTAGTACCAACTAAATAACTAAATCTCACTTTAAACATTTGGCCGAAATTTGCTGGCTTCGTTCTATCAAAAGTTATTGCTTATCTGAAGTTTCATTTGTAGGGGAGGTAGGGGTTCCTTGGGTCGGATCTTGCCCATTTTCATTACCAACTAACTAGATCTTACTCAAAACATTCCACCAAATTTTAAACTCGCTAGCGTCATTCTATCGATAGTTATCGTAATTAAAAGAATACTTAATTTTCTGAAATTTGTAGGTGAGGTAGGCGTTCCTTTGATCTGATTATGCCCAACTTATTTAAACTCAAGCAGCTTCTCACCTCAGGGTTACATGCCAAAAATCAGCTGTCTGTGTCAATTGGTTCAAGAGTTATAGACAAAAAACGTCAAAAGTAGGGTAGTACGGGGCTCTTTTTTAAGAAAATTACCGTTAGTTTTCAACTGATCGATTTTATTCTTCCAGGAGAGTATGAGATTACCCTCACAAACAATCTACCAAAGCAAGAACTTTTCATGTTTATTTAATCCGGAGTTATACTCGTAGATACATTTAATTATTTTACATATGTTGGAGAGGTAGGCGTTCTCTTGGCCTGATCATGCCCATTTTCAATACCAACCAACTAGATCATACTGTTAACATTTGACCAAAGCTCTAGCTTCGTTCTATCGAAAGTTATCGTGCGAACGGACAGATAGACAGACATGGCTAAATCGAATCAGGGGGTGACTCTGATCATTTATATATGTATATACGAGTACACTGCTATACCTCCGGAGGCGCAGAATTTTAATGATGAGTTTCAATCAAATTTGGTCCGAAATGAACGAATCTGCAGTCCTTTTTTGCGAGCTTATAACCGTTTTGGAAATATTTACTTTTAAGTTTGAACTTTTGTATGGTAAAACCCAGTGCTAGAATTGTATGTAGAATAAATTTCCGTTTTAGGGAGTTGCGAACTTACTATGATACATCATTTAATATTTTCAGGCAACTCGTATTTTAGATTTAGCGTGAATGAGCCGCCGATAAAATTCAGCGTCTCTGATATTGAAGTCTTGTCAATATCTCAATTAAGCCGACAAATTATCAAGAATCGCTTAAAGCTTCGTTCCCACAAGAGATGGGAACAACTCAAATACTCGTGAATTCATGTTGGGATGTAACAAAAAGGCATCTTTTTGTTGTTGGTGCTTGGACAAAATCATGACAAATTTTTGTATTAGTATTTAGTTAGATGATATTGAAAATGATCATGATCGGACCAAAAGAGCCCCTACCTCCGCTACTAATGTTATATCAGATATGCGAAAACTTCCCATATGGCTTGACAATTTGGTCAAATATTTACAGTGTAGGTTAGTTAGTTGATTTTCACAATCGAATCAAAATGATGCCAATCTCCCCTACAAAGCGTCCATCTCATCCTAATGCGGTAACTCCTGCTTAAACTGACCATATATGAAACACAATTTTAAGGCATATGACCATTGCCTATTTATAGTTTTGGTATCACCACTAGACTTGCACAGGCCTAGGGTATCCACGTTGCGGACCCGTTTTATATTTGACGTGATGGTCCTGAAAGCGGATCTCCAACAGACTTTTTCTCTTTTATTGTATATGCTTTCCCCTGCGGTAAAATATGTGCCTCAACTGTAAATTTTTGGATCAGAATACTTTTCAGATCCGGAGGGGATTATTCGCAGATTCAAAAATTCTGTTCCTAGTACATATTTTACCGGAGGGGAAAGCATATAGAGGAAAAATCGAAAAAGTCAGTTTCAGATACAAATCTGAATCTGCTTCCGTTGATAAAGTGGGATTCCGGATGAAAGCAGCTTCAGACGATTTTTTCCTGCCACACAAAACTTCAATCGGATTTTAAAACATTTTTGTCAAGAATCAAAGGACGGACACCTTGGCGCTCCATTTATTGTTTTTCACTAATGGAAATGTTTGTGGATGACACGCAGACGGATTTCTCGGAATCATTTATTGTAGAAACTGGCTCTCTAAAATATAATGTCAATGCCCAATGCCTGGAACTGGAGCGTAATCAATTCCGACATAACTCATAGTCGCCTTTTATCACTCACAACCGGCCGCAAACTTGCAGACGAGATGAAAAGATAAGCACACAAATAAGAAAAAACAGCTCAAGGCACTTACTGGGAAAGGTCTCCGGTGCACGAGTAGCAGCTGATGACCATGGAACTTGTGTTACGAAGCTACTTCCCTGGAACTCTCGCTACGATACGCTGCTGCTCGAACGATTTTTAACTCTCAACGATTGATTTACTAATAAAACACTAGAATTTCGACTACTGCTCTTCTCTTAGCTTCTTTTTTTTTTACACGGTCGTTTTTAAAACGACAACAACAATTCGGACTTTTTCTCACGAGCACCCAATTTTTATTTTATTATTTGCTATTCATTTCTATTAAAGATCTTCAACATACATTCCGACTTTTTAAAGAAAAAAAAATGCTCGTGCTATTCAAAACCGAAAAATTGCAACAGAAAGCGCATTGCCGGAAACGATAACAACAAAAAGAACGAACATGACGGGAGAGCGAAGGCGAAAAGAAAACTCTGCGCGCTGGTCACATTCTAAACGTTGTTGCGGATACTTTACACTAGAACCGAACGCGATGGATGTCGTCAATTCGACTGGACATGAGAACACTGTCGACCGTGCGAGAAGATAAGTAGCGATACACGCGCGCTATTCAAATTTGAAATCTTCCAATTGGACCAGCTCTGACAGCGGATGCGAGTGCGACTGCATTTCTAATTTGACGTCGACGGATCAGAAAATGCAGCAGCATCGACGACGATGGTGGTGTTGGTCACGGACAGGAAGGTTGTAGCCAGTCTTTCACTGAGCGAGGGAAGCGGTAGAAGAAACCACAAAAAAAGCTGACAGAGTCGACTATGACGACGGTAGCGACATTGTTTCCGTCACCCTGTTGTCTGATGCCCACTCCCGAGTCCGGTGGATCGCTTCACTTTTTTTCGCAATTTGGCTGGCTGCCGGTCGATGAGGGCGGCGGCGACGACAATTCTTTTTCGCCGTTTTTTCTTCTTCCTTGTGCGTTTGCTGTTGGAGCGACAACGAATCTGATGCGATTAAAGCGATGGCGGAAGGATTTCAGTAAAACAAATATGCCACCCACACCTGAAGCGAGACGTGGAAACGACAGCGGCGATCGGTGTTCAAAGCGGTACACAGTCGAGAGATGAAGAACACAAGAAACGATGGGCACGGCGGTGACAAGCAGCCTCGACGAGGCGGCGGCATGAAAAGATGCCACAAAATTAATTCGTCTGGTGTCTCAAGACGCGATAGCAACTAAACACTTGTCGACGCCGCAAAATGTCCACACAGCACTAATTGAAGCCCGAGACGACGCCGCTCGCCACAATTCAGATCATAACTAAAAAAACCGTGACTGACGTTTACAACTGTCACTGGCAGACAATTGGACCCGGGCGACACTTGCGATACGCGAAAGACACACTGAAACCGGATCGAATTGGATTAGACGCGAGCAATTGGGAGAACGTCAGAACCCGGCCAATCGGAGGCTTATAAGAATTATTGCAACATGTCTCTATTTCGCCCCATTCAGTTCACGGACACTGCACTTTTTTCTTCTTGGGCCTAGTACTTGGCCAAACACACGGAGCACCGACTTGGGTCGCCGGAGAATATTTGCAATAATAAAACGTCTCGTCTGCTGTCTGTTGAGCAACTGAAATTGTCGGGTGAACGGTGGAAAATGGTTGGCACTGTCGGTGGCAAGATTGCCAACGGGCGCGACGACGGTGGTGGCAGCGGCTGATATTTGGGAGCAGAGGGCAGAGCAACGACAACTATGAGGCGCAGCAGCACGCATAGTAGCTCAACAACTCTCCCTGCGGAAGAGGAGCCGACGGGAACCGGTTGCCATCGACAGTATGTGAATTAGCAAATCCGAGGGGCAGCAGAGCTCCACACTCTCGACGCATACACAGCAGCCTGTGACTACCGTCCCGCTCCAAGGCGGTCAGACAGTCCCGTGAACAGTCTGCAACAACGTCATCGACATTCCGCGTTTACATACCGCAATTCAGCGCCATGTTTTCCATTCGACAACCACTTGCCCGCCGCACGCTGAATTATGACAACCCACTGGCAGCACTATTTCCGCACAGACGGCATATTAGCAAAGACTAGACATTCTTTGATAACAGCACTCTCTCTGAATCTCGCGCTGACGTCCTTCGCGAGTGTCGACTACGTCATTGCCAGACCAAGCCAGTGCAGTTCGTTTGCTCTTGCATTGCACTGTGTAACACTGTGACGTTCTCCGCAGGGGAAAGTGCATCTGGGTGGAACGGATGTCTGGTGTGTATGTGTGGAGAAATGGAAGAACGCACAGGCGGCCACCCCACAGTGAGCCGACAACCACCACCGCGCATACTTTCCCGACGAGCTGGCTCGTACTTGACCGACTGTGTGGTGGTGTCTGAGTCTGACGACGACGGCGAGATGCACTCCCTGACTGCATCTGTCCCTGACCGAATGCAGTGCGGAGCAATTCGCTGCGGGCACGACACGAATTGATGAAATTGTGTGGTAGCAAGGGCCAGGCCAGACTAGACGCGACGTCCGACCATGTCGAAAATTGGAAAAATATGCCGGGGGTGGCGAGAGGTTCATCGGTTTCGGCCGTTGTTGATAACGGACTCACTCCGACCGACGCGGAGATTACGTGCAGAGATGAGGTGCACACTGGGGCATGGCTCCAATCGTCGTGGTACAAGCAATGGGAAAGGCACGCGCGCGAGGAGACAGTCCGAAGAACCCTGTTCTGCGGAGTGGATCGCACTTGGTGGTTTCTTTTGAGTTAAGGCCGTCACACACGATCGAGACGAGCCACTTTTTGGTTGGCCAAACCATGTCACTTCCATAGGAACGTGGGGAATCGGAACTCTTCCGCATGTTCAAATGAAAGTGACGTGTGTTGGCCTAACCAAAAAGATGATTCTGCACAGTGGCACGCGACGATTGTCAGCAGCGGACGAAAAAGTTTTAGGCCCGTTTTCTCAATGTCTGATTAAAATTTAAACTCCAGTTAAACAGACATTAAACGTACCCATCTGTAAAATTTTACAGGGAAAACAACAACAAATGTTATCTCGAGTTTAAATTTTAACTGGACATTGAGAAAACGGGCCTAAGTCGCAGAAGCGATGCAGTGAAGTGAATCAGCTGCAACGCAAACGAATTTGCAACTCGAGTTGCAAGGCAGTTGCGTCGTTTGCGGAAGGCCTTAGTACAGAATTTTATATATTCTTCTATATCGCCCGGTGACTTTTCACCTATTTTTGATATAATATTGCCCCTATAAATGCAAAAAGAATAAGATCTAACGCAAACAACCCAACTGCTTTGCAACTCGTTTGCAATGCAACTGATTTCTGACATTGCCTGTATATGGCAGTGGGAATCCGCACACGAATCGACTAGTTGCAACAAGTTTGCAACACGTTGCGTGCAACCGGATTCCCGAGTCGCAAAGAAGTTGCAGTTGGAAGTTGCATATGTATTTTGTTGTTGCCCGTAGAACACAAGAAATCTGGTCAGCTGTTGAGTCTGTTAAAATTATTTAAGTAGCATTCGCGGTGTTTGAAAAGTATTGTGTACAAATATTTGAATATTTGTATGGTAAAAAGTGGCGGTTGGTAGCCGCAGTTATTTGATAGGTACAGTGAGTCATAGTCAAAATGAACCACCTTATGTTAGAGAAAGAATTACTTAAAAAAGGCAGAATTAAAATATTTTTTATGTAAATTTATTGTCTCTACATGTAAAACGTGCCATACACACACCGGCCGATCCGTCACCCGATATCGATATCGGCCGATGGATCGGCTTGTGTATGCGCTTATCGTTGACGATTTTTTTGACAGTTCCGTATAATTTTTGATCAGCTGACATTTTGTGGCGATCCATCGGCCGATCGATCGGGAGACGGATCGGATAATGTATGGCGGCCATAAGTCTCGTATTTCAGTGTGTTTTATCATTATTTTTTTTTCTTAGTACACAAAAAATTACATAAATTTTAAAAGTTGAAAAATACACCTCACAGTCGATATTAACCACTTAAATAAAAGTGAAAAGCATGTACAGGCTGCCCGCCTCAGATAGTACCTACTTTAATGGTAGATAGTACTGTTCATTTTTGGAAAATTAACACCAAAGTGGACACTCTGTTCCTATAGCCGCCACATATTATCCGATCGAAATCGAAAATTATACGAAACTGTCAAAAAAGTCGTCAACGATAAGCGCATACACAGGCCGATTCATCGGCCGATATCGATATCGGGCGATGGATCGGCCGATCGATTGGTGTGTGTATGGCACGTTTTAACCGTTACAGAGTTATAGCATTTTTTGTAAATTGTGTCAGAAAGCTTGACTTTCCGAACAAAAGCAAAATTTGCCACTCTCCCATCACATCATTTAATCCGAGATTCGACCTTACTTTCTGAAACTACATAAAATTTCATATAAAACTGAT
Source organism: Chloromyia formosa (assembly GCA_964017055.1). NCBI lineage: Eukaryota > Metazoa > Arthropoda > Insecta > Diptera > Stratiomyidae > Chloromyia > Chloromyia formosa. The sequence goes on along the minus strand of OZ024814.1, from coordinate 132,310,965 downwards.
AAAACTTCCCGGTTTGGAAATTCACCGTTACTACAAAGACACAAATATTTAAGCTATCGAAACTAAATTTTCACCGAGAATTCAAATGATATTTTTACAATGGTACTTTGAACTGACAAGACTGGTGCAACCATCCACTATTCTGCGACTATTTAGCAGCAAATATGTTATTGACCACGTCTTATGAACACTCGAAAGTTGCAATTTGAAACAAGAGCGAGTCTAATTACAGACAACAGCTCCTTGAATTTTCCAGACATATCACATTTTCGCCTGATTTTGAGTTCTCGTCCCTATGCCTCTTGAAAAGCACTTCATCAGTGGCAGCCATGGCAGAAACAGCAGATCCGACTTCTTCGAAAATATCGTTTTCAATCTCTTGTCAAATGCTCATAGTATGTGCGGATTGCAACGAAACGTCTGAATCTCTGAATAATAAGCCAAAGTACAGATACGATTTTTGCCGTCGTCCTCGTTCCCACTTGCATAGTCCGTAGGTCGTTAGTATGCTTGCTTGGTGGATGGTAGATGCCTGCTTGCTGGCAAAATAGAGAGCACCCAGAAGACGAAGCAAATGAAAAGGATACGCCTTAAATATAATATCAGCTATAATCACGACATCATCTCTTGGACTTAATGGCACTTTAATAATGTACTTGGCAATGAAAATGCAAGACCAAATCTCGAGATGCTAGTCTGAGACTTTGAGTGGGTCTGAGTCGTATGCAGACTGAGTCTTTGTCGTTTCGATTCTTAAAGAGTCCACAGACTATTACAATAGTTTAATTGACGATATTCCTGTATGGAAAACTGATGATAAGCTCACAGCCCATTCACTATCAGTTTAACTGACGATATTCCTACATGCCAAACCAACGAGAATCTTTTAGGATAAGTTGACTATAATCTGGTAGAAAAAAACTGACGAAAAACTGTAGGAATATAAATACGATTATCTTCAGTTTTCCTGTAGAAATATCGTCAGTTTTTTTTACATAGAATCTCGTCAGCGCTTAAAATATATTGTCATTTATTCCTACCAGATTCTCGTCCCTTTTTCTTAAAGGAATATCGTCAGTTAAACTGATAGTGGATGGGGTCCTTTAGCTGATGATGATGATGACTGGGGGATGGGAGAATGCATAGACTTTTTTGAAAATATCGTCACTGTCCTTGAGTATGGATCTGGAACGGCCTTGAAAATTATAACGAACAAGTTGTCTAATGCGGTTGGTTGGATTTTCGCAAGAACCAACGCAGATAGAACAGACATTCTCCGCTTTATAAGAACTCTATTAACGTAATATGTTTGAAACAGATAAGGATTTCTTTTAATATTTAAGTTTTTTTGTTATTCGTAAAATTTTCGAGGACTCAGGATAAGGAATACTCGTATGTTAAATAAAACAAATGAATAACTCGGGTTCTAACTACAAAGATATTTATTTCGTGTAGATACTAGTATTTCGGGAGCAACTTGCTCCCTTCTTCAGCACTAAACTATTGTTTACTGCGAAAGAAATTTCTTTGTAGTTGGAACCCGAGCTATTCATTTGTTTTATTATAGTAAAACTACAAACCATGGGAAATAAAGTAAACGTTGAAGGAAATGACAATCGTTGCAAACAGAAATGTTTTTTTTTACTGAACTATACCGACTTCAATCCTGGTCATTCTGTTCATCATCATCATCGTGGCGCCTGGATCGTTGTCCTCCAATTATCTCGGTCACGTTACCGCGTCCTCCAATTATCTCGGTCACGTTACCGCGTCCTCCAATCTTGGAAGCCCAGTAGCTGCTCGGCGTCCCCATATACTGAGCTCTCCCAACGAGAACTCGGTCGTCTATGTAGTCTCGCTCCGTCAACTCGTTTTGCATTCATCACTCTCTTTGGCATGCGATCATCGTCCATTCGTTGGTCATGCCCTGCCCATTGAAGTCGTTGTAGTTTGACGATTTTCGAAAATTCCAGCTCATCGTACAGTTCATACAAGTCATGGTTGTACCGGATGCGCCATCCATCTCGATCGCAAAGGGCCCCGAAAATTCGCCGCAGAACCTTACGTTCAAATGTGTCTAGCATGTTTTCGGAGGTTTGAGTTAGGCTCCATGCTTCGCAGCCATAGCATAGCACTGGTCGTATAATGGTTTTGTACACGCAAAGCTTCGTCTTTCTGTACACATGCTTCGATTTCATTATAGAGAACCAAGAAAAAAAGTCTTATTAACTAACTGTATCCGTCGCTTGATTTCGACAGTTTCGTTGGCGTCTCTTGACAAGTTGCAATCCAGGTAAATGAAGTTGTTCACGAACTCGATGTTGAGGATGAGGTCCCCCACATTGATGCTCGGTTGTGCAGGTGTCCTTGCCGTCGATTGCATCATTATTTTAGTTTTAGCCTCGTTGATACGTAGTTCAACTTCTTTGGCAGCGGTATCGAGCGTATGCAGAAGTTCTTCTGCGTCGGCCAATCTTCGGGACATGATGTTGATGTCGTCGGCGTACGCTGCTAATTGTGTCGACTTGATGAGTGGCGTATTGCTGTTGTCCATATTCATAGCCCGAATAGCGTATTCCAGTGCTAGATTGAAGAGCGTCGGTGCCAGTCCATCGCCCTATTTCAGACAAAGTCGACAAAGATTCCGTATACGTTTACGTTGTATTCGCAGCACTTCTGAAGTATCAGTTTGACTGTAAAGAGCTGATCAGTTGTGGAGCGACCAGGTCTGAAACCGCTTTGATATTCGCAATGATTCGTTCTGTGTACGGTTTTATTCTATTTTCCAGAATTTTCGTCAAAATTTTGTAGGACGTACAAACTAGTGATATGCCCCTGTAGTTCTCACACCGCAGTTTATCTTCCTTTTTGTGGATTAGACAGATGATGCTTCTGCGCCAATCGTCCTACCATACTCGCAGAAGTAATTTATGTATGGCATTAGCTAGACCCGTTCCACCGAATTTTAGCAGTTCAGCTGGAATCTCGTCAGCGCCCGGCGCTTTATTTCGTTTTAATGACCGCAACGCGATATCAACTTCCTCCAATGTCGGGGGTTGTATAAGTGGGCCTAGATCAGCACTATCGTCAAGAGCTTCTTGTGTGGGGATGTTAGATGGTAGGTTCAGAAGCTCTTCAAAATAAGAGGCCCATCGTTTGTTAATACCATCGGTATCGCTGATGATGTTTCCATCCTTGTCCTTACAAAGGCTAGTCCTGGGTTCTCAATTGTATTCACTAGTTTGTACACTTGTTTGGTGTTCCTATTAGCTAAGGTTTTGTTTATATTCAGCAAATGCTCGTCAAAGTATTTACGTTTCTTACGTCTAATTATTCTATTCGATATTCGCCGTAGCTCGTCATATTTTCCTCTTCTGGCTCTGGTTCCTCCTTGAACCCATTGTCTGTAGGCCTCGTTTTTCGCGTCAAGTGAATCTTTGCATTCTTCGTCGAACCAGTCATTTCGCGCTCGCCGGGCTTTATATCCCACGACATTCTCTGCGACATCTTTGATGGTACCCTTGAGTTCTTCCCAGAACCCATGGACGCCTGTATTGCTGATGTTGTGTAGCATAGGCGATAGTCTTTCCTCAATGGCGCCACCGCCGTAGCATCGCTCAGAAGCTTATCAACCGCAAAGATTGGGAGGGCTGATTCTCGATTGGTGCACTGAGGAAATTCTACATCTGTAGGTCGTCTTCACAAAGTAATGAACAGAGTCGCAGTTTGCTTCTCGATAGGAACGGACATCCATCACACTAGACGCCCATCTCCTGCAAATGAGGACGTGATCAATTTGGTTGACGGTATGTGCGTTTCCGGTATGCTGAATGCGCTATACCGTTGAAAGTATTGATCCTAGGGCAAGTATGAATCAGATCTTTTTTATTGGAAATGTCGCCTTCTTTATTCTGTTCTGAGACATTTCTTTCTAGAATTAATACCACCTTCATCATCCAACTGCTACGTATTCAATAATTGACCGATCAATCACTTGTAGATAGAGACTATACTGCGGGGCTTGGTGCCCCAAGTCCTATCTGCATATGCACACTGCCTGTAGATCCACAAAGCTTTTGTAGTGTTTTCGGATGTGAATCGAAATATTCAAGGAGAGCACGAATAAAGGAATTGGCTTCTCTACCCTACACTTCCGGGCCCCCTACCAACGACAACTTTCGAGCATGTATTCAGAAGGCTGTCCCCTACAATTGTGCAAGTTTTGAAAGCTTCACAGTTTTTTCCTAATCACGCGGCGTTCGTAGCCTGGACTATTAGATTATTAGGGCTGCCATATCCGCTACAGCACATTCAGACCATGACCTTAATTCTCTAAGTAAACACCAATAGGCGGCCAAGACCCGACGTCGGACTGTCGCGCCACGATGATGATGATGATAAAATACCAATAATTTCATCACTGCTACTAGGTTGTCGCTCCGCTCCAATCAAAAGATTAGTTTTTACTGCAATTCTTCTACATTCAACAAGTTTAAGTTGCTGTAAATATTTTCTGACTTCCAAACACAACGTAAAACATTCAACTAAGATTTTTCGAAAGCCATATCAAAAACCGTAAACTCTATAGCAACCACAGAATGGTGGCAAAAAATGACGATGACAGTTGCTGGAACAATACTTCTGGAATCTATAGAGTATGTCTGAGAGTGACGAAAGTCCTTAAGTCACCATATATAACTATAATAGGACGAAAGAAATACTATTGCAGCCTCTTACTGTCATTCTTTCCGGGTCAGGGATGAATGAGTACGTGCTTGAATATAAAATTAGCATACACAAGTTCTTTTGCATGATGTAGATGGTGAACCCTATACATACATAATCTTTGAGTGGCATATAGTCCTTTTGCTCGGGCGGACCTCTTTTATACCTAGAAAAAAAAACGACAGACGGTAAATGTTACCCACAAGAGAGATTGGAACATTGGAAGCAATAGTTGAAAGTGTTTAAGCCAGTACTTTGAATAATTGAATGGGCTTGTTTTGAAGTAGCTGGACTCCCAATTAGATCAAAGAAAATAATTATCTTCCGTGAAGATCCTTTACTTTACGGAAACTTTGTTATCCAGGAGAAAATTGCTTGACATGCAGTTATCGTCCTTACACAACGACTATAATCTTATACCTAGAGCTGTATTTTTCAAATTAAAAGATCATAATCGGTCAATGAAATCGTTCGTAGTAGGCTAGAGGCTTTTGCAGCTCTAAACTTAAAAAAAAACTAAACTCTAAAAATAATGTTCATGGTAGATAGGCAAGCACGGACTAGGAATCCAAAGAGTATGGTGCGATCTGCCTCCAGCTGGGATGAACTTAATTATACCTGGCCTGAGATCCCATGGCAGCACAAATTGGGGACATCCCTAAATAAAAAGAAATCTAAAATCTAAAGAAATCTAACTAATTCATAATTGACACATGAGATGAAGACTTCTCATCACAGAGAAGGTATGTAAGGAGGTAGGTATATTGCCTCTTTGAAGTTTCCCGGAGCGGATTTCCGTGAGTTAGTATTGTAGAACCTAAAGCGGAAATTCGTTCATGCCGTGCGTTGGTCCGGGCACTTTCCGAGGTCCGATCTAAACCAATTTGGTATGTATATTCTTTAGGTAACCCTTACCTCAGGCCAGCGACGGCCTTTTTGATTTCTGATTTATCTAATGGTACTTTTTGTGTTTTAAAATAAGAATGTTTCTCGCCTAAGTCTTTTTTAATAAAGTTTGTTCCTCTCCACCGATCATTTCCCGTGGACCGCGATTTCCCCTATGGCTTTCTTGTTTGAATTGAATTGAATTGAATTGAGTTTATTGAGCGATTTGTACATGTATTTACTTAACCTATTACAGGCTGTTATAGATATGAATGGTGACTGATTAAATTATGTCACTCTGACATTAGTTCAAGCTACATCTATCGGTGAAACATAATATTATATTATAAAATCATTTCGTTTCGGAGAATTTCCTACAGTGCTCACTTGGAGGAACAACCTTTTTTTAAAATAGATTTTTTTTTTTTTTTTTTTTTTTTTTTTTTTTTTTTTTTTTTTTTTTTTTTTTTTTTTTTTTAATATACAACTTAAAACTAACTTATGACTAGAAACTAAAGATTATTATATGCTTATGGGACTTATGTTTGTATAACAATTCTTATTGTAGATTGCCACCCTAATTGTAGACTATATAAGAAAATATTGTACATCACTTTTAGTGGGCTGATCCTGAGAACGCATAGAGAAAACTATATACATCATGTTATAATAAAATTTATATAAAACAAAACCGGACTCTGTTACAGAGTGCCATAATACTTCTTGTAATAATAATGAAAATACAGTTTATATTGTAGAACATCTGGGTTGTCTTATATTATATTTTTTCATGAAATTAATTTTTTTCAAAGTAATTCATAAAACTGGAAGAAAATTTTTGTTTATTTCTTTTATTTTTTACTGAGCGTAAGGCACAAAGTTATTATGTTTATTCTAATTCAAAGGAATGCTTGATCAGGAAACCATTGCCGGTTGTAATAGACGTCCCATTTCACAATCAACCCCTGCGGATTTGATTACATTTTTTATCAAAAAATTTTGGTAAGAATTTGGGACTATTGACAGGTTCGAACATATCTGGGAGTCTTGACATGACTAACGAGAGGCCCGATACGAGGGTATTATTGGTAGGACGGGTTTGGCTGCGTTCAGCCATTCTTTTAACAAGAGGGTTAGGGTGGGCCGCCCAATTGCGAGTTCTATGGACGGCCAGTTCTGTGGAGTATTTTATGAACGGGGTGATGTTGGCTTTTTTGTAGAGTGACGCGTTTTTGAAGTGTCTTTTGTTAGGTCTACGATATAATCCAGTGCATGCGCGGAGAATTTTGCGTTCGAAGACTTGGAACTCGTTTGCCACTGTAGGAGAAATGGTAGCCCAAATTGGGAAACAGTATGATAAGATCGGTCTGATAAGGGTTTTGTAAAGTAGAGTTTTTGTGCGGAGGCGGAGAGCTCTACGGGATAATAGTTTTTTAACGGAGTACACGGCTTTTTTAGCCTTGTGTAAAAGAGTCCTCGCATGTTGGTTGAATTTCAAGTCGTACTTCATATGTACTCCTAAGTACCTTAGTTGTTTTTTGAGGGGGACTCGAATACCTTTGATCCGAATGGCAATGGCTTTGCTTTCGGTTATCACTCCGTTTTTACATTTTGTACCTGTGTTTCTAAAACAAGTAATTTCAGATTTACTCCCATTAACTCTGAGAGCCCATTTATCGAGGTACTCTATGCATCGATCGATTAAGGGTTGTAGAGTGCTTGCTGCACGAAGAGGACTAGGATCACTTGCGAATATTATGGTGTCGTCAGCATACATCAGGCCACCAGTGGTGGAAAGGGTGTCTGATGGTTCAGATGGGATGGGGTCATTCAATGGAATATCATGCACATATATGTTAAATAAAAGGGGACCCCAGATAGAACCTTGAGGGACTCCCGACTTAATATCTTTTGTACACGAAAATTCGTTGTTGATTTTGATTACGAATTTCCTATCAGCCAGAAAATTTATGATTAACCTTAGTAAGGGAGTAGGGCAATTACGGCTTATGAGTTTATCAATTAATCCTGCATGCCATACTGAATCGAAAGCTTTGGATAGATCCAGGGAACAAGCTACCGTACAGTTCTGTTGTTGAAGGTTAGACGTGATGTGTTCTTGGAGAATGGCAATGGCATGTTCTGTAGAGTGAGCAGGTTTGAAGCCGAATTGGTGGTGTGGGACTAAGTCCCTAGAGAAGGAGTCCAGTTGACGAAGGAGAATGCGTTCGAAAAGTTTGCCGATATTAGACAACAGGGAAATTGGTCTTAGGTCGTTGATATCTCCCCTGCAGCCCTTCTTGGGGGTAGGGATGATGGCAGCAGTTTTCCAGGAGATTGGAAAGTAGCCATTGTTAATACAATGGTTAAAGATGATGGTGAGGTGCGTGGTCAGTGAGTCGGCTGTTTTTTTGATGATGTAGTTAGATATCTGATCTGGACCACAAGATTTTTTGGTGTTTAGTAGTTGCATCTTCTGAGCTACTTCCCCGACGGAGGTAAATGCAACCGGGAATTGTGGGCAATCGGGTTGCAGAGCATTGTTTGAGTGAGAGAATATGGTGAGGAATGAGCCTTCAAGGCTAGTTATATGCGAGTGGACTCTGTCAGACACCTCTCTGGCCCACGACTGATTATCCGGAGGTATTTCGGTAAATAGAGAGCTGAAGAAAGAAGCGCAGATATCTAATTTCTGATGTGTCGTCACAAATTCTGAATTATCGTGATTGATTACCGAAGAGTTGACATTGAATTCTTTTTTCTTACGCCCTGATAGTCTATCTACTGCACGAAAACAATCAGGGCCTGGTTTAATTTGTTTAAGAAACGACGAATAGGAGTTATTTAAGTCTCGGTTAATTTTTTGTTCAATGATGGACGAAAGAAGGGCAATCTGGTTTGAGAAGAACTCATAGACATTGTTTGTCCTATTGTGGGCTCTATGAAAAATTCTTTTCCGTCTTTGTAACAATTTTTTCCTTTCCCGTATGAAATGTAATGTGTCTACGGTTAGACGGCCATATTTATAATAACGCGCATTAATACGAGGAGCGTGTTTATCGGTAGAATTTAAAATTGCCTCATTGATTGAGGAAATCTGGGTGTCAATTTCCAAGTTAGATATAAATGTATCTATTGGTAGTGAGGGGGGTAGGAGATTGGTAAGGTCACGGTTAAACTCGGTCCAGTTTATAGACTTATAGTTCCGAGCACCTGAGTTTATGTCTATGTTCGTGGCAGGACTTCCTATGTTTAGCTGAAGTGCGAGGGCAAGGTGATCGGAGAGAGCGGGTAAGGTAGAGCATTGTGAGTATTCGTCAAGTAGAGATGCGGATAATATGAATCCGTCCAGGAAAGAAGACCCGCGTGGGAAGGTAGGAGAGTCGGATGTAACAAAATCGACCCCTAGCTCAGGATTATCAAGCAGCCAATTCTCCAAAACAGAGCCGTTTGCGTTGGTTGCCGAATCACCCCAGGATGGACTCCGGCTATTGAAGTCACCACCGAGAATAGAGGCGTCGAAATTTATGGATACATTATGGAAATCGTTCAGGGCATTTTTCAGGTTATTACCAACGCTACAAGGTACATAAATTGCACCTATGAGAATTTTAATCGTATTATTGTTACTTATATTTAGTTCAGTCTCAATTGCTGTTATAGGGGCAACGGAAGAGTTAATGGTTACGGATCTAAATTTCAGGTTTGATTTGATGCATATTGCGGAGCCCCTACCCAAGTCATTTCTGACAAGCTTGTAGTTTTTTAAGAAGACTTTATTTCCTGGGGGTAGCTCTCCTAGTCTAGTTTCGGATAAGACAGCAAAGTCAGGAGAATGTTGAAGCAGAAGGTCAATGAGGGCAAGTCTCTTCCCGTTGGAGAGCAGCGAGTTTACATTTGAGTTAAGGATGATTAATTTACCCATGGGAGATGTTAATAATAAAGTTGAGATAAGCCATTTTCTTATCCTCATTGTTGAGCTGACGTGTAGAATGCCAAAAGGCAGAGATACGCTTTGTTAGAGCTTCTAACGACATTCCAAAGAGGGACTGAATTTCTTCTTGAAAGGCCTTAAATATGGATGTGGAACCCTGAGCCGAGAGAAGCCCCTGTCCTGCATTAGAGTTGGAACCTGCTATGTCAGCATAGGAGGTACCGCTTACGAAAGAGGGCCGACCCGTATTGTAATTAGGATTTTGAGCGGAGAAGTAGCTTTCCGGCGTCTTCCCAGATGCGCGTGGTAAAGTAGGCTGCTGACGTTGTTGCAGTTTCGCTTTATATCTAAGGCGTACAGGACAGTTGGAGTAGCTAGCTGGGTGACCTATCTCATGGCAACAAGCACATCTAATTGGAGGAGCCGAATCAGGGACAGAGCTACCGTGAGCCTGAATAGAGCATTCTTGTGAGGAGTGATCGCCCGCGCATTTTACGCATTTTGCAGGAGAGAAGCAGTTAGCTGAAACATGGCCGTAGTTTTGGCAGTTATAACATTGTGTTAAGTCATTTTTATTGGGTTTTTCCCATTTGATTCTTTGGAAGAGAAGCGAAGAGATGTTTTGGACGGAGGAGAGGGTTTCCCTATCGTCGACAGTTACTCGAAATACGTCAAGATCGACATTGTTGGATCTCGACCAAGCTGTGGTATGTTTGGAAACTTTGGCTTTGCTAGGAGCAATAACACGGTTCAATTCGTCTTCCACTTCCTCAAGGGGAAAGGAATATAAACCACGAAGTATGGTTGAGTATTTACGGTTATTTTTTAAGGTGTACGAATAACCTTCGAGCTTGGCTGACTTACACGCCTCCATTAACTTGGAATGCGTATCCGGGTTATCTACCTTTACCTTGTGGGTGCCTTCAGAGAGATTAATCATATCAATCTTGCAGTTCCTGTCAATTTCCTTTATTAAATCAATTAGTTCTTTGGCCGAGACCTTGTGCACTGTAATCGGAGGACAAAATTTAGTTTTCGCGGGGTTGACCGTGGACGGACCGACAGTTGACCTAGTGGAGGGGGGATCCTTCATGGCCCCTAAAGGGGCATACCTATTTTGACTACCATTGCGCGAGGAGTTACCCATTACAATCTGAGAAGTATCATTATTAGAAATTTTTCGCTTCTTAAACACTAGCCGCCCTTTAGCCGGTAGGAATGAAGATGAATTGTCATAAATTTGCTTTATTTTTGCAGAGTCCGGTACATTTGGATTTGAACTTAAAAGTAAAAGAGCATTTGCTGCGCTGGAATGGCTATTATGGTCGTCACACACCATATTTGTTGTTTCGTCCGATAAATTAGCTGACGCTGCTTGTTGACTTGTCAAATTGGGGTCATTTGGCTTATTGGCAGCATGTGCCCCTGATGTAACGTTGACCATTATTGAGGAGTCACTTTGACGGAAATTTGGCGTCCAAACATGAGGGGTTACCTGATCAGGTGTCGAGGAATCCTTCGAGGCCGTTGATGAATTTATTTTCTCGAACGAACATTCGGGAACGAAATTTTTGTTGATTTTGGCTACAGTATTAGCTTTATATGCATTCATGAAAGAGCGAAGTCTTTCACGCTTCTTTTGCGCCGAATTCGACTGAATTCCCTTTTCGTAACGGTTTCTCGACGGACCGCTATGAGCGGCTGGCGATGAATCCGTTATACACGTTTCTGTCGTACCGGCCACATGGCCGACCACTTTTCCGGCCAAACCCGTATCCGTGATTGATAATTACACTTCGTGAGCGTGAAAACAGAGTAGAACTGTACGGAAAAGACAAATTTTCCGAATGTAACTGTTTCGTTACACACACAAACACACGCACTGCTATTGCGCACTTAATGAGCCAAATGGAGACACGTCCGTACACGACAAGTTCCCACAGTGGAATCTTTCTTGTTTGATTCCAATGATTCTAAGCATCACTCTATTACGTTTTGGTGCGGCTACTGGTGGGCGCCAAGACGACAGAACCTTCTTCAGTCAAACGAACATCAAACTTAGGAAATAAAGGTGGTTCCTGGGTGATGAGACCAATGCGATGGAGTAATGTTGAAGGTATTTCAAGTCTTTTGATCAGGAGAAAAGGACCTTTTCGGGCATAAAGTGAACAGGGACATTTCCTCCTTTTTTTCTCTGTGGATTCAAGGTCACTGATTACAATTCCCCCAAACATGCTTTTGGCACGACCATGACTTGACTTGACACGACTCGTATATTAGCCCGTTATAGTTCCTGGAACGAATCTATGAGTATGCAACTGAGCATAGAACCGACGATTGAATACGTCATGCACATTCAATCGTCGATTCCATGTTCTCTACACGGAGAGTTCTAAGACCTAAAAAGGAGTATGAATATGAATGATGCACACGCGGCTGAGGATTAACTAGTCGTTCCGTCTTCCTGACTATTGTAGCATCTTCCAGGCAGAGCTAGCTGGTTGATGAAGAGATGGTTTTTCTTCCATGATTTAGAAGACATTCAGAGTGTGCTCCCGATTTAGGTCAGTAAGGTGATGAGATCCAGAAATGGTCTATGTGTGCTGTGGCGAATCACAAGAATCCCACGCACAGAGGCCACCTAACCTATTCTTTAGATGATCCTGACAGTCATACAGCAAGTATGTACGAGTAAAAAAGTTGAAACAGTAATGATTTTTTTTATTGTGACTGCATTTATGCGCTGTAAAAATAAATTCATACAAAGCAAATGCATTTCGGTACCAGTTCGTCCATTGAGCGAGCACAATCAAAGTATGCGTATACTGTCGACGTCGTCGAAGTCCCAATTACCCCAATATCTCGTTAAGTGTCTGACCTCAATTACTCCGCCTGTAAATAAAAATTTACGGAGTAATAAACGTAAAAGTTGAAATTTCCGGTTGATACTTTACAACTACTCGTATGTATGCCGACATATTGTTTGGATTTAGCTCTTGCAATTAGGATGACATGCAGGCAACCGTAGTTGGGGTTTTAGAATAACGCCGGCTGTACTAGAATATTGTAGCTCAATGGGCCATTTTTGAACCTTGCATATGGCGAAACAATCACACTACGGAGTCATTTCGAATGCCAAATAGCGCAACGTATCGTTACTATTACTACACGATGTGAAAACTACGACACGTTTTATCTTAAGTACTCAAAACGCTTTGGGTGTCATATCATAACTCCCATGCATGCATGTTGCAATAGTAAAGAGTAACTATGTATTCGAATAGTATGAAGTATGAGCACTTTCGTGACTATGGAAGCAAATGTATTAGTTCTGCAATATGTGAATGCAAGTTAGATATGTATAATAGTTTGTTTCCATGCACCGGCATCCTCTAAAGGCACAACGGCAACTAGAATGGAACGACTGTAAACCACATTTAGCCTTAGTTGGCGACCTTGCTCATAATTGCTTTGTGGCAAATGGCAGAATGGTCTTCGGGCAGATGACTGATGCCAATGCTGAAATATGACGGTTTATGTCCATCTTACACAATTGTCATCTTGCTAGTAGCAAAAAGTTAATTGCAATACAAATCTAATTCGCAGGTATATTAGATGGATTCCGATTGCGAAACCGTTGCAGTCGCAACGACGGGGTAGGTACTCGTATTTAGAAAAGTTCTACTACAAGTAGGGTGCTGTATAAAACTGCTATCAATCTATTTATAATTTATGCTCGCGTAGCTATCAGCTAACAGTTAACACTGATATCGACAGACAGCTTGTAACGGCCACTAATACCGAGCTGCCCAGTAAAGTTAACGAGTTACATCGCAACTTATCCTGACAGCGTTATTGAGTCGTCGCCTGCAAAACTCGCCACTCCAATATCTCTGCGTTTCTATTCCTAATGAATATTCATAACAATGCAAAACTTACATGTCATTATAAAACGTTGATGATGCCTGTCGTGGTCCTCGGTCATGTCTAGCGAAAGTAGCTAGAAACGCGATGTCGATGCTGGTAACCAACCAAAAGGAGACCTGCTGTCGATTTGGAATGAAGTCAGACAGTTGTAAGGAGCGCATAATCACCGAAGCAGGAATATAGTAAAAACAAAACCTGAACATATTAAAAAATTGTGTACGTACATATGCAACAACTTGGAATCTAATACGGAGACAGTGTTGTCGGCTTACCGAACACGTATTTAAAAATAATTTGGAAAATTCGCAGCTGCTTAAACTATTTCTCCTAAACTCGGGTGGAATGTCGCGCTTCAACCACTCCTAAGAGGTCTAGTTGACGTTTCGTTAGCATATCTCTCTCTCAATTGCCCTAACCTCTTGTGGGGCATAGCGCATCAACTGTTCTATGTGGCCCAGTTGACGTTTCGACGGCATAAACAGGTTTCGGGGAATGCAGTTGCCAGCATGCATGTCCTGCACATCCATGGCCACGAACGTTGTCGTGGACGGGATTCGAACCCGAAACGCCGGTAATCAAACATAAGACTGATGCCTCAACACACTGCGCTACCAGTCGCCTCCAATTGTTAGCATATAACAGATTTCGTAGGTTGTATGTTGTTGGCATACTCAAACTGGCCACTTAGTCGCCTTCTACAACAAGCCGGGAAAGTATTATTCTTACGTCTCCACACCATGGCAACTTGTAGCTGAACTTTAATCCATATGTCATATCGCTTGGTTGACGTAATCTACGTGTCAAAGTCCAATTCGGCCAGCACTGATTAAACCTAGGAGCTCGTTTATTCATCATCATCATCGTGGCGCGACAGCCCGACGTCGGGCCTTGGCCGCCTGGATCATTGTCCTCCAATTATCTCGGTCACGTGACCGCGTCCTCCAATTTTGGGAGCCCAGCAGCTGCGCGGCGTCCACACCTACTGAGCTCTCCCAACGAGATCTCGGTCGTCCTCGCAGTCTCGCTCCGTCGACTCGTTCTGCATTCATTACTCTCTTTGCATGCGATCATCGTCCATTCTTTGTACATGCCCTGCCCATTGAAGTCGTTGTAGTTTGACGATTTTCGAGACTTGCAGCTCATCGTACATTTCATACAACTCATGGTTGTACCGGATGCGCCATCCATCTCGATCGCAAACAGCCCCGAAAATTCGCCGTAGAACCTTACGTTCGAAAGTGTCTAGCATGTTTTCGGAGGCTTGAGTTAGGGTCCATGCTTCGCAGCCATAGCATAGCACTGGTCGTATAATGGTTTTGTACACGCGGAGCTTCGTGTTTCTGTGCACATGTTTCGATTTCATTATGGGGAGAACCGAGAAAAAAGTCTTATTAGCTAATTGTATCCGTCGCTTGATTTCGTCAGTTTCGTTGGCGTCCCTTGACAGGTTGCAACCCAGGTAGATGAAGTTGTTCACGAACTCGATGTTGAGGTCCCCCACGTTGATGCTCGGTTGTGCAGGTGTCCTTGTCACCGATTGCATCATTATTTTAGTTTTACCCTCGTTAATACGTAATCCAACTTCCTTTGCAGCGGTATCGAGCGTATGCAGAAGTTCTTCTGCGTCAGCCAATCTTCGGGACATGATGTTGATGTCGTACGCTGCTAATTGTGTCGACTTGATGAGCAGCGTCTTGCTGTTGTCCATATTCATGGCCCGAATAACGTATTCCAGTGCTAGATTGAAGAGCGTCGGTGCCAGTCCATCGCCCTGTTTCAAACCAGTGCGTGTTTCAAATAGATCAGTAAGTCTATTCTGGATCCTGACTTGTGAGACGGAGTTGGTCATCGTCATCTTTGTCAGTCGCACTAATTTTGCTGGTATACCAAATTGCAGCATGATGTTGTACAGTACTCCACGATCGATACTGTCGTATGCCTGCTTGAAGTCGACAAAGATTTGGTATACGTTTACGTTGTATTCCCAGCACCTCTGGAGTATCAGTTTGACTGAGAAGAGCTGATCGGTTGTGGAGCGACCAGGTCTCAAACCGCTTTGATATTCGCCAATGACTCGTTCTGCGTACGGTTTTATTCTATTTTCCAGAATTTTCGTCAAAATTTTATAGGACGTACAAACTAGTGAGATGCCCCTGTAATTCTCACACCGCAATTTATCTCCCTTTTTATGAATTGGACAGATGATGCTTCTGCGCCAATTGTCTGGGATCTCCTCGTTCTCCCATACTCGCAGGAGTAATTGATGTATGGCATCAACTAGACTCGTTCCACCGAATCTTAGCAGTTCAGCTGGGATCTCGTCAGCGCCCGGCGCTTTATTTCGTTTTAGTGACCGCAACGCGAGATCAACTTCCTCTACTGTCGGGGGTTGAATGGGTGGACCTAGATCAACAATATCATCGAGAGCTTCCTGTGTGGGGATGTTAGATGGTCGGTTTAGAAGCTCTTCAAAATAAGAGGCCCATCGTTTGTTAATACCATCGGTGTCGCTGATGATGTTTCCATCCTTGTCCTTACAAAGGCTAGTCCTGGGTTGGTAGCCGTTCTTAATTGTATTTACTAGTTTGTACGCTTGTCTGGTGTTCCTATTAGCTAAGTTTTCGTTTATGTTCAGCAACTGCTCGTCAAAGTATTTACGTTTCTTACGTCTAATTATTCGATATTCGCCGTAGCTCGTCATATTTTTCTCTTCTGGCTCTGGTTCCTCGTTGAATCCATTGTCTGTAGGCCTCGTTTTTCGCGTCAAGTGAATTTTTGCATTCTTCGTCGAACCAGTCATTTCGCGCTCGCCGGGCTTTATATCCCACGACCTTCTCTGCGACATCCTTGATGGTACCCTTGAGTTCTTCCCAGAACCCATGGACGCCTGTGTTGCTGATGTTGTGTAGCATAGGTGATAGTTTTTCCTCAAGGGCGGTAGTATACGCCACCGCTGTAGCATCACTCAAGAGCTTATCAACCGCAAAGATTTTGGGAGGGCTGATTCTTGACTGGTGCACTGAGGAGATTCTACATCTGTAGGTCGTCTTCACCAAGTGATGATCTGAGTCGCAGTTTGCTCCTCGATAGGAGCGAACATCCATGACACTAGACGCCCATCTCCTGCAAATGAGGAAGTGGTCAATTTGGTTGACGGTATGTGCGTCTGGAGACTTCCAGGTCTGCTTGTGAATGCGTCGATGCGGGAAACACGTAGAGCTTACGACTAGATTCCTGCTGCAGGCGAAGTCGATAAGTCGCTGTCCGTTATCGTTACATTCTTCATGGAGGCTATGGCCTCCAGAGGTCCCCCGATGCCAACTTTCATTCCCGACTTTCGCGTTAAAGTCTCCCAGCAGCAATTTGACGTCGTTTGTTGGAAGTGAGTCGAAGAGAGTTTCAAGGCGGGCGTAGAACTCGTCTTTTACTGCGTCTTCTTTAACTTCAGTGGGGGCATGCACATTGATGAGCCAGAGATTGAAGAATCGAGTCTTGATGCGAATCGCACACAGCCGTTCATTTATGGGTTTGAAGTCAGTAATATGCGGTTTGAGGTGATTGTCCACTATAAATGCTACTCCAAACTCCTTGCGGCCCGATGGTTTGCCACTTGTAAAAATTGTGTGCGATTTCTTGTCATTAATCTCGCTGCCAAGCTAATTTGTTTCCTGGACTGCAGTAATGCTCAGTTTGTACTTTTCGACCTGTTGAAGGAGGGCCTTCTCGGCCCCCGGTTTGTTCAGGGAGCGTACATTCCAGGATCCGAAAGAATAATCCTTTATTCGTTTGCGTGGTCGTCGTTGTTGATCCGTCCAATCCGAGGCTTTTGTTCCAGGTTTCTTGACATGGAGTGGTTTTTACAAGGACGAGTTGTCAGCACGTCGCTTAACCCCATTCAGGGGATGGCCTCGGAGATAGCTGCTTCAGATGGTTTAATAAACGTGCCGGAGCCCACACAACTATGTAGCAGGTCCAACTACGCAAGTCATTCCATCCTACTAGACCTGAGACGCTTAGGTGTTTGTCAGCCATTCAGGCTACAGCTATCTGCCTTTTCCAAACTGTCTTATCGCTAAGACATTGGCCGTTAGCGAATTGATACACTGCCGTTACCAGGGGGCGCCCACGCGGAGGACTATGGAAAAGGTCTTTGCCCCCCCCCCCCCCCCCCCCCCCAGCTCGTTTATTGCTGTGTTTTATTCAACAGTCCAGATCAGAGCAGAACAACTGATTCGAAAAAAACGATAAAGAGCACATTGGAGTAGCGAAGAGGAAAATGGAGTGTGTCTTTGCTTGAAGTGTCTTGGTTTAGTTAGCATTCGAATGTCAACTCAAATTTGAAGAGAAAACTTAAATCCTTAGTTCCTTTAGGCAGCAAAATTATTTTGTATGTTCACCATTGCATATAATTGCACAAAATTTATATTTTATCGTCAGGAAATGAATTCCATGTGATTCCCAGGGCTTTGATTACAGCGTCGACATCTTCGAGTGTTGCAGGTTTCACTAGGAGTTGATCTAACGAATTTTTGGCTAGTACGAGTATATCGATCGATGACATGCTAAAGTTCGGGTTGAGTAGATTTTCATCTTCCATTTGACGGCTTTAGCAGCTAGATGACACCCGAGTATTTGTCAAACTGAGAGGGTGTTTTTTAATGAATAAAGCATAGACTCACTCACTTGTTGCAAGAAAACACAACCACTACCACTATTTGCCTTAACCCCTAATAGTGAGGCATAGCACGTAAACTATTCCCATGTGGCTTCTTAGTCGATTTGTCCTTAGCATAAACTGGTTTCGGACGATGTATGTTGCTAGCATGTACCTCCTGCCCATTTAGCCGCATACCTGCGACAAGTTGAGAAAGTTCGCGGCTTAATGTTACGGCCCACATCACAGGGGGAAGACAACAGAAACATCCATGGACACGACGGGTCGCGATTCGAACCCATAACTGAGCGGTAGCATAAAATATCAGACTGACGGCTCAACGCACTGAGCTACCGACGGCCCCAAGAAAAACACAAGAACGCGACTAATAAAAAGTACTCTAAAAGATGAGGCAATCTTTTTGTCTTTCTGAGAAAAGATTTGGAACTATTGCTCCAAATTTTATGAACTTTTTCCCAATATTTTGGGAAATATTGGCATAAATTTGAAATATTTATTGAAAATAAAAACCCCAAACCATACAAAATGTCTAGGGTGATTTCATACAAAATGTTTACGGTAATTTTTCAATTTCAAAAAAATTGAAAAAGGGAAAACTCTACGGTTTTGGTCAAAAACGGGACATTTCATGTATTTTTTCATACAAACGGCATAGAGGATTGATATTCTACAAGAGTGATCACTCCATAGAACTTTCCTCTCTGTCAGTAGATTTGTATGTATTGACAAATAGTATAGACTACACAGTCCAGATACACAAGAGAGTCAATACATACAAATTTACTGGCAGAGGCGAAAGTTCTATGCAGTGATCACTCTTGTTAAATATCAATCCTCGCAAACACGGTGATAGAAAGTCAAAAAATGACATCAACCCGTAAACGAGGATATCTGGTCAACCTATGTGTATTAGTCATTTTTTTTTACGTAGAAAGATCATGAATATGCTAGCTTTCACGTGAATATAAAATTATAAGAATAGAAGGGACTTTTAACTTTTCATAGGATATTATGTCTGTTTCGATTTATTATTGTGTACCGAAATGAACACGGAAAATGTGGTTACATACCGAAATTTACTGTGAAAAAGATGATTGTGTTCCGAAATTCGCTCGCGAAAAGATGATCCCGCTAGTCATTATCATGAAAATGAGATGATTCTACCTCATCTTGGGGCCATGGTCTAATTATTGGACTGTTGTGCCAGGTATTTTTAAAAACCACCCTAAACTTTGACCTGCAGAAAAATGAAATAGTTTTGCTGCTAAATGTGTGCCATGTTTTTTTTACGCAGACTGTTTGTACAGATTTTATTATGTACATTTTTGATAGTTTTCTTTTTTTAATAAATCCGATAGCACTAACGGCAACTCCTTCGGCAAAGCTCAAAAGTCAACTTGAATACAACGAGATGTCCGACATTGACAGTGTCGTCGTTGTTATCGTCGCCAGCAGGCTACATATCGTGTCTTCAACTTCGAGGCACATACTTAATCGAGGAAAATCTTTAATCACCGATTGAACTCGAAACAAGTAAATGATCTTTTATTGCAACACCGTCTGGCCTCGTCGGCGTCGTCCTAAGGTGCACCCGAATGCTTTTACCGTACGTTCCACCCTTTGACTATTTTTTTTGTCTTGTAGTGCGGTAGTAATATTGTCCATAGTATGTATGTACTACTGACAGCAAATTGATGGGGATGAAAATGAAACTTCCATGTTTGTGCACTGTGCACAGTATTCGTCCTGTGCACAGTGCATACATTATATGTACTATATATGCATACTATGTGGGTATATGCGAAAAAGGAAATTTTTTATTTGATTGTTGAGAGAATAAAAACGAATCTTGGGACCACATTTATTATTTATTTTCAATATCAATTGTATTCATTGCTATTTTCACTGTTTAATAAAATAATGAATAATAGAAATCAAGTGGAGAATTCAGCTTGCACCTAAGTTTAAGATAGAAAGTTCTGAAGCAGAGTTTTTGTACCTTAATGTTTTCTGAGATTTACAAACAACAATTTTGAATGGGAAACCCATAATAATATATTTATACCCTTCACGAATGTGATAGGGCATATTAACTTTGTCATGAAGTTTCCAACGCACAGAAGGAAGCATCTCCAACCATATACTCGTAAACTAAATGCATTCTGTCTGTCCATCTGTTTCTATGCAAACTAGTCCTACTGTTTTGCTATCGAGCTGAAATTGTGTACAAAGTTTTCTTTCTATCGCACGCTGTACATATGCCGGAACCAACGGAATGGAACAACTTCGTCATACAGCTACCATAAGAACGAAAAGTCTAGGATTATGAGAACTTTTTTTCTGTTTCTAAAGATATCTTAACCAAATTTTATATTTTCCAATGGTATCTATTGTAACCTACATTTCCGATATTATTTTAATTGAAATTGGAGTACTATATCATATAGCTGTCATAGGAACGACAGGTCCCAAAGTAAGTTTGTGTTAGAAAAACTTTTTTATTTCTAAAGATATCTATACCAAGTTTCACATTAATCGATCATAGTTACTACCAAGCCACATTTCTAAATTTGGGTGAAATCGGGCCACTATTTCATATACCTCTCATAGGAACAGTGGAATCGGAACAAGTTTTACTGTTGATTTCAAATTGGTAAATGCAGAATGGTTGATCCATTGACTGAAGAATATTATACCTCCGGCAAGCTTGCGTTTTTCTGGCTTTATCCTGTCGTTTAAGTTGGAGTCACATGAATATGCATTGATGAAACACAGATACCTACTTATCAGGCCCATTAATGATCAGTGTAGATAAGCAGCTGAGCTTCTCCATCACCGGCTATTGTGAAGTGGTTGCATTAGCTTCAGTCGTGTGTGCATGTGTTTTGTGTCATCAAATGTGGAAGGCCAAAAAGCAGAATAACTATCGCGAACGGAAACATGCGAAAAGTGCTAAAAATGAATTTCGTTAAATTTTTACCGGTACATTATTTTCTTCTAGTAATAAATACGATAGAAAAATGCTACTCCTACAAGATGACGCAAAAGAAACGAAGGGGTTTGAATATTCTATAATTCCTTTATTTTTGAATCAATCGAATTTTCTTTTTTTTTCTTAGTAAACTTCATAAATGGGGAATTTTGTTAATTTAGACGTGAGTCGCGCTCTTTCTGAAACATTTTCCATGAATTTTTTCAAGATTTCAGGAGAAATCGCTAAAATTTCTTCTCGAATATTATTTTTTAGTTGGGAGTATGTATGGTATATGGCATATGAATAAGGCACAGACCATACCCCAACTAAACAATAATATTCTAGAAGAAATTCGAGCGATACTTCCTGAAATCTTGAAAAAAAATCATGAAAACGTCGCAATTTGCAAAGCTGAGAATGGGCACCGCTTACGCGATTTTTTTGATGTGTAAACATCTTATGGCGCGGTATGGGCTAAAACCTCAGAATCTGTGGAATGCGTAAACATTCCATTCCACCAACCATTCGTGTGTATGAATTCTCAATTTCAGTGCTTTTGATGCATACTACATAAGATACACAATGTAGAGCTTTCTTCAGAAGCTGCGTGGCTGAGTCGGTAGGGCGTCGGGCTAGTGACCATGCGGGTGCGGGTGCGGGTTCGAGTTCCCGTCGCAGCGGATTTTTGCTTTTTTAGTTTTTCTTTCATTTTTTAACAATTTTGTAGCTTTTGCATAAAAGATAACGCAATTTTAATTATGGTTAAGTTCAATTGAAATTGTTGCTGCCTGTGATCAATCTTGAGTTCTTTTAGGTATGTATGCATATTCATTTTTTCCCATATTGGGTGGGTTCAGAAGATACCGAGCTACTTCTGCTCAAGTGATCATGACAATATGATCACCGAACAAGAAACGAAACAATTCAATACAAATGCCTAAGGTATATTGCTTATAAACTTCATATGGAAATATTAATTATTTTCATATTCAGATAATATTAAATATAAGTACCCTTGAAATTCAAAGAAGCTACTTTAACGCAACTTTTTTACTAATTAACTATATGTAGGTACTACTATATATGTAGATGCTCCTGATATTCTTTGTGAAATTCCTCTTAACATTCCTACTAGAAATACAAGACAACATAATCTACTTTCTCAACGTACATTTAGAAATAACTATAGTATATAACTAACTTGCCCATAGAGCGAATGAAAGCAATTAGAAATATACAATAGTTTCAAGGTATTGTGACTTTTTTAATTCAAATAAGGATGCATTTAAACAAATCATTTTTGATTTACTGTAAATTTCTTTTGTTTATCTGAGAGTCATTAAAGCGTTTGTTTAATGGAATTAAACTGAATTACTATCTTTACCCTCATCTATCTTTTATTCTTTTTTTAATTTAAAAAAACGTAATTTGCAAGTAATTATTTTTAACTTCGTTTTTATTGTATAATTTATTTCACTTGATGGCAGCAGTTTTGTATGATTATACAAGGTGGCGCAAACGTAATCATTCGATGTTTTTTGGCTGTAATTTTTTTTTATGAATGAAAAAGTTTGGTTCTGCTTGTGGATTATGTTTATTTGATGTCTTAACTTTTTTTTCATCAAATCGAGTTAATGATATCAGTCAAGTCACCGCCGCCAGATTTGATGACCATACGGGCGCGTCCGTTTTATGGCATTTTCCATCACTTTGACCAGAACTTCCTGAAATAGGTTCTCGCACTCTTGGAGGATATTCTCTTCGAGGGCTTCAAGAGTCTGCGGCTTGTTGACATAAACCAGTGACTTCAAAAAAAAAAACCACAAAAAGAAGTCTGAAGCGGTCAAATCGGGTGATCTTGCCGCTATTGCAAATCGCCAAAACGAGAGATTAGGCGACCCGGAAATGCATCTTTCAGAATTTCGGTCGTGGCTCGTGTAGTGTGCGCCGTTGCTCCGTCCCCAGTCCCAATTTATCCAATCGAGGAAGGGGCTAGTGCCAATTTGCGTGGTTCGTCGTCCGGTCGATATTCCTCTTCGACATCTTCGGCTACAGCGGCGATATTCTTAGCAGAATGGCTGCTTTAGGGCAACATCTCGTGTTGTCCAGTCTGTTCAAGGCGAGCGGCTGAACGCCGCAGTGTTTGCCCAGTTGGTATCGGACGGCCGGGAAATCTGCGCCGAAATTCGCGCTGCGCGAATATCACGAACGAATTAGTCCGCAAAAAATTGAAACATTATTCCGCGTTCTTGAGGAGTATAGCGTTCATTGGCTTATCGACGTATATTCTGGATATATTTATTTGACAAATGTCAAAGCAGAATTGACATTTGCCGCCATTTGCAAAAATCATAGTATCTCATATCATCTATCTCATATTACTTTTGTACCACCCTATATATAAAGGACATTGTCCGTTTGATACTAATACCTAAATAAACGAATGAATCAATAAATGAAAACAGGATAAAAATCGTGTAGATTGTTTTCTATTAGCAAGGTGTTTGTTTCATCTCCAGACTATTTTTTTCTATAATGCGTATTAATCGTAGGAAAGCCAACAGATTGGGGCAAGTTTTGTCAAATTCGCAGATTTGTCGGTTCAAAAAGTACCATTGTAAAATTATCATTTGAATTTCCGATGAAGAATCGATTTTGAAATTTCTTAAAAGTTTGAACAGGTGTATCTTTGAAGTAAAGTGAATTTCGCAACCAGGAAAAAGTCAGTTTAGAAGGAAATTTAACGTTTAGTTTCAGAAAGTGAGGTCAAATATCGGATTAAATGGTCGAGAGAGTGGTAAATTTTGATTTTGTTCGGCAAGTCAAGCTTTTTGATACAATTTACAAAAAGTACTATAACTCTGTAACGATTAAAGACAGTGTAAACTTTCCACAAATAAACGGTACTATCTCCCATCAAAGTATTTACCATCTGAAGCGGAACACCCTGTATAAAACTTGCGGGTACAACAAGGGCTTTTCATTTTGTACATTGTATGTACTATACATCGTCTAGAAGCCTAGCCATTCGCTAATTACATAATCATTATTGCGACCGGTCATAATTCGTTCAGACGTCCGCTTAGAATTACTATTACAATGCAAGTGATACTGCGCCGGTGCACTATTGCATCGCATACTCGTACACAGAATAATAATTACTATACGAGTAGTATTCGCACTCATAATATGAGTCGACTTCAAAGCAAGGAGACCGATTGCAGGTGTAATTATGGCGAGTACAAATTGGCACTATCGCAACCACTAACATTAGCGTTGTCGCCGGTACATATGATGCAGCAGCGTCCTTGAGATTGCAACTGCACCCGTATCGATAATCAGTTTCACCTTTCAGGTGTGCAGGCAACCGCCCGACATATTGTGCATTTGCAACGTGCATCGACGTAATGGTACCTATGGCTACAACCATGGTGGCACCAGTCACGTTCACAATTTGCAATATGTCGTCTGAATGATGCTGTAATTACCTTGACATTAAGATTTATGACTATTAGATCCATGACAAGGAAGAGCTGCAGCGAACAATAGGATTTCCTTTAAAAAAAGGAGTCTGAACGCTCCTCCAAGAATATCAATATGTAATTATAATAGAAGAGCATCTATAAGTGTCGGGTAAGGAAAATTTAATGGGAAACAATTCACTTGAATATGGTAGAACTTTTGCTAAATGTGGGATCAAATTAGAAGTTTTGAGAAATAATTCAATCAAGTACAGTAGATCATTCAAAGTCGATCGCTCTCTAAGTTGTACTGCCCTTTCACATTTGGTGTGGTTTTCATAAAAATAATATTCTGTATGTTAAACACCTCCATATTTTGTAAGTTAAATTAAATGTTTGATGGCGATCATGGAATTGATATTTCTTCCACTAAACTCCGGTTTTGCAACCGCTAGATCAGAAGATTCCCTTCGAAACCTGAAGGATTTACGGTGTGGAGATTTTTTCCGGTCATGAAAGTGGTGGAATATGTTTTTCCAGTTCAAAGCAGCAGTAGTTTACTTGCAAATCCTGTAAAACGAATTGGAGCCTTGTTGCGTTAGACATTCACAGACATTAGCATTTCACGAGGCTTCCGCCCCACGTTAATTGTTCCGTCACCAACATGTTGCTTAAATTACGACTCGCCCGAAATTGCGGCAGTGTTTGCCATCTTCCCAGTCCAAGATTTGAATCGGTTCAAATAGCTTTGTAACGGTAAGAAGCGATCTCCAGCTGAGGTCTTTCTGCTGGGGTGAACTTTTTTCAAAACTTTTCACTATTTCTAGACAGGATACACACATTCTGTTATAACCTGAGCCAATAAAACACTCACTGTAACTATTGGGTGTACAACTTTGCTTCCGCCGTTTTTCGACAGACGGCTGCATCGGTGGGGGCTGGTCAAAATACGTAGTTCAAACGTGTCACAAAGTGAGTTTGGACGTCTGTGAACGTATCGACATCCCCGCATTTGTAAAAGTTGTTCGCATTTTAAATAAGATTCGCGATTCAAAATGTCTGTTTTCGAGCCAAGTTCTCGTCATTTGCGGGAAGTTTTGATCTTTTGCTTCCATTTGAAAAAAAAACTGCAGCTGGGGCTCATCGAAAGCTCTCAGATACTTACGGTGAGGTTGCTCGGAGTGACAGAACATGTCGTGAGTGGTTTCAACGTTTAAAAGTGGTGATTTCCAATGTCGAGGACAGGTATGGTGGTGGGAGAGAAAAAATGCTCAAAGCCGACGAATTGGAAGCACTGCTCGATGAAGATTCGTGCCACACGCAAGAAGAATTAGCTGAATCACTGGGAGTGACTCAACCAGCCATCACGAAATGCCTCAAGGCCATTGGCATGATTCAGAAACAAGGAAATTGGGTTCCGTACGAGTTAAAACCGAAAGATATTGAATGGCGAACAACTGCTTCAGAGGCAGAATCGGAAGGGATTTCTACATCGCATCGGAACCGGCGACGTAAATCCGCTACGATAATACCAAGCGCAGAAAGTCATGGGGAATGCGCGGACATGCCTCAACGTCGACGGCAGAAACGAATATTCACGGCGCCAAGGTTATGCTTTGCATTTGGTGGGACCAGCTCGGTGTGATATACTACGAGCTACTGAAACCGAATGAAACTATCACAGGAGATCGGTACCGAATGCAATTGATGCGTTTAAATCGAGCATTAAAGGAAAAACGACCACAGTACCAAGAGAGACACGACAAAGCCATCCGACAGTATGACAATGCTCGGCCACACGTCGCAAAAGTGGTCAAGACATACTTGGAAACCCTGAAATGGGAAATCTCGCCCCACTTGCCGTACTCCCCAGGCATCGCTCCTTCCGACTATCATCTGTTTCGTTCCATGGCGCATGGCCTGGCTGATCAGAATTTTCATTCGTACGAGGAAGAATGGATCCAATCATGGATCTCGTCGAAAGACGCCTCCTTTTTCCGAGATGGAGTCCGAAAATTGCCGGAGAGACGGGCGAAAGTTGTGTCTAGCGATGGACAGTACTTTGAATAATACAATAAATACTTTTTGACAATTAAGTTTTTAATTCCAGGAAAAAACGGCGGAAGCAAAGTTGTACAACCGATATAGGTACATATATACGCCAGTAGTAGCGGTTGTCTCTGAATTTTAAAATTCTTCTTGATTATCTCAAATTACTTATGAATCACATACACTTACGTGTATTTCTGTATAGTCGTACAACATGCGAAAACCCCTGCTGGCCCTTTGAACGAAATCGTCGTACATACGGCGACACAAACCAACAACGTCTTGATTCCTTCCATTTCTTCTGCATGAGCGGAGGAAATGCATAATACTTTCTTCTTCGTGTACTCGAGTATTGAAGTTCATCGTCCTCTACGTGACGGCATAAGGTCATTATACTCGAAATGTTTATTAACGTTGTTTATTCAATTCACACAGCCCAAGGTATAATTTGCAGTCGCTTTCTTACTTTTTTTTTAGTTTTCTTGAAAGACCTCAAAGGAATCACATACAACGCTTTCGTGAGATAACCGACAAGAAGTAAGCCAACAAGAACAGCGACCGTACCTCGGCGACTAGTTGGTATTGCTCCTTTTCAAAACCTGCAATTAACCATAACGACTTGACAGCGTTGGACTTAATAATGGTGAGATGAACGTGAGTGTCAGCATCTTTTGTACAAGTGGGGTGACCATTGATGGAGGAAAAAAAGCCATTGTTCTCAAAAAATATAAGTTTTGTCAAATGAATATGAATGCTGCCACTTTGCAGATATACTCGTTTATAACGTTTACACTTAACAGAACGAATCGACAAACAATGATAAGACTTGTATTGCTACAGAAACTTGGATAACAGAAACACATTAATTTTTCCTAGGATAGCTCCAATTATGGAATGAGCGGAAAATTTGTACACCAGTTTTGTAAACGACATACTATTTCGGTAATTTTGGGAAAATCCAAAAATCGATGAGACAATTATGTACATAATTCACACACATATATTAAAATTAAGTCCGCCGAAGCCTGTCTCAAGCCATGGTTGTGAAAGGGGGAGGGAAGGATAGCTGTAGCCTGAATGGCTGAGTCACACCTAAGCGTCTCAAGGCAGTAGGGTGTCATGACTTACGTAGTCAGACCTGCAACATAGTTGTGTGGACTCTGGAATATTATGAACCACCGGAAGCAGCTATCAACGAGACCACCCCTGCATAGGGTTTAGCGATGGGCCGACAACCCATCCTTGTAAAAACTACTCCATGTAAAGAAACCTGGAACAAAAGCCTCGGATTGGACGGATCAACAACGACGACCACACAAACGTTTAACGGATTATTCTTTCGGATCCTGGAATGAACGCTCCCTGAACAAACCGGGGGCCGTGAAGGCCCTCATTCAAAAGGTCGACAATTATAAACTGAGCATCAATGCAGTCCAGGAAACAAATGCGATGGCAGCGAGATAAGCGACAAGAATTCGCAGACAATTTTCAAAAGCGGCAAACCATCGGTTCACAAGGAGTTTGGAGTTGCGTTCATAGTGAGCAAGCAGCTCAAGCAGCACTCTATCGCCTTCAAACCTATTTATGAAAGGTTGTGTGCGATTTGCATTAAGACTCGTTTTTTCAACCTCAGGTTCATCAACGTGTGAGGCCCCGACTGAAGTTAAGGAAGATGCAGTGAAAGACGAATTTTATCCCCGCCTGGAGACACTGTCCGACTCACTTCCACGAAACGACGTCAAAACACTGCTGGGAGATTTTAATGCGAAAGTTGGAAGCGAAAATTGGCATCGGCGAACCACTGGAGGACATAGTCTCCATGAGGATTGCAATGATAACAGTCAACGACTAATCGACTTCGCCTGCAGTAAGAATCTTATC
Organism: Chloromyia formosa; assembly: GCA_964017055.1. Classification (NCBI taxonomy): domain Eukaryota; kingdom Metazoa; phylum Arthropoda; class Insecta; order Diptera; family Stratiomyidae; genus Chloromyia; species Chloromyia formosa. The sequence continues at coordinate 132,282,454 of OZ024814.1, read as the reverse complement.
GTAAGCTTCACATGTTTTCCGAATCGACGCATTCACAAACAGACTTGGAAATCTCCAGACGCACGTCCTGTCAACCAAACTGACCACGTCATCATATGCCATATGCGCATTTAGCCTCCATACGTACTGGTTTGAAGCAGGGCGATGGAATGGCGCCGACGCTCTTCAACCTAGCACTTGAATACGCCATTAGCGCAATGGGTACAGACAACAGCGGAACGCTACTCTCATCAAGTCGACTTAATTGATAGCGTACGCAGACGACGCCAATATCATGCCCCGAAAACTGACCGACGCAGAAAAACTTCTGCATACTATTGACATCGCTGCAAAAGAAGTTGGATTACGCATCAACGAGGGCAAAACAAAAATAATAATGCAATCAAGAATCTGGACGCCAGCACAATCGAGTATCAATGTAGGGGACCTCAGCATTGAATTAGTAGACGACTTAATATACCTGGGTAGCAACCTGTCAAACGACGCCAACGACACTGACGAAATCAAGCGACGGATACAGCTTAGCAAATAAGACTTTTTTTCTCCGTCCTCCCCATAATGAAATTCGAAGCAAGTGCACAGAAATACGAAATGCAAAAACCATAATTCGACCAGTGCTATGCTATGGCTGCGAAACATGGACCCTAACCCAAGCCTCCGAAAATATGCTAAACACATTCGAACGGAAAGTCCTTCGGCGAATTTTTGGAGCAGTTTACGACCGAGGTGGATGGCGCAGCCGGTACGGTTAAATGAATATGATGAGCTAAAAGTTTCGAAAATCGTCAAACTACAACGATACCAATGGAAAGGGCATGTAAAACGAATGAACGTTGTTCGAACGCCTAAACAAGTAATGAACGGACGACGAGTCGACGGAGCGACACTGCCAGGAAGACCGAGAGCTCGTTGAGAGAGCTCAGTATATGTTGACGTCGACCAACTACTGGGCTTCCAAGATTGGAGGACGCGGTCACGTGGCCGAGATAATTGGAGGAAAACGATCAATGCGGCCTGAGCCCGACGTCGGGCTGTTGCGCTACAATAGGCATGTTTTTTTGTACTGCGGTGCAGGTTAATTGGGGGTTCCGGGTTAACTTACACACATTACACAAACATGTGTCGCGAAAAACAACTGATAGCGGACATAACACTGATTTGGATGGTGATTTAGGAACCTCTGCCCAGGATATCGAAATAAAAAGTAAATTTATAATTTCAGGGCACTAAATACAAAGCGAATCTATGTGAGGAACATTGGTTAAAAATACCACAAGACTATAATTCGTATTCTAAGGCCGTATAGTACATGCATTTAAGAGGATTTACCAATGACTCATCCGAAGAGTCGGCCCATTATACTTTTGTCTTCTAGAGAATATTGCTATGCAGCTATGGACTATTAGGGTCTCGTTAAACACATCTCTCCATTGTGTTACGGAAAAATTGTAAGTGGCTAAGTCTTGTAAGAAATTGTGTTTAGCTCTTGATTTTGTTGTTGCGCTTATTTCAGTTCCTCTTATTATCCTTGATACGCTGTCGACTTGTCATAACGTCGCCGCTACTTAAAGCTCCCGCTTTTGCAAAAACTATTCATCTTCTACTTTTTCCTTTTTGTCTGCTTAATGTACCGTAGAAACAGGAGTACAAAGTGAAAACATCCGCCACGTTCCTTAAGAATCGTAGCGAAAGAAAGAACAAACTTTTTTATTGACCGGAACAAAAGAATGCTTCGAAACATAAAAACGAAGAAATCCTTAAAACTAACCCGCCTTCCCCAAGGAGAGAAATCTGTTAAGGGAGTCTTCGCCTCAATGTTTGTAGCTCTGCTGCTGCCTGGAGTCGCATTCCCATCCTAAACAAGTCATAGGATCTTGAGCTTTCCATAAGATCTTGAAATCTTTGTCCTAACAATATCTTTGTGGTTGTCTCAAAACTAATTGGCTTGTTAGAATAAGTAAGAAATTTTATTGTTAAATATTGAGCACTTACTATTCACAAAACAGTATTACAAAATTCTGTAATTTTTATTTTTACGAAAAATAACTTGGCTAACCTTATTTATAAGGAGAACTCTCGGCGTCTTTCCAACTCACCTAAAAGTAAAATGAGAATACAAAATCGTTAATTTTTTACCAAACAATGTGAAGCAATCTATTTTAAATCGCTCTTTAGGAGCTTTGAACAATTCTGTCGAGCTGTACCGAAGGTGCGACACTCTTCAACAGTTATTTCATAACAAGCTAGCCAAAGGCTTAAATAAATAAATGAGACAAACTAATTTTCGGTTAGCTTTTTAAAAAATAATGATTAAAACGCCTACAGCAGTGTTGTATATTTACCACTTACGATTAGTAGTAGGTTAGGTTAGGTTACTGGGGCTGCCATGAATACCACGGCACACTTAGACCATAACTTGGCCCGTTGCGATACCCTTAACTCGTAATACTAGACCTCCGCGAATCATTTGAGCCAGCCAGAGCTGACTATGAATCGGCTCAGCAGGTGAATGTCCACCCCAGCCAAATCCTCCAGGAGCGTAAAAAAGCTAGATCGCAAGATTGACCTCCTTCTCCATGAGAGTGCCGGACAGGTACAGAGCTAATGGAAAACGCTTTCCTCTTTCTCCACACCACCGCAGCTTCTACAGTAGTCACAGTGAGGAGCTCCAAGCCTCCTAGCATGTTCCCCCAGAAGGCAGTGTCCAGTGACAACCCCCACCGTAATGCTTAACTGGCTTCTGTTCAGCGTCAGCAGTCTCTTAGATTTAGCGGGCTCCAACTTAGGCCACAGGCTTCTGACTGTTTGACATACGATTAGTAGTAAGACTTGTTTCGATTGCACCGTTGCAAATGTTTCATTAACTTTAAGTTGATGCATCGATAAACTCCACGTTCAATATTGGGCCACTTGAATAGGAACACTAGTAAAATTTTGCTTTTACACCATAAACAGGACGCAAATGGTATGTAAGTTTTTTTTCTTAATAATGTGTCGACGGGAGTGTACGATAGTTCGATAGTATTTACCGAAGCGTACTATAATATATCAACATCTTTCTAGCCTCATCCAGGACAGCGGAGTAAAGGCTGCTAACCCTCAACCAAGCAGAAAAGGATGTTTGTCTACAGATCAACAAGGTGAAAATGCGCTAGCTCACCCCCATCAATAGGGATTTTTAGTGTGATGCACTCCTGGTACCAACCAACACCTACGACAAGTTTCAAAAGTTCTCGACTTTTTCCTTCGATCACCATAGTGTGACTTTAATAACTGGCATATTTGTTATGTCACTTATGCGGAACACCCAGTCTCCGGAGAAGATAATAGACAAGGAGGGTCCAAGGAAGAATCATTGGAGCAGGCTGCGACAGTAACCAATGGTGAAAAAATACAACAGTTAGCTGTACGAAATACGGGTCTATGACGAACAAGAATCTTCAAATTCGTTGAATTAATGAAACTGCAGTGGGCTGGTTTGACAAGATTGCCACTGGAGGTGGAAGAGCATGTGCTAGGCCAGACAAACCCTGGGCGGACTCCGTCGACGAAGCTAGTGGTAAACTGCTTGGATTTCAAAAATCGCGGACGCAATGCCTAGCCTGGAGAGATGGGAGGCGACGGCTTCCAGAAGCCAAAGCTTACCCAGTTTAACATGCACTAATGCATCACAAAACTTCAACACTAGCTAAACTTACGACTCGAAAACTGCAACTCATTACGTAAAATCTTCAACTGTTTGTACTCGTAGAATGAGGCGTCTACAATATTTTGGCTGTTGGCGAATCTTAGCCCGACGTTACTTAATATTTCATGATGACTTCTCGTAGACCGATTTATATCCTTAAAATAATGCCACACCAGCACTTACTTCGCAACGGGCATCGCCATGCTATTACAAAGCTGAATGAGCGTCTTACTACTGTACATAGCAAGCAGGTTTGCGATGGGAATGAATGGCTTTTCAGAAGACTTGTTGAAAGTACTACGTCATGAGCTAGAGTACCTCTGTAAACTCACTGCGCTGTATGCACTGCTGATGATAAATGTGAGAAGAATGTCCTTCTAAAAGTATTGGAATGGAAACTAAGAAACTTGAGATCGGGGCGCATTTAGTGAGACGTAATATGTAACTACATATATAACGGAAATTTATTACAAGTCACCAACTAATGCTGAAAAATGGTCTGCTCCTTTGTTTACCAATAATCCTTTAAGAACACTCTTTCGACTCTTTCGATGCAGCGTAATGTAAACTGGCGATTATGCATGCATTTTAAGATTGACGACTGGGAACATTAGTATCTGTAGATTGCAGTGAAGGAGAAGATAGGAAGGCATTTTTTTTAAATCAAGAAAAACAAGAGGCAAAGATTATTTTTTGTTTTCAACTATTCTTGGAAATACTCGTATAATGGATAAAGTAATTTAAGTAACTTCTAGTCAACTTCGTAGGCACGTTCCGATTTTGTATCTTAAAAAAAAAATTGGAATATCCATCACAGAATGCATCTCGAATTTATTGATGACTAATTCCCCAGTAAGGATAAGGTTCGTAGCCTTTTCATCCTTTTCGAGTGGACCATTTGCTAGTCAAACAGCGTACAAGTCGCACCCATAAAAAATCGTGTCATGTTAATAACGGGTATGGCTGCTTACCTAGCCATCCGGCAACCGTCAAGAATGTATAGGGTATATCTTAGGCTAGTCTGTTATGTTTTGGGCTGACGTCAATTTTGCTAACATACGAGTATTTGGTCTTGTCGGAAGAGCCCAGGCTGTCCATAGTTAATTTTACGACAGCCGATCATAAGCCAATTCCATACGATCGATTTCAGCAATTTCGCTAAGCCAGTTTAAGTCTTCAACCGAGGAGATAACACAAGTGGAGCTTTTTCACGGTAATGTCCACTGGAATGACACATCATGTTCGAATTTATCAGACGCTGCTGAACTCTTCAAGCAAGTTTTCGACAATTTGATAATTAGACGTAACGTCTGCATTATATTGTACATCAAATTAATTTAAGGACACATCACAATTTTTAGCTCCGATATCCCATAACCCATACCCCATCGAATTTGAAAATGTAAATTTTTGTCCAGATCCAAACTGAGGTGCATCACGATAAATTATGATACATAATGTAATCGCACGGGGTGATTTTCTAGCCTATATTTATGCCGTTAAGGTATCCGCCAGGGGAATTCTGGGAGAAACACTTCGCGGCGCAGACATTTTCTTTTTGCACTGATAGCCATGTAAAGCCACTCGCTTTGCAGAAGCTCTCATTTTGGTTAGTGAAAGTATGTCGAGGGTGCCAGGTCACTGTGGGATTGAGGGATAAGTGCCTACAGATGAGCTTTCCAGCAGGGTTTATACTCACATTTTCTCGCACGAATACCTTACTGTGTACTGAGCCTCTCCACATTGCTATCTACTCAGTCAGCCAAGCAGCTATAAAGGCGCTCTCCTCGCATAAGGAGTCTTCAAAACTGACAAAGGAGTAATACGAACTCCTCCAACTGTTGGCAACCAAAAACCGAGTCTTCTTGTGTTGGGTGTAAGACCACCAGGGCATTAAGGCGAACGAGGCTGCGGATGAACTTGCTAGACAATGATCATCCAATCGCTTTCATGTACCTGAGCCTTACTGTGGATTTGGGTTGGCCTCGGCCCAACTGCACATCACAGACTGGTCTACACTACTACGTCAACAGTAATACAATAACCTTCCAGGATTGCGTCAATCAAAGCAGCTGATAATGCCCTTCATTCACAACCCAGCTAGCCACAACCTTTCTTAATTCCTTTTCTATATACTCATATCTCTAGAAAAGTAATGTTTGAGCATAAATGTCGCTTAAAGAATGATATAAGAACGATATAAGAACGATAAGACACCATTTTTTTTGTTTAAATAAATACATCTACATTCGTAGTTAAATCATGTTATAAAAGAGCGCTAAGTGAAATTTAAGAGATATATAAAAAGTTTATAAAGAAACATATAAAACGATATAAGAAAGATTTAAACTCGACAAAAAATAGTACCCAACAGTATTTTGGGTTCGCGTATTTTTCGTTTCCGACTTTTATTATTTTTTTTTCGCTTTTTGTAACTTTTTCTCATAGTATTTATGTTCGATTAATTGTTCGTTTGTAATGACATATATAGAGAGAATGACAGGGAAGAAAGAAATTTAAAATTGTTTTACGCTTATCGGGCTTTGAACCCACAACCACCCACAACGCCACACAGCTTTCATACAATACGATCTCTTTGTTTGTATCATTATGTGCTATCATTTTGAGTTCTACTTAGCAGCACTTACTTGTATTATGATTTAAGATGTATATAAATAAATGATGTTGGATCGGGTTTATGTGATGTTCTTATATCATTCTTTAATCAGGCTTTAAGAGACTTCTCCGAAGTGTCAAATTTGGTTGGTTGTAGGTTTCTTACAGAACGATTAAAGAATGACATAGGAAGCCTATCTTTTTTTTATTGACTCTCAGTAATATTTATTTCTCCTTAAATCATGCCTTAGATTTAAGAATGATAGAAGAGACCAACCTCGCAGAAAATAGTCAGTTGCCCTAACCCCTTGTGGGGCATAGCGCCTCAACTGTTCCATGTGGCCCAGTTGACGTTTCGTTGGCATAAACTGGTTTCGGAGAATGCAGTTGCCAGCATGCACCTCCTGCACATCCATGGCCACGAACGTCGTCGTGGACGGGATTCGAACCCGAAACGCCGGTAGTCAAACATGAGACTGATGCCTCAACACACTGCGCTACCGGTCGCAGAAAATGGATCCAGCAAATTATGTTTCTAGTATGGTTGCTTAAATCATCCTTTAATCATGATATAAGAGACTAGTATCGCAGTGAGCTGTTCCGACAAAATTCTGCTTCTTAAAAGTTTCTTAAAACATGATATAAGACACCACAAACATTTATAATGCTATAAGAACGATTTAAAAGAGTTTGTGTCTGCTGGGAAGTGTACTACTCAAATGAGTAGAATTCATCTAAGACTTCTCGTGGGATACTTATCTGGCCATCACCTGATCAGATATACCTGAACAAGATGGGTCTGTCCAGCGAAACCGAATGCTGGATTTCACATAGGGGAACTGGAGGTCTATCGACTATTGCTGCCATATGATAAGTGAAGTTAATTTCTGTTGGCTTTTTTATCGAAGCATTCAAGAGATTGGAAGGCAAATTAAGCAAATTTTAAAGCAATCCGACAATAGAAAAGACGCATATCCGTAAAATGTTGTACAGGGTGGGGTACCAATACCAAGGACAGATGTTACCTAAAGTGAACGGAGCTCTTAAGTCGACCATAAGCCATTGCGTATACAATTACCCTTTGTCAATTCACGGATTTTGTACTCCTTTCTCGTCCTATCTTGAACCCGTCAGCTAATGTGTTGATGACATAAGGGATGGATCGAGAACCGACAATAGACACGTGCCGCTGCTCAGCTCGTTGAGGAATCTATGTCTTTTTGGCAATGCCCGATCCTCATCATCAAATCTTCGGCTTAATCATGCATCTTGGGTCTGTACTGAATAAAAGATCAGACAGGTTTCAATACTAAATTGTTGATAATCAGCAGTTCAGCGCCGTATGTTTGCACTAACAATTATGTTTAATTAAACCTCTCATAGCATTTTGTCATTATACGTGGATAACTGACTGAACTCTGAACACTTTGACCACCCGGCATATAATTGGCCGATAGACATTCTCAGCTATGAATGTTTCTCATGCTAACGTTGGCACTTTCAAAGAGGTTTGGTTTATGTTAATTCAAGTGCCGATAAGGTAATTTTCTGCACCCTGTAAACAGCCTAGCCTTTCTAGTTGCAATGAATGATGCGATAGTACTGCATTGCTTAACGAATAGGTACGCTCTGTGTGATTAAATTCTTGCTCCAAATCTACAATGTATCTGGGGCAAATGAAATACATATAAAGATTTTTGTGTATGAATTTTATACTAAAATATTTATTAGATGTCAATGTTATCCCATATGAATTAGCAGAATGCAATATGTAGAGGAAAGATAGGATGTCGTTCTTGCGATTCTGACATGGTTATGAATGACCAACGACAGACGCGATATCAAAGATATCACGATCACTAAGCTGCACTGCACCTTTGTTCATGCCGACAATGCAATGAGATCATTCTTGACAAACCGCAAGTCATCCAGCCAGAACCCGATTGCAAAGGACTTGTTGATAGTTGTCTAGAAATCAACGATTTTCCATGCAATTCGATCCCCTGTCGGCTTGAGTACAGAACTTCTCAATTGCTCCGCCCGTATAGAATTTAAGATTTTTCTAAATGAGACTTGTTGGTAATAGAGTAGTCGGAAAAGGGCACGAAGATGAAAATGACTGGAGAACCAGTCTGAAGCCCTCCAAACGACGACGTGATGCCTTGATTTTCCTTATCAATGTAAAGATATTATGTATGCGCTTCGCCCCAATGTCTCGACCTTCCACTCTTTTACCAGCCGTTGTCCGCACTTTGTAGTTGCAGCGACATTGGCTTTTATATTGTCTTCGTCTGGAGATTGGCGATTGCGACTCCAGCTCCAGACGGCAGACTGCAATTCTGGTTTCAAAATGCAATTCAGGAATTACATTATTGCAATATGCCAACAACAAGAGGACAACGTCAGCATCGCCACGCAATGGGCCATTTTGTTGTGCAAAATGATGACCGGGACGGGACGGCTTTCAGGCAATGTCAGACATTGACGACTCAGGATTGACTTTTAGTAAATATTATTTTTAACTTTACGACATGCAATGGGGGCTGGCATTTTGCATTTTTCGTGTAATCTACACTGTGCAAGATCGAATTACATTCATTTGGTTCTGTCTTTTAAAATCAAAATAAAATGCTAACATTGGAGGATGATACAATAAACAGCACATTATACTCGTGCTATCATCTACCATTTATCAACCAATGAACGATTTATTGCATGTTCACATATCAATGGATCGTCGTAGCGATGGGCGGTGCAATCGCCATAACTTTCCGTGTAACAGATTATTTAAAGATTGTTTATATCCCGTTTAGTTTCCGAGTTAGTCCTATTTGGGTGCGACGTGTTTCAGTTTTCGTGGCGACTTTTGCAGCTTACAACTTGGATACACACATTTGCGATATGCTCTCATTCTCTCTCTCCCCGTCCCGCTTTCTTCTCTCTCTCTCTCAATTGCCCTAACACCTTGTGGGGCATAGCACATCAACTGTTCCATGTGGCCCAGTTGACGTTTCGTCGGCATAAACTGGTTTCGGAGAATGCAGTTGCCAGCATCCACCTCCTGCACATCCATGGCCACGAACGTCGACGTGGGCGGGATTCGAACCCGAAACGCCGGTAGTCAAACATGAGACTGATGCCTCAACACACTGCGCTACCGGTCGCTCCTTTCTTCAGTATGCTATAATGAACCATGGTTTGTGTCTGCTAAGTTTGTAAGAAAGAATTGAGTGATGCTCACCCATGGATTCAAGTGCAGATAGATCGGTGGAGACGAAATCACAGTACTTCCAGAAATGAAACTGGCATGAGGAAATCTCAAAAACCGCTTTTTTATGATTTTTAGGGTTTTGTAGTAAAACAAAACCCTTATGAAATCGGTCAAATGTCTGTCTGTCCGTCTGTCCGTCTGTCCGTCTGTCCATGGAATATCTCACGAACGGCTGAAGCTACATACATGAAATTTTGTAGGAATGTGTAGAATTACTATAATTCGCCGGAGAAAGCGAATCGTCGTAATAGGTCAACTTTAAGGGGAGGTCCCCATAGAGGGGAAATGAAGGTCGAAATTTTTTTTTCGTTTAGTACAGGCAAGTGGGGTATCATAAGAAAGGTACCGTCGAGTACATTCCATTTTTGAAATTTTTTTCAAATTTGAAGAAACGGGAAAAGAGGGAGAGGGGAAAATATGTCATCCGAGTTTGTCCCCCCCCCCTTGCATTTCGAGACCGTTATACTTAGAAATATGAAAATTTACAGAAAAGCGCCATTTTACTAGTGTAGAAAACCTAGATTTCTAGAATTTTGAAATTTCATCAGAAAAGGTTAATAATAGTACATTTCTATAGTTGCAGTTAGCACACCCCTGCACCCTTTACGCGCACCCGAGCTCAAAAATATTGATGGCCAATGATAACTAACATCATAGGCAATAATATCTCTAAGTTTCATTATAATCACATAATATTTAATAATAGTACATTCATTTAAAGTTCGGCATTTTGACACTATCTACACAAAAAATACTCCTACCGGCCTCATAGGTGTGAGTACTACTATATAGGTACTTTCATGTTGTTTTTCGTAGTGCGAATTGCAGTTATTTAATTAATCATTTTTGAAAGGATAAAGATTTGTTGGGGGCGCTGTGTCTTAATTGGCCAACTTTACCGGGTGGAAGGAAGGGGGGGGGGGGGGGTCCACATAGAGGCGAAATTAAGGTCAAATTTTTTTTATCGACTGATATAAGCAAATGAGGTGTCGTGAGAAAGGTAATGATGAGTACATTCCATTTTTTCGCATTTTTTCGAAATTTATAGAAAGGGGAACTGTGGGTGAGGAGAAAATATTAGTTCGTAATTTGACCCCCCTTGTCTGCATTTTGAGACCTTTATACTTAGAATTATGAAAACTTACAGGAAGTGGGTTTCGAAAAACATATTAAATGGAAAATAGTGGAATTTGTATATCTTCTCAGAATAGGTCAATAATAGTTTATTTGTATAGTTACAGTTAGCACACCCTTGCACGCCTTAAACACGTTCGAGGTCAAAAGTACTGATGGCCAACCATAACCAGCACCTTAAGCAATAATATGTTCTAAGTTTCGTTACAATCACGTAATATGAATTAGCATGTAAAATGTAAGTGGGTAAGACATTTTAATTACGTTTTTTCTATCCATCTGAGTGATATCAAGAAGAGCAAGGAGCCGATATTTATATACCAAAATAAGCGCTTGCTACAAAACCCTCGGATTGCGGGCGTAGCCCTCTATATTCCGGTTTCATTTCTATATAGTACAACAGACAACGTCAATTTAAATGGTGCAACATTTATAATTGATGGTGGATTCCTCTTGCATCGGGTGATTTGGATGAGTGGCGAGATATTCTGTATAATCCTTCAGAAATACGTTAAATATGCTCCTATATTAAAACATTACAACGGGGATGAAACTACGGTAGTTTTTGATAGGTACCCAGAGGATCTACCAACCATCATTAAGAACCAAGTCGTCAGAACGCCTCTGTCGTTCCAAGAGACACTGTACGCCAGAAATTGTATTCATGAGCATTAACTATGTGAGTCAGTAGCAGTTCCTGTCCAATGGTAATAAAGGAATGCTTATTGCCAAGCTAACCCCAAAACTTGAAAGCGAAGACTTTTCAGTGAAGCAAGCGGAGGAGGATGCCGACCGCTTGATAATTACAACTCCTACAACAGCCACAGATGAAAGTAAATGTGTTGTGTTTGTAGGTCAAAGCACAGATCTTCTTATCATGCTTACAGCATTGGCACCACCAACGGCAAAGTCTGTTCATGAAGCCTGTGAACAGTATTTCCAAAAACTTGGGAACGCTCTTCTTTTTCTCCGCGCATTCAGTGGATGAGGCATCAGTTCGTCACTTTATCGGCAGGGAAAAAAGTTTGCTAAGTTAGCTATGACGAATAACAAACTTCTGGAGAAGAAGTTTTCATGTTCAAAGATTCACATCCGGACACTTTGCAGACCAGGACGACAATACTTAGTACCACTCTATGGGGGTAACAGTGGTGAAACCCTGAGTGGATTACGATTCCATTTATTTGCAAGAGCTCTTGCGAAGCCAACTTCAATCTCGTTACCCTTTCTTTAACGTAAGAATCAGTGCGTCAACACAGCTTAAGAGTTTACCTATAAGCTCAAATATTGCTAGTCAAGAAAATAAATCCCACAAACTTGAGTTGGCAAATTACAAAGTATGGCTTGGCTTTGCTTCAGAGTTGCTTCTATCCACCATAGCTTGTAAATGTACCAAAGCTGTAGAGGAGATTGCAGTTGTAGGAAAGCAAACTTCACATGTTCGACCATTTGTGGGAGTTGCAAAGGCCTTTCATGTACAAATTCTGAACTGGATATTACATATGGTGACGTCAATGAGCAAACACTCATGTCGAATGAAGAAGAGGACCCGTCAGATGATGGGACTCAACTAAAGCGAATAAAACAACAAAGCCTTTCCCAGGTATTGTCCCGAGAAAAATACCCATAGCGTATCCTAATAGATAACTTTAAAAATTTATTTGCTTATTTTATTTAATAATTTTCTTTAAAGGTTATTGTGATTCCCTTAAGATCCCTCCATATCTAATTAATTAGACGATTTGGCACCAATATCACACAGTGTGCCAATCAATTAAATGGCTGATTCCCAACCTACGTGGTTAAAAAAGACGTGTAAAAATTGTGATGGAAATTAAGAAAAAAAAAAAAAATAATCATACACAAGAGCTTCCATTCAATGCGTATTTATTGCTGTTGTTGTTTGGTGAAAATTTTCCAAAATTGAGGAGTCTATATGAATGCAGACAACACTTGACTTGCTGCCATAGCGTTTTTTTTCGCTAATTTGCAACGATATGACATGTTTGGAATTTAATTATTCCAAATTGTTGGGGTTTTCATTTTCTTTCTGGGAGAATAATGTATTTTGGTTGGCATCGTCACCGTCCCGTCGTAAGTACTGACTGATCTTTTTGTTACAAACACACTTAGCTTTCTTGTTAATTAAGGGTTTGACTCATAAGTACGTATTAAAAAAAAATAGCTGGCGCGACGGTCCAATTTGAATCATGGCCTCGAGATACATCAGCATCATCTCGTTTTCTAGATCGTGACGGTATGTATTGTGCAGGTGTGTGATCAGTAACACGCTCAACCGAATTATTTACCCCATAAATGGGTACTCATTTAACAGATGAGTGGGCTCATAGTCCGACACGTAAATCTTTTTATCGAAAACTACCGCATTCAGTAGAAATCGAACCGGAGCCCAGTGCGTAGAAGGCGAACGTGCTAACCCTTGCGCCATCCGGACTATATAAGTACTTATTATGTATATGTAAACAGAGTGTCCCGTAACTACCGCATAAGCAAGTAATTCCGAGCAAAACATATAAGCAAGCATTTTTTTAGAATTCTTAAACCTTCAGCTGCTGTAGGATTTTTTTTTGTGAAAATTATCTATTTCATATTACTAATAGTTTAGTTGCTCACAATGCCGGTTTATAGTGCAATGTCAACGTTACCATATTTGCCGGCACACTGCATGGAATACCGTCGGCAAACGATGTGTTTAAAGCTCTACAGTATTAGCCGGTCGATTTTAGGAAATGACGAATTTTGCTTACTCCTTATGTATAAACTACCAGGGTCACCTCCTAATTCGATTTAGCCATGTCTGTCTGCCCGGTTCTCTGTCTGTCCATTCGCCCGATAACTTTCTATAGAATGAAGCTAGAGGCTTGAAATTTTGATCACATGTTCGTAGTATGATCTAGTTTGTTGGTATTGGAAATGGAAAGATCCAACCAAATGAACCCCTACCTCCCTCCTCTACACATAAGATAATTAAATGTATGTATCTATAAATCCGGATCAAATAAACGAGAAAAGCTCGAACTTTGGTAGATGACTGTAACGGATCATATTAAGCTTCCCTGAAATTCTCCTTACAAAATGCCACGTATTACCCTAGATTTCATGTTTTTGTCTACAACTCTTGCACGAATTGATGTAGAGAGCTTATTCTGGCATATCAACTTCGGATGAAAAGCTTATTCAGTTTTAGAGAAATGGTCATGATCGGACAAAAGGAAGCTCTATCGCCCCTACAACTGGTATCTCAAAAAACGATAACATTGCATAGAATGGAGCCAGCGACTTAACATTTTGGTAAAATATTTGTAGTGTGGGTTAGTTACTAAACTAACTAACTAAAACTCAAATCAAAGTGACGCCTCCCTCCCCGACAAAGGTCCCATCATCGTAGCCTCATCGGCTACTCTTGTTCAAATTGATCATCATATATGAAGCACACTTCAATGCATGTGGCCGTTGACAGTTTGTGGTTTTGGTATTACCACTAGGTCTACACAGCTCTAGGGTATCCACGCTTCGACTCGGTTCTCATCGATGTCTACACTAAAAAAAGCCTCATCGGCTACTTTTGTTCAAATTGGCCATATATGAAGCACCCTTTCAATGCGTGTGGCCGTTGCTAGTTTGTGGTTTTGGTATTACCACTAGGTCTACACAGCTCTAGGGTTTCCACGCTTCGACTCGGTTTTTATCGATGTCTACACTAAAAAAAAGACGTATTCAAGAAAAACTGGAAAAAACTTACTTTTAACCCCCTTTATCCTACACTTACGGACTCTCTGTCAACGGAGACTTTTAAGCATATATTCAGAGGACTCTCCACATCAATTGTGCCAAATTTCAAAACTACACGATTTTTTACTATTTTTCATTCGTAGCATGGACTGCCTGTTACGTCAACGGTTAAGTATGTAATTTTTTTTTATCTCCAGACCATGTTTCTTTTAATGCGTATTGTTCGAAAATTTTCAAATGTTAAATTGTTAACATCCTTCCGGTGCAGGTTAGGGTATCTCAATGCATTACAATTGGCGCGTATTACCACTTCTTGCTGTAATCACAGCTTATAATCGATTTTTAATTGACATTATTAATTTTTTAATGGTGTCTTGAGGAATTTAAGGCCTCCTTCAATTCGTCGATAGTCGAAGACGCGGGATCCCTTTTGAGCTCGTCCCACAAGTGCTCAATGGGATTTAAGTCTGGACTGCGTGCAGGCCAGTAAATTGTCGCAATATTAGCTTCGTTCAGGAACTGCTGTGATTGACGTGATGTGTGACATCGTGCATTAAGTAAAGTTGTCGCCAATAGATACTGCGTAGGAAACAACGTAGAATACCGGTAATATACACGAATACAATTTCCGTTTTTGAATCCACAGAGATACTGGCCCACACCATACACGAACCGCCCCCGTATGCTACCGTTTCTGTGATACAGCATTGCGTAAATCACTCACCTTGACGCCTGTGTACCCGACCTCTTCTGTCACTGCCATGTAGACACACTCTGGTCTCGTCGGTGAACAATACGGACCGCCATTGCTCGAGGGTCCAATTTAAGTGATTCCTGGCAAACGTGAGTCGCGCTTGTCGGTGATGTGGGGTCAATTTTGGGCCTGTGGCGGGCCGTTTTGGAGTCAATTCGATTTCGTAGCATACTTGTCACAATAAAACGATCGTCTCTACCGGAAGTGTACCTAGAGCGGCCGGGTCGGGGTCTCTGATTGTAGCTACCTTCTTCTCGAAACCTGTTACATAGTACTCTTGACACAGTAGACTGAGTCATTCCGAGCTGACGAGCGACTGTTCTCTGAGTAAACCCTTCCGATAATAGGGCGACAACTTGAGCCGCCTGCTGAGGCGTGGTACTCATGAATGACAAAATTGCGACTTTTATTGCGTTAAACCTATTCAATCAACCTTCCAGATTAAACTGACCATTAAAAACCCTTTGCAGATGCATTTATAGTGTTAGGTTGCCTTGTAATAACCCATTCATAAATGTTCAATTTTCCGACTTTTTAGCTCCAGGTAGCGTTCATAAAATACTCATTAAATGGTGATAAAAAAAAAGGTATCATTGTAAAGCTAAGATCTCAAACTTTCAAATAGCATACGATTTGAAGGGATACATAACGTACTTTTAAAAATATACATACACATACACGTGCTTTCGGTTTGATTCAGTATTTTTGCTCGCAAGTGTATCATAACAAAAATAAATAATAAAAGGAACTAACTAAAACCGTCTAGAGGCGAGGTTGGGAGCTAGAGAGTTAACCGGCACTACTCGGTTATTTGGTATATTACTTATTGTCATTGTTTTATGTATAAACACCACTGCAGTAGAAAACCTCCTATGATTTGGACTTTGATAGTTTTTTTTACTTTTAATTAAAGTTTTCGTAAGTACATTGTATTTACTTGTCAATGTTTGCCAATTGACACTGTCGATGGCGTAGAATTAATCTGAGATCACGGACCAATTGTCGCCTTCCAACGCCATCTTAATCCCAAAATTATCACGCAAAGTTAAATTGAAGTGACTAAACTTGGTGTTCATGCCATCCTTTCCTCCCCAAAAGTTTTCCCACAACTCTTCTCCTATCGAATTTTGCCACCCTTTGTTTCGTTATTGAACTAGTTACAGACAGGTCCTTGTGTAATTGCAGTATTAAATTCAGACCTAATCGGGGAGTGGGCGGATTTTCAGTTGAAAACAAAAAAAAAATCACTCCCGGCTCCAACTCGGACAAAGTTGTATCGTTGTCTGGAATTGGAAACCAAATTCTAAAACCTCGTTCTCATCCAACCTCCACGCCAAGGGCTGAGTAAAAACCTAACCCTCTGCGTTTCACTGAATGTATCTGAGCCTCATAGCAACCGTCGGCAATTCGTTTGTATTGCATTTCACTAATCAAATTCGTTGTCGGCACAGACACATTGCGATTACGACCAATCCGACTGGGGCAGCAGAGATTGTACGGTGCGTAGTACAACGTCGTTACATGTGGAAGGGGCGAAGTGCAACAGGGCCAAGACACAGGGAATGCGCGTCACACACGACAAAAGTATCATCTGGTACTCGTACTATGTGTGTGACCTTGAAATATCTGAAATATTCCAGGGACTGTCCTCATTCCACCTAGAATAGCCCCCAATACCAGACTGATTCCGCCATCGAGACGGAGACAGCGCAGACAACAAAGTGCATTACACGCGGACCAAGGGGAGTCAATAAGCTGAAGCAGTCCTAACAATAACAGCAACACCAGGAAAGGGTTGGCGGGCAGGAGTACCGTCGCTGCTTTTAAGGGCATCAATAAGAGGCAAAACTTGCCAGACAGGCGAGAAGGGAGACGATGTCAAACGTACAGTTCTGCCGATGCGGCAGACTAGACCGAATTGCATTTTCGAAAGCACTATACATACATACGAGTTGGCACAGAGGTACCACATCAACAAGACAGCAGTTCGTCTGAAATGCAACTAAAGTACAATACATTATTTGTACGGTGTCTGACCCAGGGGCACGCAACAAATGTAATGGGTCCCTAGTACATACATCTTAAGCATTAATCCTCATAGTTCGACAATTCTTGTCATTAGAAACTATTTCAGATGGGACAGTGAATTATCACATCAAAATGCGTCAGTCTTCCCATCATGGCCAACAAAAAAAAAATCCTCCAAAAACCTCAGCACCCTTATTACAATTATTCAAAAATGCACGCAGTGAAAATGCATTTACAAGAAAAGTTCTGACACCCCCGATGCATCATTGCAATTTTGTGCAATGGTGAACCAATGTCAAGTCCCGAATCATCTACCCATGCCATTGCTGCTTGCAGTGCTAGTAGACTTGCGGTTTGCTATGGCGATGACTGCTGGCTAGCCAGGGGACTGGGTGTCAGATGGTGTTGCGGTAAGGGCAGTGAAGCCGGAGGTGGCATGGAAATTCTCCACCACTAGGCAAATTATGCAACACACAAATGCACAAATGCAATGTCCCGACTATGACCAGCCACGTCCGTCGCCTCCGTCCACTAACCATTTGAGTTGAACACAGTTTTTGCACTGCACTTTTTTAGAATATCGAGTGGATTTGCATCTGGGCCGGGATTTCTGTCGTCCAGGCTGGTTGACTGCCTGGTTGACTGCTTCTCTTCATTGGTCTGTGGTTGGGCTGGTCACGACCCAGACAGACAGACTTGCAATTACTTCCAATTACTTTGGCAAAAATGCAAGAGAAGTGAAAAACTGAATTTTTGTGAAGGAAAAGGAAACGAGAAAAGACTGCTGTGGACGATGGTATAGAGACAAGAACATTTACGTTGAAAATGTTAACGTCTAAGGGGGAAATCACCTGCTATCCGTAATCGCGTCTGCCTGCCTGCACAAAGAAGATGACTGAGATTCAAGAGGCGTAAAACTTTTGTCCTTAAGGGTATTTTTTATTAGCTTTTGATGGTTAAAAAATCGAAACAAGTTGAAGGTGCTTGCAAATGCAATTGGTGAATTCTACATTGCACTCTTATTATATTATTACAAAAAAGGATAGTAACAGAATTGCTTCTAATGCAAATTATTGCAAAATCAAACAGCAATGTCGAGTATTGAGCCCAAGTGGTTACAGTTGAGAACCATAATGTCAAAATTACTCGTATTTTTACAGCGATTCAGTTACTCTAGTCAATAAGACTTTAGAGATAGAAATGTCAGTAGCACAAAAATTAGCTGTGGTTTGTTTGGCCTAGTTATGAGGTAAACATACTTAAAGTCCACAAAGTGTGGAAAAAAGAGAGGGGGGGGGGAGAAGGTGCCATTTTTTGGTTTTACGCATATATCTCGAAAACGTTAGGGGTAGCAAAAAAGTTCATCATCGTCGTGGCACAACAGCCCGAAATTTGGTCAACTACACCTGGGACCAATTAGTTCGGATAATCGAGGTTTAACTGTATTTCCAAATTATAGCACAAACATATAGTACATATTAACATTACAAAATATGCTTCATTATTGCTATGCCAGATCCTGTTTCAACCACAAGATACTTAGACGAGCTCCTGCGTTGCTGAGGTATATGCTGGCCCAGTCCCAAGTCATCTGTGTTTGTTTGTCGGTAATTGCTATCTGAAACAAGATCACAAGTCGATGTAAATAAAAATTTTGATACAACGGAGCAAAGAACCCACAAGAAGCCACAACTTAAACGCCGTGATCGAGGAGTTCACAATTGGGGGGCAAAAAATCCTCCTCCAGAGTCCTCCGCGGGGGCGCCCCCTGGAACGGCAGTGGTCACTGACCACTGTCAAGCCGCCAAACATGACGGTGCGATGATTTGGCTGAGGTAAACCTCCCCCCTGTGGTGTGGGGCGTAAAAATAACGCCACGGCCTTTCCCTTTGACGACCTGTCATTGAAACCGATAAACAAATGACAGGATGTGTATGCCAGCAACTTACACTATCCGAAATCGTCTATATGCTAACGAAACGTCAACTATGGCCCGGATCAGAACTGACTTAACGGTGGCGACTTTTGGCTAACGTACAGTACAATGACAAAGGTTGGATTCTGGAATATGCATACTCTCCTGCACAATGGATCAGAACGTCCCCAGAACGCACGATTTCTTCAATTAGAGAGTGAACTTCTGAGGTATAAATTAAACATCTTAGGAGTTAGTGAGATAAGATGGTGGAACAGCGGAGAACTTGTCTGTCCAACGGCCAGCACTGTAATGTTGTACCCCGGTAGAGCTACCGGTAGTGGTCGTGAGGCAGGTGGAACTCGTTTTAACCAGAGCCGCACGAAACCGTCTCCTATTCTGGGATCCGGTCTCTGACAGAATCATGACCGCCAGGTTCCGGACCAAAAAGTAGAACTTCTCAATAACACAATGTTATGCTCCAAAAGAAACTGACAATGACTTGGCGAAGGACTCCTTCTATGAACAACTAAACGCCGTTCAGTGCAGAACACCTAAAGGTGACATTATATTGGCTATGGGTGATTTGAATGCAATAGTTGGCGCTGATAACTTGGGTTCAGACATGTGATGGGGAGACACGGTCTTGGTTATCGTAATGAAAGGTGAAAGATTGGTAGAGTTCTCTTTCACAGTCTCTTCATCGGTGGTACTATGTTAGAGCATAAGGACCACCACAAAATCAGTTGGTCCTCTGTTGATCGGCGTAGAATACAAAATCAGATCGACCACTTTGCCATTAGTAAAAGAATCAAGAGTTGCCTCCTGGACGTGCGAAACAAGAAGGGTGCCGATATTGGGATGGGAGGAGACCATTATCTTACTATCGATAATGTTCGATTGCGTATTGCATCCGTGCGCCGTCCTAGCGACGAAAGTTCCAGGCACCGCGAATTCAACACCGCTTGACTAAAAAATTCAGCTGTCTTACAACAATTTATTGGCGATGTATGTACATACGGGTACATAAAGAACTTGCATAAATTTTTGTGAAATATTTTTTTAATCGTCACACTGTTCAATTTTTCCTCCTCTATTCTTAATAATTCCAAAATAGCGACTGTGTTGAGTGATGTTCTCGACGATATAATAAGCACCATATTAATCTTCCCTCTTTTATGACCATGTTATTGATAGCGTGCAAAATCGTTTACATCCCTCTAACGTTGCCTAATAACTTTATTCCGTCAGCCAATTTCTATCTACGCTTCCAGCCACATGGAGTCGTCTACACTCTTTCCCTTAGTATTGGTGCCTGACCAAGGATATGCTTTCGATGACGGTGCCCAGGATCTAAATGTGGAAAGTCAAGCCAGCAGCCAAACTATTTTATCATACCCGAAGGACGCAATTGAAATGGCGTGGAAGTTTTCGTTCCATCCGTAAACCCTACGTGACCATATAACGATGATAAAACGCATATAAATTCCAGAAATGTGTGGTTTGTAAATTTTCGCCATGGAAAAAACTGTCAAGAAATGTGGGTCACCATAAATCAGCCAAGTGCGGACCATAAATTTGTCTACAAGGAAGAGCTCAGCGACAACCACTGCGCCTAGCCTGCGATAGAAGTCGTCATCATGCGAGGGGCATAAAGGAGCAGGAGGATAATTGCCGGCAAGGAGGACGCTTTGTAGAAAAGGAACGAGAGTGGAGGATATCAACTGGGAAATGATAAAAAAGAAACTGCACATGGACACGTTGATATGCCCGAAGTGTTTCCGGAATACAAGAAAAGGGTCCAACCAAAGACGTAAGATGGCTATAATAGCAACAGTCTCACATCCTCGTCCATCCTCGATCCTGGACGGCCGATTGCAATTTCCGACGACTACACAATCAATTTATTTTAAATATTGATGTGTCTGCCGTTCTGCAGTTGATATGTTGCAAATTTAGTCCGGTAAGCGTGGAATAACATCGTCTTCACGACTCACCTTTATCTTCTTGTGACCTTGGCCAAAATTCGGAACACCAACTCGCACAAAAATGCAACAGCAATAACACTTACTTGGCAGTGGCAGTGGTAGTAGCAGACAGCAATAACCAAAATGAAGAAAACGATGCAAAATGTCAAAATGAAAAACAAATGAAACATATAAAACTGAGCCTGCAAATTGAGGGTTTTGTAGTGGACGCTTTACTTAGGATGTGCGAGTCCGCTTCTTGGTAATATTGGTTCAGATGAATAAAAACGAAAAACGAAATCTAATCCTTAAAAAAATACCTTAATTTCTTCACTATAAAGACAATATCTCAGAGCACAAACTTTGAGACGGGAAGTTGTGTTATAAGTATAATAGAAATAGATGATACAGATGTTCAGTATATACACTGCGTTTCACTTGAATAGCACACTCTATACATTAAATTTCTTTTCTCAATATCTTCTGAAAAAATAAAGACAACAGATATTTTGTATTTTTTATTTGAAGTTTGATTAACAATCTTTAATTTGAAATAAAAAGAACTTAAATTTGTTCAACAGTCTTTTAATTAAAATCTAAGAAAGTAAAACACCAAAGAAATAGCGCATGAATTCTGTTTCACTTGAATAGCACACTTTTTTTTAAACTTATATTAATTAACTTTTTATGCATTGAAGATAATTTATTATTGTTCAGAATGCAATTTGAGATCAATTTGAATTGAAATCAGCAATTTTGGAAATGGGTTGAGCCTCCCCTGTTTGAAATAACCTCATTGATCCTATTAGACAGGGAATCATACAAACTTTTGATTTAAGTAAGGGAAATGGTAGCCCACGATTGCTGAATGGCTTCAATTAGTTCAGTTTTCCTTGAAAACTGTTTACCAGACTCATAAACTTTTTTGACCAATCGTCCCCAACTATTTTCTATGATGTTTAGGTGTGGCGAATATGGTGGCCAGTTCAAAAGAGTAACATTTTTGGACTCGGTAAACGACTTTGAAGCACGGGCAGTGTGTATTGGTGTATTGTCGTTTTGGAAAGTCCACGGCAATGGTCCAAAGAGACTTTCCAATGTCGGAAAAGCCTTTTCTATAACACTTTGATACGACTAAGCATTCATAGCTGAGTCCACGAATTGGAGTTCACAAGTGCCATAGTATGATATGGCTCCCCAAGCCATAACGCCGCCGACTCGACTGTGCAAACGATCCAAGTGGTGAGTCTCCTTCCTCAATTCATGGAATTAATAGTTCTAGTTGAGCCATATCATACTATACCACTTGTGAACTCCAATTCGTGGACTCAACTATGAATGCTTAATCGTATCAAGGTGTTATACTAGGCAGGCACTCTTAATTCGTACAGAGTCCCATTTCTTGTTAGCAATAATTTCTATTCTTTGACTCAACTTTTTGATCGTTGCTGTACTACAAAGCTGTGCCAAGCTTTTAACTAAAGCTTGTCTATTGTAATGAACCATATTCTGGTCTGGTAGTGCTGTTTCCACCGGCAGATCGAAGGCAGCACCTGATGAGTAGTGATCTGTTGGTGGTACGAAACCAGAGGCCGAAGGTCCCATTACATCCGGACTCCAATGCGACCGCGAGGGCATCCTAGCCGTCCGCCAACCATTCCATCCTTATCGCCTCATTCTTGATTATTCCTCATTTTTGCTTCCCCTGTTTGTGCTGTCCTCCCCAGGCCTATAAATTTCTGTTAATACATAAAGTACAGGGGCAACGAGCGGCGAAAACACCGCCCACGTCGCCCGAACTGAGCTACAGCAAGCATAGGCCGCTGCTTAGGTCGTTGAGGAGCCTTTCTTTTCGCCAGATGGCACGGCCCGACCATTATGATACTTTAGGCTTTAGGTTTGCTTTTTTTAAACTATGCTATGGTAATGCTTACTTGACTGTCAAGTTAGCATTACTTTAGCATATTTTTTAAAAAACAAACGCGACAAATTTTTTTCTTTCACGACAAATTTACGACAATTAATCCACTATACGCGACTTCGAAATTTTTAAGTGGTAATGCTAACTTGATGGACATGTTAGCTTCGCAATGACAAACGCTTCCCTCGGTATATGCCAAATTTTAGTGTCATTGGCTGCAAGGCTCGTATTTCCGCTTTGATATTCAAATATAATCCAAGGTTTATTTATTCACACCCTTTCTTTAAAAAACAAAAACATGCAAAACAAAAAAAAGGTCCACTCCAGAGCCGTTAGTTTAAAATTTCAAAATTAGCCATGTTTCGAAAAGTTCCCTTAAGCTTACACTTTCCATTTCGCTCCGTCTTGTTGAAACCACATGTAAAGTCTATTTTGCACAAAAGGACGCACCCAGTTTTCAAGTATGTCCCGATTTCGTTGTTCATCGACTGTAACCTATAGAAAGTTAATAGTCGACGTCGTTACCTAATGGGATCATAACTCCTATCTGTGTACTTTATCTTTCCGAAAATTGAATAAAGTTCATTAACAAACACAAAAGTTATGATTAGTTCAAACTCCGTTCTGACGTTTGGCCCACCAAAACTAAAATATTGACAAAAAAAAATTATTAACACCAAAAAGTTTACAATACAACATTTATATTTTATCCTTTGGATACATTCAGATGGCATATAATTTAATCATTGCATTGAAAACCTATTCAAAACCCAAGTTAGTCGGCTTGTCTCCTTCATTTTAAGTTTTACGTTCCATAAATCTCGAATTTAATGGGTACGTGAGTCAACTGACGTGTTTTCATTTTGGCATTTTATTTGTATTCCAGCCACCTTAAAGTGACATACTGGCGCGAAATGAAATTTATGGTTAAGATAAAACAACTTGATAGGAATAAAAATGAAAATAAGGAAGGTTTTTAGGTGGTTTCGGAATATTTGATGAGGCTTTTTGCGAATTTTAAAAATTGACAGTATTAATTTAAACCAACATTCTTGGTAGAAACGATTGAACAGAGTAGGGCAGCATACGCAGACCAAGGACTATCAATAAAATTGTACAATACGAGTATAATTGCAGAAAACACATGTTTTCCTATGGTTTTGATCGGATTATCTGCCCTGACGCCTAGTACGCACTACTCAATTGCCCTAACCCCTTGTAGGGCTTAGCGCGTCAACTGTTCCATGTGGCCCAGTTGACGTTTCGTTGGCATAAACTGGTTTCGGAGAATGCAGTTGCCAGCATGCACCTCCTGACATCCATGCACACGACCGTTGTCGTGGACGGGATTCGAACCCGAAACGCCGGTAGTCAAACATGAGACTGATGCCTCAAAACGCGCTACCGGTCGCCCCAAGTAGTACGCACTGCTATTCTTTGAAATTATTCTTCTGAATCTCGCCAGAATCTCGTCTGCCTCGATTCATTACAAGATACAGAAAATATATACAAAATTCACGGCGCACAGTGGGCCAAAATCACTTTTTAGGTGGACAAAATTATTTTGTAGCGATTTAAAATGTTTTTAGGTCTCTGAGTAAGAATAAAATCATTAAACAATTATTTATTTTACCCGTGTTTCATAAGTTTTCGAAAGAAACGATGCACAAAATTGCTTCTATAGGGTCATTAAATAAGAACTATGTGTTTTTAAATTGAAATAGAAGCCCAACGGTAGAAGATAGCGATGCCATTTTTTTTTCTTATTAATTACCATCTTTTTACATTTTTATTTAAACCTTCAAATTACCGCAGTACGATACTAAGAACTGCGACTGTTGCACCCAGAGTAAGCGATGCGAGCGTTCATTTCTCTGCGATACCGAGGGTTGTGTTTCCTTAAGTGCGGAGCGAGCGGAGGCCACAAAAGAGACTGTTCTGCACTAAATTTCTTATTCGCAAAGAAATTATTCCGGCCTGTAATTATTCATAGAATATCTTCCAAGCATACGCGCACACAATAGACTATTGTGAATCAACAGTCTCTTGTGTGGGGTCCGGAAATTTGACCAAAGCTTCCTCAGAAAAAGAAGAAGAATGCATGAGGAAATTGTTGTATTGGATCTTAACGAAGAAGGTCCTCCTCTGATAATTCGTTCAAAGCCTTTGCTGCAATTTGGTTTCCAGACGCATGAAGAGAGAGATGCATAGCAAATGTCAGTAGTTCGCAGCTAATATTTAATAAGATGCTTATTTTCCTTTTCCTGGTTTTAACGCATGAGTTCGCAAAGATCTTTTCAGAACGAGCTGCACCTCTACTTGAGCGTTTTTCTATGATTTTCGAAATAACAAACTCGAAGTCCCTACCTTCTAGCTATGTGGAAAATTTACTAAAGAAAACATCAGGTCTCCGATGACACTTCTTTTGCCTTTCATTGACTTTCTTTGAGTAAAGGTGTGAGTTCCAAGGCCGCGACTGAGCGATTTGCGTTTGCGACTGTGAAAAAAACTATCATAACGGAGCACTATTCTTGAGTATTTTGAAGTTTAGAGGATCGTCGAATACAGACACACACATACAAAGTACACACGAATAGTGCTCCGTTATGATAGTTTTTTTTCACAGTCGCAAACGCAAGTCGCTCAGTCGCTGCCTTGGAACTCACACCTTAATCAAGCAACGAATTTTGTATGGACTCACGTTTGTTATTTTGGTTCCTTCGAATTCGTTTCCATCTAGTGCTAAAATATACCTCAGGAGGATTTCATTTCTCTGCTTTTTTCCCACTTTCAACCATTCTTCCACAAACTACTTCCGTGGAATGGTGATGACGGAACCTAGATTATATTAAGAAATTGTAAATATACGAGGAATCGCAAAAAATCGCAACAAAATCTGTGTGTTAGTGTTAGAGACTTGTATTTTGATAAAGCCATGCAACCCGTATTGAGACGTGAAATTTGTGCAATATCCCCCAAAACGTGCAATTTAGTGCAACAACCCCCAAAACGTGCAACTTTGTCCAGAAACATGCAATTGCACGACATTCCAGTCTTCATTTGTAACCAACCAATTTTAAGGACGTGTGTGTTTTTAGCTGGCTAAGTACTAGTCTCTATGTGCTCTGCACTAGAATCTTCCTTGAAGATGTTTAGATGATACGCTAATTCTCAGTACGTAGTCCGTAACAACAACGATTCAACGTCGATCAAATCTTCTAAAAGGCACGTACACACGTCCATTTACAGCATGTAAGATTCAGAACGCAGTTTTTGTTTTTGTCTAAAAATCCCAGACATGCATTTCGCTTACGATTTACAACCAACCCACTTGACCTCCTATCGAATTGTTAGCCTCGTCTAGCCTGTCGTCTGGCTGGATCTTTTAAGTCGGTCAAATTGTAATTACACGTATGAGTAAGTACCTGTACGCGAATGCGTTCACAGTGGTTGCTTTACCAATTCACCGCTGCGTTGCACTTGAGAACAACAAAACGTCGCGAGCCGCGAGTTCTCCCCATACTTTGTGGGCTCGGGCACGTGTTGCACATTTCGTTGATTGTATTATCTGTGTTTCAGGCAAACGCAATGTTTCAGGGCATATTTCTATAGCAATTAGACTGTCGTGAAATAATTCGCGTGACGCAACTCCATTTGGCCCGACGACAGATAAATATTCAAAAGGAGAACACGGGGTATTACCTTCGACGCGACGATGGTGGCATGGCGGTTGGGCAAAAATTCTTCATGCACTGGATATTTTGTCTGGCTCTAAAAATAGCCGATTCGAGGTAAACGTAATTCGTAATGTTAACTATGCACTATGTATTGTACATACTATGAGTAATGAATATATCGGTACGTGTTTTTCAATGAATGTTTGCACGCTAGCCGGAAAAACGTGGGATAATTTGCCGTTTTCCGAGACGATGACGTTCACTTTGATTACGTTTGCATTGACCACATGTGTGCATTTATTTCACCAGATTAGCCAACTCTTTTATTGCTGCTACAGACAGTGGGCCATGATTGGCAATTAGAAGCCATTGTCATCGATTATCTACGCGTACAGCGGTTAGTGGCGATGGAGTTTGTTAGAAAATGGTTTCGAAAGCTATTATGAGACAATTCATAGCAGTCTTCATCGCCACAAACTGCTATCTGGCCAGATTCACGATAGCAACTGACAGCGATGGGCCATTGTCTGTAGCAGGCATTAGACTCTAATCGAAATTTATGGTGTTTTCCAAATCGTTGATATAGGTATAACCGATGTTTCAAATGGATGTAACTGTTCTAATTTAAAATTAAATGTACGCTTTTAAATAATTTTTTAACATGGGTATGTTTTTTTTGGCAACCTTTTAGTTTCCGGGGCCCGGGCTGGGGAAATGACTTTTCACTCGGGTCACTGTAAGTAGATGTTCACACTGCGTGCGATGCCGAGCCGGGTCGAGCGATGCAATGCGATTACAAGCTTTTAAAGCAAGAAAATGGAAAGTCTTCAATTTTAAATGGAATCACGCTTTGAGTGTACACACTGTGCGCGATGCAATGACGAGCCGAGCGATGGCCCGATGTTTTCACAAACTTCTTTGCTTTTTCGTGCGAGTACCGACTGCTGATTTTTTGCGATGGAATTTAATGGGCTTTGCGATGGAGTTTATAGGCTTTGCGATGCTTTGCGATGTGAAGATTTTGGAGCCAGTATGGTGCAAGTACGAGCTGTAAAGTAATATTTGATGTAAGATCACACTGAAAAAATGCATGTATGTCTGCTTTCATACCCTAGACTTTTAGGCGCGGCGGTGTGGCAGTGTATACATGGAAATTATGAGGGTCATCTCCTGATTCGATTTAGCCATATCTGTCTGTCCGTTTGCACGATAACTTTCGATAGAATGAAGTTAGAAACTTGAAATTTTGGTCAAATGTTTGTAGCATGATCTAGTTGGTTGGTATTGAAAATGAGCAAGATCCGACCGAAGGAACCCCTACAGATGAAATTTCAAATGAGCGATAACTTTCGATAGAATGAAGCTAGCGGCTTGAAATTTGGTTAAAATATTTGGATTTAGATTTAGTTGGTTGGTATTGGAAATGGCCAAGCTCCGTCCCAAGCAACCCCTACGTCCCCTACAAATGAAACTTCAAATGAGCGATAACTTTCGATACAATGATGCTAGCGACTTGCAAAATGCGACAAATATTTATAGTGTAGGTTGTTAGTTGATTTTGAGAATGGGCAAGATCCTATTGAATGAACGGCAACCTTCAATATAAACGTTAGTTCAAATGTAAATATCCAAAATTCGAATGGATGAACGATGAAACTTTTCATTGGATCCACGCCCACAGCTCAAACTGACCATATGGGAAATTCACTTTTAATGCAATGGCCGTTGTTAGTTGGAAGTTTTGGTATCACAACTAGGTCTTTACAAGTCTAGGGTATATACGCTTTGGACTCCGGTTTTTATTCAGTATGGCTCAAATGAAAGGTTATTACCACCGTAATAAGGTCGCGTGGTTTCACAAGCGGTTTGAGCAGCGGACACCGCTGCGTATAAAGGCATAGAGCAGAAGCGGCGGTTTACATATTTAGTTCCGGTGCACATGGACGTCGAAATGCCGTCTGACGCTGCGTCACTTTCAATCGAATAGGAAGAAATACATTACGGGCAATGAAGCGATGCACATGGCCGCAGATAGCTATCCGATAACTATCGGCGCATCGGCGGCATTTTGCCGCCGCGATAGCTATCTGGGATGATGCTGGTTTCGGCTCCTATCTGCGTCATTTCACGCGTCCGCATATCAATTTTTAATAAGCCGGCCCACATAAATTCGAACCCGGAACACGGAAACGGTAGCAATGTTTGATTTGTATGATGTTTCTTAAACCATTCGCTTGAGGATCACTTTTAAGTGCCAATTAATTAATTGTTAATCGTTGATCGTGACTACTACAATTGACAATTAATTTTGAGAAAAAAAAAATGGTGGGGAGGGAGCTCTCAGCTCGGACGGGGGTTTGTAAGGGGCGTGAAAATGGTGTTAAAAATGCGATATTCCTTATATTTTAGAAGTTATGGACAAAAAACAGTTTATTTAAAACTAAAAATAACATAAATTGTAAATTCAGGTACGCTATTATGTGGCCCGGCTTATATAATACAGAGTGGCGCTGTGTCCTATCGCATCATGTGAATTGAAATGCAGATAGGTATCAAAGAGGGAGGAGCTTAAGTGACGAGGCGTCCGGCGTCATTTGGACGTCCATGTGTACCGGCTCTTACACTGAATTCAAATGCAATCTCGCCGCTCCACAAACTGCGGCGGTGGCCTCAACGGCGAGTCGAGCGGTTTATAGATTCATCGTCCTAAAGCTGCCGCGGCTGCCGATTTTTGCGTTTATACACAGCGGTGCGCCGCTGCTCGATCCGCTTGTGAAACCTCTCGTCTGAGGTCGCGGAAGAGATGATGAAATTCACCAACACTGGGCCTTTCTTCATTAAGGGGATGCACCCAATGGCGACGCCCTTCCATTTTTAGAGCACTGTTTTGAAACAGAAATAAATTTACTGGGTGAAGCACAAACGACATGATGTCGAACAGATTCTATTCCTTGAACTAAATTGGTCTCTACTCTCCATCATTGCGTGCAGTGAACATCCCGGATCATCTTTGCATCGCAAGCCATCGCTCGGATCATCTTTGCATCGCAAGCCATCGTTCGGCTCGGCATCGCACGGCGTGCAATGTGAACACCCACCACATCGCATCGCTCGACCCGGCTCGGCTCGGCATCGCACGCAGTGTGAACATCCACTAAAAGTCTAGAATTTGCAAGAACAAAATTGTTTTAATTTTTTTTTTATTTTTGTCTTAAGTTTTAATTTTTTTTATTTTTTTTTTCATGATTTATACTGAATATTTGGCATATTGGAAGCATGAAAAATTGAAATATTCTCAAATCGCCTTGCGTGGGCTCCGCTCGCTCCGCGCTTAAGGGATCCCAACCCTCAGTATCGCACAAATATGAACGTTCGCTTCGCTCGCTCTGCGTGCAACAGCATTTTGATCCGTTTTAAACATACCAAACATTCAGTATAAATCATTAAAACTAAAAAATAAGGAAAATATTTTTAAATTTTACATTTAGCGTGAATAAGCCACCGATAAAATTTGGCACCTCAGATATGGAAGTCTTGCCCTTTTTCTAGTTAGTGTATTTTGTCTTGCGGCTATAGTAAAAGTTACTCCATATTTAGTGCACAATTCGGATATATATGTAGGTCTTATCAGTGGTGAAAATTAGGACCAGGTTCGCCCATTGGTCTTTTGTAACATTTTGCGGGCTCTGCGAACTATCCCCCCAATGACCCCCCCCCCCCCCTCTAAATGAACTAGCGGATATCAACTACGGGCAAGTGGATTTTCGCTTAAGGCAGTGTAAAACATTGATGGAGTGTAATACGGCCAAGCGAAATGATTTCAATTTAACGTTGTTTCACTTTTGAAAAAGAAAGCTAGCTATCTGCATGGTTGTTCTTCCCAGAGTGAGCAAAGTGAGCGTTCATGTCTGTGCGATACTGAGTGTTGTGATCCCTTAAACGCGGAGCGAACGGAGCTGACACAAGAAACTGTTGATTAACAGTCGTCTTTGCATTTGCGTGGAACATTTATAACGAATAATTGTAACGAACGGGTTGGTAAGCATCCGAAGATGTCAGTGGGGACGAAGCTTAAGGTAGCATAATGACCGTGAAAGTCGGGCCGTGACATCTGGCGAAAAAAAGCCTCTCAATAAGCTTAGCAGCGGCCTAAGCTTGCAGTAGCTCAGTTCGGGAGACGTGGGCAGGGTTTTCGCCGATCGTCGCCTTAACGTATTAACAAAAATTCATAGGGCTGGGAAAATAACACAAACAGGGAAGGCAAAAATGGGGAATAATAAAAAAAAGGGGGCGATAAAGATGGAATGGTTGGTGGACAGCCCAGAAGCTCTCGCGCTCGCATCGGGATCCGGGTGTAATAAGACCTTCAGCCTCCGGTTTCGTACCACCTATAGATCATCAGTACTTATCAGATACTGCCGTCGATCTGCCGGTGGAGGCAGCACTACCAGAATATGGTTCATTACATAATTTTAGTCCGGAATAGTCCCTTTTGATTAAAATTATAGTGCCAAATAACATCTAGTGTGGGCTCCGCTTTGCTTGCTCTATGTGCGATGTCAGTTGGCATTAGAGTATTTCACTTGAGATTTTTATCATTGATGTAAGAAGAGAAAAGGATTGGAACATAGCTCATAAACACATGTGCAAAAAACAACAAAAAGTGGTTATATTCCGTGGATCAATGTCAATGAATTGTAAAAAGTGGATCTTTGGTTATTATTATTAGTGGAGTCCTGTACAACATCATGCTGCAATTTGGTATACCGGCAAAATTAGTGCGACTGACAAAGATGACGATGACCAACTCCGTCTCACAAGTCAGGATCCAGAATAGACTTACTGATCTATTTGAAACACGCACTGGTTTGAAACAGGGCGATGGACTAGCACCGACGCTCTTCAACCTAGCATTGGAATATGTTGTTCGGGCCATGAACATGGACAACAGCAAGACGCTACTCATCAAGTCGACACAATTAGCAGCGTACGCCGACGACGACATCAACATCATGTCCCGAAGATTGGCTGACGCAGAAGAACTTCTGCATACGCTCGATACCGCTGCAAAGGAAGTTGGATTACGTATTAACGAGGGTAAAACTAAAATAATGATGCAATCGGTGACAAGGACACCTGCACAACCGAGCATCAATGTGGGGGACCTCAACATCGAGTTCGTGAACAACTTCATTTACCTGGGTTGCAAACTGTCAAGGGACGCCAACGAAACTGACGAAATCAAGCGACGGATACAGTTAGCTAATAAGACTTTTTTCTCGGTTCTCCCCATAATGAAATCCAAACATGTGCACAGAAACGCGAAGCTCCGCGTGTACAAAACCATTATACGACCAGTGCATGGACCCTAACTCAAGCCTCCGAAAACATGCTAGACACTTTCGAACGTAAGGTTCTACGGCGAATTTTCGGGGCTGTTTGCGATCGAGATGGATGGCGCATCCGGTACAACCATGAGTTGTATGAAATGTACAATGAGCTGCAAGTCTCGAAAATCGTCAAACTACAACGACTTCAATGGGCAGGGCATGTACAAAGAATGGACGATGATCGCATGCCTAAGAGAGTAATGAATGCAGAACGAGTCGACGGAGCGAGACTGCGAGGACGACAGAGATCTCGTTGGGAGAGCTCAGTAGGTGTGGACGCCGCGCAGCTGCTGGGCTCCCAAAATTGAAGGACGCGGTCACGTGACCGACGAGATAATTGGAGGACAATGATCAAGGCGGCCAAGGCCCGACGTCGGGCTGTCGCGCCACGATGATGATGATGATTAGCCCGGTATTTACGGGTCAATTAGAGCCAAATTCAGGAAAAAAATTTATAAGTTCTTTTCTAAATTTCGGTTTATGTTTTTTGGGGTGCTGAATCCGAATTTCAACTTTGCCACCTCAAAAAGTTGATGCGTTCCGAGAAAACTGCGATAACTTCACGAAAATGGCTTTTTTTTTCGTTATTTGAAACTATCGACTTTTCGACAAAATGTCATACTACAGAAATAAATTGTATTAAATTTCCAATAAATAGCCTCTAAAGGGTTGTTTCATCAGATGAACGATTTAAGCGCTAGAGGGTATTGAAATCTGAGGAAAAAATTGAATATCGGTAAAAAATCGCGAAAATGGCTTTTTTTTTCGTTATTTGAAACTATCGACTTTTCGACAAAATGTCATACTACAGAAATAAATTGTATTAAATTTCCAATAAATAGCCTCTAAAGGGTTGTTTCATCAGATGAACGATTTAAGCGCTAGAGGGTATTGAAATCTGAGGAAAAAATTGAATATCGGTAAAAAATCGCTCTTTCTTGGTTTTTTTTTTACTTATAACTTTAAAATTATCGACAGAAGTCGTTAAACAAAACCGTCACAACATGCCGTCAGTCCCGCTATCCATCCTTCCGTCAGGTGTTCATTGTCTATTCTACCTGAAGGCACGCCTGATGGCATCCCTGATGACACGCCTGATTGCAGGCGTGACGGCAAGCTTAATACCTGGACTACCTACTACTATATGTCTAAAAACCTTTTAACATTTACATACTTGAGGTTTCAAGTTATTCTCATTTTTAGCTTAAAATTCCTTTTTTATTTTAGTGATATTATTTATAGCTCGTTTAAGAAATCGAAGAAGAAAAATCATAATACATACTATTTAGTTAGAATTGCATAAGGAATCGCGTGCGTTCGGTTGAACACCCTTTTAAAAATTTGCTTAATATGAAAAATCAATGAATTTACTGCTTCCATTTTTCAAAAGTCAGTTGCCAATGAATGAAGGTAATAATCAATAAATAATCATCATTGCAGACATTTCGACCTTAGCTGCAAAGGCAATACAAACATGTTGCACACTCAAAAAAGCTGAGACCTTTTAATTGTTCCCATTACTCCTTGGATTGGCGACTATAAATCTCAGTTGCACAAAAAAAGGAAATGGAAAAACTAATGGACAGACAATTGTAAAGTTATACCCCGGATTCGCAATATACGTGACTGTGCTAAACCGATGTCGGAAAGTACGTAGAATTCGCGACAGTCTCAGTCATTAACATCGATCACATCGACAGTTATTGTGAAATATTTTACTGCGGGTGGCCACTGAATGACTGAAATATTTGATCATTAGTCGCGCATAACATAGTAACGGGCAAAAAGTGTAGATAGTGAGTGCATTTTAGGATATAATGACGAGGAACTAATACTTGCAATGTCAGACAGTAGAAAGACTTTAAATTCGTTCAGAAAACGAATTAAAGATAGATGATAGATGAATGTCCTGAATTCGCGGAAATAGGCGGTTTAGCCTTTTCCTTGGGCGATTTTTCTAGGTAAGTGTCGCTTTCCATCATCATCATCATCGTGGCGCGACAGCCTGACGTCGGGCCTTGGCCTATTGCACAACAGCAAAATACCTAAGAAAACCGCCAACTGCTAGCTAGAAAAACCGCTCATAGAAAGCGGCACTTACTGTTGACGGTTTAGTATTTTCTATCGGCAGTCAAGGTCCGACGTTGGGCTGTCGCGCCACGATGATGATCGGCGGGTGTGCTTCGAACTACAAAAACCTCTTGCGGTTTTTGGCGCTCATGGAGAAGACACCTACCTCGACGCCACCATAGCTAATGATGGCCGTTGCGCTAAGTCAGTGGCGGTGGTTGTGGGTTTCTGCCGACCACGATGGTTGGCGAGTGGAATCAACCGCTCATGAAAAGACATCAATTTAATTTTATGCGTTTTGTTCAACCGCCCTCAACCGACTCGCTCCTGTTAACCGCTAGCCCGAAAAACGCCTAAGTAAAAGGGCACTAAAGTTCTTAGCTGCCTTAGTTAAGACGTGGACAATTTCGATTGTTACTTTCTGTATACGAGTACGTCTTCGTTTCATCCATAACTAAGTAAGAAAATGAGACTCAGCAATCAGACCTGGCACAGTATGTGATCATCGCCATTTGCAAGAAAACTCTTCCAATTCTTCTTATGGTATTCCCTTCTAGTCTAAAGTTTCTACAATTTTACAAAGCGTGAAAAAATTGTCTGCCTTTGGAAATTGTGAAACTCGAATTGAACTTAACAACTCCTTTAAACAGCCATTGAAACGGCAACGATGCCATCGAAGGAGGACTACTGTGCAAGCGGAAATTTAATGTCGAACGACGGTAACAAACTGCAAATACTCGTACAAGTTCATGTGGCGAGATGGGAAACTTCTTGGATGTGGTTATACTTTTTCTCGGTGCTAGTTTTCTTGTTTTTCCCCGTCGTGCTTGTTTTCTTAGCGATTTATACAACGGTTTATGAGAACGACAGAAATGACGTAAAACGCTGAAAAATTGTTATTTACAATTCTATGAGGAAGCTGTATAAGGAAGATACGTACATAAGGCAAAAGATATAATAAATAAGAATTAGTAAAAATAATACAACAAGCATTTTTTATTGTATTAATTTTATTAATTATTTATTATTTGATTACCATATATTAATGGCCTAACCAATTTTGTATGGGCACCTTGTAACATTGAGTATGGTACATATAGTATTGAAAGGTGTAAGATCCCACTGCAAAAATCTGGACCTATCTGCTTATGATGAGATGTATCTCAAATGAATGATAATTAAGAACGTAATAAAGTAAAATTGGGTTGCCTAGCGAAATCCTGCCATAACCATCCTTAATTACCGTAATTGTAACTACATTTTTATACCAACTGAATTGATTTAAACAAATAACTATGATTAGTATGATATTAATATTAATTTTATGACATTCAAATTTCTTTATTGTGTTGCTATTGGATGAGAACGTTTTCATTATATATTCCCTTAATAATGTGAATAAAAAAATATATTTTAAATAAAAACAGTTTGTATTTTCCAGTCTGAGCAAGGAAACTTAAATATTATTAAATTATATGAATTTTTTTGACAGACGAGCACAGATAACAGGATACAAAATAATTATACCTTAGCTCAAATTTAAATTTGGTATATTTGTACAATACATACTCAACAGAACCTTTGTTAAACTAGGGTTGCAGCAGGCACAAAGCTGACAACCACTTTTTTTCATTATTCTTTGCATAATTCTCTTTCAAATTATGTTTCATTTAGTTAAATAACATATTAATCAAGTAATTAAAAAGTTAAATTAAATCAATTGGTATAACAATTTAGTTACAATTACAGTAATTAAGGATGGTTGCGACAGGATTTCGCTAGGTAGCCCAATTTTACTTTATTACGTTCTTAATTATCTTTCATTTGAGATACATCTCATCAAAAAAGCAGATAGGTGCAGATTTTTGCAGTGGGATCTTGTACTATCAGATGTTTGCACAAACATTGTTTTATTGAAATCGGTTGCATATTAATTTACCTTAACCCCTAGTGTCACAGCGTGTCAACTACTCAGGCGCGCCATTGTGTCCGGTTCCAAGCATAATGTGTGAGATTTCTTTCGAACAGTTGGAAGAGGATGTGAACAAGTTATGATAAGAATGGTGCTAAATTAATGATTTAATAAAGAAACGTGTACTGTACGGTGCTTTACCTCGTGCCGTGGTAAATGGGCTTTGTGTTTAAATTACTTTGCTTCTATAGACTGCAGGCGAATCTCGACTACAGCCTTTCCCTTTAAAAGTGAATCGTTGCAGGCTTTGTCTTTAAGTTTTGTCAAATAGTTCATTCCGTTACTTAGGTTAGATGGGCTGCTTCAACCAAACAATGATCAAAGCACACTTAGACCCCACTGGGCCCGTTGTGATGCCCCTAAGTACAGCAACCCAAGCCCACCTCAGTCATTACACTAGCCAGAGCTGACAATGAAGCGATGAAGCCGATTAACCCCAACATCCTTTAATTCATCCAAATCAGTAAAGAAGTAGGCCCCAAGGATAGCCTGCGAGAGCGGCCGGGGTCCATTTTCGGCCATATTTGCCTAGTTGCATGACACGTATCGCCATTGCACCATCTGGTGTTAGCCCTATCGTATGTTAACGCTTAAGGCATCCCAGTACTACGATAGCATTCGCTGGTCATATTAGTAGCTCCAACCCGGGCCAGTTCACAAGCTTTGCAATTACCAGAAAAACCACTATGACCTGGTATCCACCACAGGGTAATGTTGAAAAATCTCGCCATCTCACTGAGAGAACTGCGACAATTTAACACTATCTTTGACATAACAAAGACGGAACTGAGCAATTTGATCGCAGGTTGACTATCCGTGTATATTATAACATCCCTAGCAGATATGATATTACGCGCAAGCCAGGCTACCGCCTCGGAAATTGCACAACTTCCGCCTGAAAAACGCTACTATGTCCTGGCAGGTCGAGCGACAAGCCAATACGCAGCTTCTCCGAATATACACCAACCCCAACCCCTCCCTCAATCTAAGAGTCGTCAGTGAAAATGCTGATGATATCAGATACTAAATTAGCGTTCTCTAGCCACGCATTCCTCGATGGGATGAAGCTAGTAAAGCCCTTGTCGAAAAGGTATTTCGGTGGGGTGAAGTCCGTCAATACGGGAATACCAGTGTTGTTCAAAACAGCTGAGTGGCCTGAAGCCTTCCGTTACGTAATGAACCTCTGAATGAATATGAATCATCATAATCATTGCGAAACAGACCGACGTCGGGCCTTGGCCGTCTGTATCATCGTCCTTCAATTATCTCGGTCAAGTGACCGCGTCTTCCAATTTCGGACGCTCAGAAGTTGTTCGGCGTCATTTTCTACTGAGCCTTTCCAACGAGCTCTCGGTTTTGCTCGCAGCGTTGCCCCGTCGACGCGTCTTGCATTGAATTTTTTCTTAGCTATGCGGTCATCGTCCATTCGTTGTATATGTCCTGCCCATTGTCGACGTTGCAGTTTGATGATTCTCGAAACTTCCAGTTCATCGTACAGCTCGTACAACTCATAGTTGTACCAGTTGTGCCATCCATTTCGGTTGCAGACTACTCCGAAAATTCGCCGAAGGACCTTTCATTCAAGTGTGTTTATCAAGTTTTCGGAGTCTCGAGTAAGGGTCCAGCTTTCGAAGCCATAGCATAGCACAGGTCGTATGATGGTTTTGTATATGCGGAGCGATAGTATTTCTGTGCACATGCTTCGATTTCATTATTGGGAGGACCGAGAAGAAAGTCTTATTTGGTAGTTGTATCCGCCCGCTTGACTATGTCAGTTTCATTGGCGTCCTTTGACAGGTTACTACCCAGGTAAATGAAGTTGTCTACGAATCCGATGCTGAGGTCCCCGAAGGAGATTTTCGATTGTTCTGGCGTTCTTGTTCTTGATTGCATCGTTATTTTTGTTTTGCCCTGGATAGTGCGAAGTCCAACTTCTTTTGCAACCGTGTCAAGATTATTTAGAAGTTCTTCTGCGTCGGGCATGTTTCGGAAAATGATGCTGATGTCGGTTGCGCACGCTATCAACTGCGTCGACTTGAAGACCCCCTGTGGTACGTATTGATTGCGCGGATGCCGTGTTCAAGTGCCAGGTTGAAGAACGTCGGAGCCAGTCCATCGCCTTGCTTCAGTTCAGTACGTGTTTCAAAGAGATCAGTCAGCCTGTTTTGGATCCTGACCTGTGAGACGGAGTTGGTCATCGCAATCTTCGTTAATCGTACTATTTTTACTTGCATACCAAATTGGATCATGATGTTGTATAGTACACCAAGTCGATACTGTCGTATGCTTGCTTAAAATCAACAAAGATTTGGTATACGTCAACGCTGTATTCCTAGCACTTTCCCAGGATCTGCTTGACCGTGAAAAGCTGGTCGGTTGTAGATCGGCCAGGTCTGAAACCGCCTTGATAGTTTCGCCAATGATTCGTTCAGCGTACATCTTTATTCTATTTTTCAGAATTTTCGTCAGTATTTTGTAGGACGTACAGACTAGTTGAGATGCCTCTGTTATTCTCACACCGCAGTTTATCTCCTTTTTTTGTGGATGGGATAGATGATGCTCCTGCACCAATTTTCTTGGATCACGTCATCCTCCCAGATTCGCAAAAGTAGTTGATGTATTGCACTTTGGTACACACCCACCACTCCCCCCCCCCCCAACCCAATTTAAACTGGAAAATAATTCACACTTGCACATTGCAAGAACATTGAATACATATGTATAGTAAAACATACAATTCAATTTATATTATACGAGTATATTATCCGATCAAACTGAGACGTTTGCAGACAAATACAATATTATGTGTAGTCCTATTTTTAAAAAAAATTGACTTTATCATCTCCAAGCGATGTATTTGTAGTGCATGTCTGCATTATAGACTATCCACACCATATTAACCATTTGCAGTTGGACAAGCAGGGAGTCCCGAGCCCGACTGGATTGAAGCAACGTGGTCTGTGTCTTTCGGATTCACAAAATTACATTCGTTGAGCAAACTTCACCTACATACCCGTACATACATGCACTTTGCCATGAAAGGATACACAGTAATATCCGTAGAGCATAATACACTTGGCCATTATATTTCAAGGGCGAAAGGTTACTTGAAAAGCCATAAAATAGACGGTATCCCCAATGAACGTGAGACAGGCGAAAATGGTTATACATCGTAAGAAGACAAGGAATATACAGAATAAAAGCACGTAAAAACTGAGTAAGCAGACAAAGGAAATTTCCTCTTCCCAAAAAGTTGACGATAAGGCTGGCAACGACATTAAACTTATGTAGAGCACAACACTGACGGAATGGGATGTATCCCTTTTCGTTGTGTCTGTACTCTCAACTTAGTTATTATGCGTACGTCACGCTTGCTGTCGTGGAATAATTTTCTGGAAACAGAACAACCCGCCAGCCAGCCGTTTGGGTCAGAGAATAAAGGATGAACCATAGTCGATACTTAAAAAAGTTGTACAACATACTATGCGATGTAATGGAAAAGAAAATTTACGAAATGCAAAACAAACCCCACCCGAAGCAATCGCCATGTTTCGCTCTGCGTCGAAGCAATGTACCCCGTTCCAAAGCAAGCCAGACATAAACAATTGCAGACACGTGTACCTCTCTCCAGCCAGCTAGCAGCCATGAAAGGAGGCACTCATCATTCCTTTTTGGGAAGCAAGCCGGCTTGTAGCTGAGGTTAACTCCCCGAAATACGCCATCTGTCAGGAAGGTGCAGGCAGGGCGAATGGATTTCTTTCGAGTTAAAACGTTTTCTAATAATAAACTACCCGGCTCTCGTGTGCACTCCCAATTTTACGCAGACTTCCCAATGAAATGGTTTGAATGGTTTCAGAATGAATGTTATCTAACCAGAACTCAAGGAATTTTGAGCCGAGAAACGAGTTGCCGTTGGTTTTGGTTTATCAAATTCTCACAAAAAAATCGTAATATTGAAGCAGAAAGCCATTTAAGGATATCAGGGCGAACATTTTCGAATAAAAAATAAATAACTGACGCAACAGTCCAATGGAACCATGGCCTCGAGATGAGTAAGCATCAACTCATTTTCTAGATCGTGATGGTCTTGTACAGAGGTGTGTGATCAGCAACACGCTCAACCGAGTTATTTACCCCATTAATTGGTACTTATTTAACAGCTGAGTGGGCTCATAGTCCGACACGTAAATACCCTTTTTTTATCGAAAACTACCGCATTCAGTAGGAATCGAACCGGGGCCCAGTTCGTAGAAGACGAACGTGCTAACCATTGCGCCACCCGGACTACAACATTTTCGAAGGTTTTATTTTTTTCTATCTTTTAACAGTCCCTTTTTTGCTTTTTGGATATGATTCTTCCAAGACTTCAGATCCACATCAATCGATTAGATGTACTATAGCCCTTTTCGATTCAATCAATTTTCGGATCATTTTCATACAAAACGACAGACCGGTTTTAATCCAGCTCTCACATGGGATCTCATCGGAGCAAAGTAGAAAGCAAATTGGTTGAACATCAACTTCTCTCGCCCCGTCTAAATGTATACGGAGTACGCAATTCGCCATCACGACGGCGAAGTGGCGTTCTTTTCGGTCTGTGAAGCCGGGTTAATGAATCGAAAGCAGCTTATATGTTCTTTAGTTCTTTTAAACTACTCTTTTTTTTCGAAAGGCAGGTTATTAGAACATGGTCCCCCATAAGGAAATTGCCACAGTTCATTTAAATCTTCAAATGTTATCCTTCGGAAAATGACTAACATACTTTGATAGTAAATCGCCATTCTCGGCAACTCTGGTTAGGAATTATACTATACTCGTGTGTACACACATAATTGGAGATGGTGGAGAGCTTGTAGCGAAGTCTGCTTGAAATGCAACAGAGACGGTAAGGTGAGCTTGGTGCAATGACGGTGATGGGGAACGGGATGGGACCGAGTATGAAACGGCGATGCACTAAAGTCAAGGTCAAAATATAATACCATTCCTGTACTTAAACATAAAACATTCCTCTTTCGTTCTTCCTTTTAGGGTTTTGTAGTAAAAACAAAACCCTTATAAGATTGGTTAAATGCCCGTCCGTCTGTCTATCTCCATAGAGGGAAATGAAAGACAAAAAAAATTCCTTTGGTATAGGCAAGAATGTGAAAGGTGACGCCACATTCCAGTTTTGGCATACCCTTCAAAATTTGTTGGGTAGGGTACAGAGAGAAAGCGGAAAATATGAGATTATAATTTGAGCATTTCTACTATCCTTATAAAAAAAACCTTCGAGCGAGCACTACCTACCTACATGTTGTTTCCGTAGTGTTTTTTACTCAGTATCGATTAAAGCTAAGGTTACGAAATATGGCGAAATTCGGTATGTGAATTGCATATTTTACTTTAACGCCCCAATCGTCTGGGATCACCTCGTCCTCCCATACTCGCAGGAGTAAGTGATGTATGGTATTAATTAGACCCGTTCCACCGAATTTTAGACGTTCAGCTGGAATCTCGTCAGCGCCCGGCGCTTTATTTCGTTTTAGTGAGCGCAACGCGAGATCAACCTCCTCTACTGTCGGGGGGTGGGCCTAGATCAACAATATCGTGGAGAGCTTCTTGTGTGGGGATGTTAGATGGTAGGTTCAGAAGTTCTTCAAAATAAGAGGGAAGAGGCCCATTGTTTGTTGATGCTATCGGTGTCGCTGACGATGTTTCCATCCTTGTCCTTACAGAGGCTAGTCCTGGGCTCATAGCCATTCTGAATTGTATTTACTAGTTTGTACGCTTGTCTGGTGTTCCTATTAGCTAAGTTTTCGTTAATATTCAGCAACTGCTCGTCAAAGTATTTACGGTTTATACGTCTAATTATTCCATTCGATATTCGCCGTAGCTCGTTTCGTTTCTCTTTTGGTTCTGGTTCCTCGTTGGATCCATTGTCTATAGGCCTCGTTTTTCTCGTCAACTGAATTTTTGCATTCTTCGTCGAACCAGTTATTTCGCCCTCGCCGGGCTTTAAATCCCACGACTTTCTCTGCAACCTCTTTGATGGTTTCCCTAGTTAGATCATTACTCACCATTTTTGACAGGCCGAATATTGTTTGGCGAAGGGATTTCTAACAATAATTATTCATAGAATTTTTTTTTTGTGAAAATGCTTTCAACTTGCAGTGCGTCTTAACATGAATGGTTAAGCTACTCCGGGAGTGAGACAGTTCATCACCTATTGGTATCGGACACTACACAACCCTCGTATTGCGAGTGCAGCCCCCTACATTCCGAATTCATATATTATGTGTATGTCTGGCTCTTGAATTATGTAGTTGCCTGCGTACCTATGCGGTGATCTGGAATCTCCTCTACGTGGAAAGAGTGTCCATCCGTTCCATTGTTTCCTTCAAATCCCAAATGGACACATTGCGATACGAATTCCATTAGACAATGTGTACGAGAAATTAACTATGTGTAATAAAGAGTTTTAAAGCTGGACACGTGCAATTGTTAACCATGTTCTAAGTTGTAATAATGCATTTGAAATATTCTTTAAGCGACCGTCCAAACTGGATTCTAATCAATTTCATAATCATTGTTACCTTTCACCATATAAACGAGAAAGAGAGTTCATGACTGACCGCCACATAAAGAGAATCCTTTTGTTCTCAAAGTTCAGCCTATAAGGCCCTTCTAAAGGTCGCCACCCATTGACGAGCACAACCACGACCAAACTTCCATCGA
This sequence comes from Chloromyia formosa, assembly GCA_964017055.1. Lineage (NCBI taxonomy): Eukaryota > Metazoa > Arthropoda > Insecta > Diptera > Stratiomyidae > Chloromyia > Chloromyia formosa. The sequence continues at coordinate 132,239,584 of OZ024814.1, read as the reverse complement.
ACCATCAAATATCATAGAACGGTGGAAATAGGTAGAATTTTTTTTCCACACGTCCTATGAAATTGATGGTTCGATGGAAGTCGTGCTCGTCCCTGGGTGGCGACCTTAAGGCTGCTGAATTGACGTACGAGTGCCAGGGGATGATTTTTACGATCGCGAAATAATTGGAAAATTACAACAGACCGACCGTTTTCACAAAGTCTGGTTAAAGTTTATCCTATACATAAACGCCACCCATTCTCCAGTTAAAAATTTATCGGACGATAATTCCAAACAGCTGTTACGGGCTGCTGGAATTTTGACAGCTAGAGCTGTTTACGTTTACACATTCAAACGAGACAATTAAAATGGTCATAAGGCATCGAGTGTTGGAAATTCATTCGATGGAAGAGAATTTGAAGCCAACTCAGCCGCAAATTATGAGAGACGGTACAGATGTAGAATAGAATAAAACAAGCGGCAGAATTCCGCGAGGAAAATTAGCTGATTTTTCTACTTCATTATCATATTTTGAGCGTTGCATATGCTTAGGTTTAATTTAATGTCGCACAATGTGAATGACTCGTTAAACGGTTTCCGTGAGGAAAGTGAGAAACTATACTGGGAATTTCTCCTGGTACCTTTATATTATGCCTTTAATACAATACATCAGCCAGTATGATGGCGAGATTATTGGTAAGTCGGCTTTCATATGAATTGATCAAAGAAGACTTCTACAGTGACCCAGCAAGACTGTTTAAGTTCCATACAATACCAACAAAAAAAAAAAATTTAGTCCAAAGCGTGGATAATAAAAATAAAAATTGGCAACGGCGATATGCATTAAAAGTGCATTTATATATGGTCAGTTTTATTGGAAATAAGCCGCGATGAGGCTACGATGGAGAAACTACAATATTATAGGCGTAATTTTGAGTCGAGTAGGCTCTTTTACCACAACTAAAAGAAAGGTCTCATTTGTAGTCCCCATGTTAGAAACAAGCTCGCCGAGTGAGTTTTTTTTTAAGTTATAGGTTGAAAAGTAGTGTATTGGGGACTCTGTATGGAAATTACAAACACTATTCTGCAACCGATCGATCTCATTTTCATAGGAAAGCCGAGGCGAGACAGTTTAATACGGCCTAGGGCCGTTTTCTTAATGTCTGGTTAAACTGTCAGCTATCTGGGACACTAAACCAATGCTTATGCAACGCTCAAAATATGATAATGCGGTAGAAAAACCAGCTGGTTTTCTTGTCGAAACTATGCCACCTGTTATATTCTATTCTACGTCTGTGCCGTCTTTCAGCGTTAATTTGTGGCTGAGTTGGTTTTAAATCCTCTCCTATTGAATCAATTTCCAGAACTCTGTTCTTTATGGCCAGTTTAATTGTCTCATGTGAATATATTACAAACGTAAACAGTTCTAGCTGTCAAAATCTCATCAACCCGTATCAGCTGTTTGAAATTATCGTCCGATAAATTTTTAACTGGAGGATGGGTGCGGTTAGTGTTACCATTAATATAACATTAACAAGACATTGATAAAACGGCCCTTAAAGGAGTAAATGAGAAGTTATTGCGTTCACTCATATGTGATACATTATTCGCATCTACTGTTTTTGATATTTTAAGGACACAGAAAATCGAAATTAATTCAGAAAACTATTAAATTTATTCGGAAAGTCGATATTTTCCTTCGAAAACCCGTCAATTTCATTTGGAATCGTTAATGTCACTCGGAAAGTTCGTCATTTGAATCAGATAGTCGTTAATTTGAATCGAAAAACAAACACTTCGCGTGAAGGGTATCATACCTTCGTTGTGACTTATGGTGCATTTGCCACTTTGAAATTAGTTGTAAAACTTATTCCGGTTTCACTGTTCCTATGAGAGGTACATGAAATAGTGGGCCGATTTCAACCAAATTAAGGAACGTGGTTTGGTAGTTAATATGATTGAATAATATGAAATTTCGTAAAGATATCTTCAGAAATAAAAAAGTTTTTCTAACAAAAACTTGCTTTTGGAACGGTCGTTCCCATGACAGCTATATGATAGAGTAGTCCAATTTCAACCAAATGGGATGGGATGGTGATTTGACTAAAAATACTATTGATTCTTGTGAAATTTAAAAAAGATATCTTTAGAAATAAAAAAGTTTTTCTCACAAAGACGAATTTTTGGACCGGTCGTTCCTATGGCATCTATATGACCTAGTGGTCCGATTCCGTTGGTTCCGACACATTTTCAGCGTGCAATAGAAAGAAGGCTTTTTACAAAATTTCAGCTCAATAGCTTTAAAACTGAGGGACTAGTTTGCATAGAGCCAGACGGACAGACGGACAAAGCTTAATCGACTCGTCTCATCATACTGACCAAGAATATATATAGTTTATATCCTTCTGTGCGTTGTAAACTTCATAACAAAGTTAATATACCCTATCACATCCGTGAAGGGTATAATAACAAGCTTCAGTTAAAAATCATAAATTTGGTTCGAAAAGTCGATACTTTGGATAAGGAAATGCTTAATATCGCTCATTAAACCATGTAGCATCTGTATTGAGCATAAGGGCACATATTGTGCTCTTTCAACGAATATTCTACTTAGTGGCACACTGCGAATTCGCCTGAACCGTAATTGCGCAATGAACTTCTACCAAGATGGTGGTCTCGCGCTCGGTAGCCGTGATCGTTCGGTCACCGCTCTACTAATCTAGAGCTCGGAGATCAAATCTCGGCGCGGTCAAAAACTGGCTGTGAGTACCAATAGAATTCTCACAGTGCTCCGAGCTTGTCAGTATAAAGACGGTGCGGATAGGAGGTGCATGCTAGCAACTGCACTTCCGAAAAGTAGATATGCTATTGAAACGTCAACAAGGCATAGAAATGCTAGAGATGTTGACGCGCCCATGCCCCTGGAGGGGTCAAGGCAATAACAGACAGAAGAGGGTGGTGGTCCAAATATTTCTTAGTGTCTGTTGAAAGTTGTAATGTTAAGGGAACCAAATATGTACTCGAGGGGACGAGTTAGTGAAAGAGCAGCCCGGGTTAGGTGGTGGGCTACAGTTTGACGTAGAAATTTCGGCCTCTTTGTCCCTGGGTCCCATGGTCGTACATGGCTACTGTTCACAGGATTATTCTTTTACGTTTCATTCTTCTGATTTTGATTAGCACCATGTAGGAGAGGCCAGTGGCACATACATGTTATGTAGTATAACCACTCAGTCTATTCAGCCGTTCACTCTACGGGGCTACTGCTAGGGATCACTATGCATAACTGGCCGTTAATTTGTCGCTCTGGTTTCTGGAGTGTCTTTCGCACAGTCTATCTGACCGTTTGACCTTATAGCTAACATTCATTCACATGATGACAAAGTTTGAGATGAAACTCGCTGAAAGGATAGTAGATAACTTTCAAAGATCTTAAAACATTGCAACTGCTTCTTTATGTTGTCCACTTTAGACGCTATCACTTTATAATATATAATAATAATAATATATTATATCTTAAGATGAAGTTTCGGAAGGTCATATGAGTTTTAGTTCTCCGATCTGTTGAGCTCCAATCATTTCAATAAGTTATGGGTAAGAGAACGAATAGCTCAACTGATGACAGAGCTGAAACTCATATGACTATCTAAAAATTGCTTCATATACACGCAAATCATACATATATCTCAGAATAACTTTGATTCCGCATCCGCACTACCGCAATAACACACGTGTTAACGCACAAAGGTGCTGTAAGTGAAATCTGAAGTAGGAAGGACGCGAATCGCATATTGGATGCCTCCCATTCAAATTGCATGGAAAATGTGTCTGATTCCGTTGAGAAGAAATCATGCATAGGGATGGGGTTAAATTTAACTGGCCACAACAATTCACAACGCATGTCTGCCCTTTGACGTCATTGCGAATATAACCTCCGTGTAACCTTGGCAATTGCATCGTCCCGACAGACTACTTTTTAGTGCACGTGCCAACCAAAAGTTTGACTATATAGTACAGTACAATGGGTATATCGCATTTATGTACATATGTACCCAGATGGTGTATACACGAGCGTTCTAAGGACACTCTCCCCAATACACGCGTATAAAACGTAAAGAATAGAGGCGACGACGTTCGAGTTTGGATTCCTAATCAGGACAGACATAAGAAACGCAATCTGTTTCTCAGTGGCGTAGGCTGCCATCACCCTGCTGAAAACGTTATAATATGTAAAAGGAAACAGATAAGCAAACCTAATACAATATAAGCAAGTATGTGTTAAATGGATAAAAGGGTAACTTAAAGGATAATGGTGGTAACCGTTGGGTTTTGTGCGTTGATAACGTACGAAAAATACATATTCATTACGCCACTGTTACCCTTCTAAATAAAGAATTCTTATAGTGACGGCTCGTGACTGTCAAACAGGCCCACCATCTTTTTGAAATACAGAGACATATTTTCCATATTGATGACGTCGAGGATGCCTGTTTCAAACATTAAATTAGGCTGAAGTTGAAAGCACTGCCCAAGTGTTTGCTTGAATCCAAACGTCATCACCCCCCTCTAATGATCGTCTTTTTTGGTATAGATACATTTATCGAAGCCTAATGCTTGACAGCGATAGGATATGGAGGTAAAGTCAAACGTGTGCCTCAGAGTTTGACCCAGAAACGTGCTTTGTGTCCATTTTTCATCGTCAACTCATTGTACTCGTGCCGAATCAGTTTAATCTCCAGAAATAGCCCATTAATTCCCAAATGGGGACCCATCAGCCATGGAAAAAGTGGAATTTCAGATTTCTGTGAATGTTTACGGGAACGGGAGCAAATATCTACTCGTAGGCAAAGTCCGATGACTAAGTCGACCGGACATTAAAATGGAAACATATGTGGATATATAAATGCGGATTCCGTTTCCCAATGGCGGGATTCACTTCATTCATAAATTTGGAGTGGAGTGAACGATTAGTTCATTCATCTAAATGAAAATTAAATCCATGAGGGAAGCTTTCGATGTGGTTTCAAAGTCACATCAAAATTAGCGTAATAGAGTTGGCGTCAGCGGAAATTGGAAAAAGTTAAGGTGACGGTCACATGGAGGGAATGTTAGAATTTTTTTCCATTGTTATAGCGAAACTCGTTTTAAAATATGTATTATATTATAGTGTAATCAATCTAGGTCGATTATATAAAGGAAGGTCGACTTAATTGCACGTTGCAATAGTTGAAAAAAATTACAATCGGTTCAAAATAACGCCAAGAAAAAAACGGGACAAAAAAAAACAAAATCGGAGAAAAATGGGTGTCGGGATAAACAATCGAAAAAGCGATATTTTTGCATCGATTCCACAGTAGCTGCGTTTTTTTTTGTACAGTGCAGAGTAGAGCAGATTAAGCGGCAAAAAAACGATCGAGAGCAAATTAGGGTAGTGAAGACGAAAACGGGGCATGTCTTTGCTGTGAGTGTGTCTTGGATAAGTTAGAATTGAGACGTCAACTCAAATTTCAAAAGAAAACCTTAATCCTTAGTACATATACAATACATACATACAATCGGACGAATTTCCTTTACACAGCAAAATCATTTTGAATGTTTACTATTCCAAATAAATACAGAAAGCAAACATTTTATTGACAGAATATGAACTTTATATGCTTCCCAAACTGTCTGTAAACTGTTCGAAAACTGTGACACCTGCGCCGCCTGCATTTCAAAATTCAGACTACTTAACGGAGCAGCATTTTTGCAATGACGTTTTATCCAGAGCAAGTCAGATCAAACTATTAGTGTAATTGTGTGGTCTTAACCTGTTCTGCTCTATATGGCTGTTGAAAAAAAACGTGCCTAGTGTACGCGGGAAGTATCGCTAAATTATACGCCACACAGCGGCTTAGATTGATTATACTAAGAGGAAAACTTAACAGTTTAGAGAAGTATTATCCCGTGCACTAATTATCCGATTTTCACGTGATAAATTCTGAATATTAGAGCAAAATGTTAGCTGCTACTGACCTCCTACTTCAGTGTTATAGCTTACGCAGTTTTCTATTTATGTGTGATTTAAACATTTAAACGTTTGCAGCAGCCTGGTACACAGTTCGGGTATAATTCAGTGGTAAAAAAATGTTCTTGTACGCGAAATTTTTTCACCGGTGAATCGGTTTGAAATGTATGTATGGATCTGACAGCACTATTCACTTCGCTGATAGCTGTACACTAGCTTTTAAGGGTTAAGAAATCGAAAAATGTTTCTTCGCATTTTCTACTTATATTTATTTGTATGTAGAATGGTGTGGCGTATCATTTAGTGGTACTTTTCGCACACACTGTATGCAAAAATATAGATTTTTATCTTTTTTTTACCCCGACCCCGATTTTTCTTCGATTTTCTTTTGTAGGCACATTTTTTCGTATCTTGTTTCTGAATCGATTGCCTTTTTTACCATCATGCAATTAAGTCGACCCCAAATAAACTGCAGTATTACGTTAAACTTCATAGGGCCAAGCGGAGTAAAATTGCAGCCCAGATGTTGGATGGCCTTCCGTAGTTTGGTGTTATCTCTAAAAATGTTCATCATCATCATCGTGGCGCGACAGCCCGACGTCGGGCCTTGGCCGCCTGGATCATTGTCCTCCAATTATCTCGGTCACGTGACCGCGTCCTCCAATTTTGGGAGCCCAGCAGCTGCGCGGCGTCCACACCTACTGAGCTCTCCCAACGAGATCTCGGTCGTCCTCGCAGTCTCGCTCCGTCGACTCGTTCTGAATTCATTACTCTCTTAGGCATGCGATCATCGTCCATTCTTTGTACATGCCCTGCCCATTGAAGTCGTTGTAGTTTGACGATTTTCGAGACTTGCAACTCATCGTACATTTCATACAACTCATGGTTGTACCGGATGCGCCATCCATCTCGATCGCAAACAACCCCGAAAATTCGCCGTAGAACCTTACGTTCAAAAGTGTCTAGCATGTTTTCGGAGGCTTGAGTTAGGGTCCATGCTTCGCAGCCATAGCATAGCACTGGTCGTATAATGGTTTTGTACACGCGGAGCTTCGTGTTTCTGTGCACATGTTTCGATTTCATTATGGGGAGAACCGAGAAAAAAGTCTTATTAGCTAACTGTATCCGTCGCTTGATTTCGTCAGTTTCGTTGGCGTCCCTTGACAGGTTGCACCCCAGGTAGATGAAGTTGTTCACGAACTCGATGTTGAGGTCCCCCACGTTGATGCTCGGTTGTGCAGGTGTCCGTGTCACCGATTGCATCATTATTTTAGTTTTACCCTCGTTAATACGTAATCCAACTTCCTTTGCAGCGGTATCGAGCGTATGCAGAAGTTCTTCTGCGTCAGCCAATCTTCGGGACATGATGTTGATGTCGTCGGCGTACGCTGCTAATTGTGTCGACTTGATGAGCAGCGTCTTGCTGTTGTCCATATTCATGGCCCGAATAACGTATTCCAGTGCTAGGTTGAAGAGCGTCGGTGCCAGTCCATCGCCCTGTTTCAAACCAGTGCGTGTTTCAAATAGATCAGTAGGTCTATTCTGAATCCTGACTTGTGAGACGGAGTTGGTCATCGTCATCTTTGTCAGTCGCACTAATTTTGCTGGTATACCAAATTGCAGCAAGATGTTGTACAGTACTCCACGATCGATACTGTCGTATGCCTGCTTGAAGTCGACAAAGATTTGGTATACGTTTACGTTGTATTCCCAGCACCTCTGGAGTATCAGTTTGACTGAGAAGAGCTGATCGGTTGTGGAGCGACCAGGTCTGAAACCGCTTTGATATTCGCCAATGACTCGTTCTGCGTACGGTTTTATTCTATTTTCCAGAATTTTCGTCAAAATTTTATAGGACGTACAAACTAGTGAGATGCCCCTGTAATTCTCACACCGCAATTTATCTCCCTTTTTATGGATTGGACAGATGATGCTTCTGCGCCAATCGTCTGGGATCTCCTCGTTCTCCCATACTCGCAGGAGTAATTGATGTATGGCATCAACTAGACTCGTTCCACCGAATCTTAGCAGTTCAGCTGGGATCTCGTCAACGCCCGGCGCTTTATTTCGTTTTAGTGACCGCAACGCGAGATCAACTTCCTCTACTGTCGGGGGTCTAAAAATGTTGGGTGAACAAAAAAAAAACGAGAATACAGTTCGGCATTTTGCAGCTCCGAATTTATCGACTGCAGCTAAAATTCAATTACAACAATAGGTAGGCAAAGGATCAAAGAATTTATTACATTGAAGAGGGACACTGACGCGGTGGAGGGGGCACGCCACCGTTTTGGGTGCATTTCGCTGCACCTTATAACTTTTGTATTGAATAACTTCTGACACTACGAAGCCGGTTGATAAGTGTTAAACAATAGTCCTCGTCAAGATGCACTGATATCGATTGTAAAAGGCTTTTAGGATTAAGTTCTAGTGCTGGATTCATATGGAGTTTAAAGTCAAGAATTTGAAGAAAACTTCACAAACATCCATAGCCACGAACGCCGTAACGACGGTAGTCAGACATGAGACTAACGCCTCTACGCACTGACCTACCGGTCGCCAAGTAGAAATGAAAAAATTGTTTGGAAAGAGCTTGTCCGAAGTAATAGAATGGTACTTATGATGATCCCTAATATAAAGTGGTGTATTTCCAGGAAGGTCAGGGAGTCAAAGTTATAGCTTATGAAAATGAAATATTATTCCGGTCTAAACTAGTGTAAAAGCCAAGCCAAAATTAAAAATCATATACGGTTCGCAACAGCTTATCAAGTCTCGCCCAGCTATCGTTTTTTGACGTTATTCTACTAAGATAGTTTTGCCTTTATATCGTTTTAACTTTTTAGCCGCTTGATGGATATTGCTGGATTTCAATAGCAGCCAGCACCTGATTGATATCTATCAGCTGATCAAGTTTAATTACTTTTGCTGTGGTGTGTGCTTGTGGGGATATGTATATATGTATAATTGACACTAAAAACCTCTAATTATGCCAATCGATTTTTGAGGTCATGAAACGTAAAGAATTTTTTTTTTCCAAAAATCAGTTAAAACTTATCTTTCTTTAGTGATAAGAATTATCATAATATAGCTTTTAGGAAAACTCATCTCGCTCTCGAAGGGAATACTACCTGTTAAGAGTAGCGGCTCTACTATATGTGCAGACAGTGCATTTGAATAGGGGGACATTATGCAGGGGCGCCCCTCCTGCCTCATTAAGGCCTGAAAATAAGGGGTGGAAAGGTTTCGGCTTTTGCGTTTCTAGAAAATGAGAAGATGTCAACTTATCTCGAGTCGATTGAGCTGTTGCGCCAGTTGTTTATTTATTTATAATAAAAAAAAACTCTTAAGTAGGTAAGCTTCAAACATTCAGATTCTGTGTGTTGTGACTAACTGTATGATGCGCTTATTCGATTGTTAACTTCAGTTTCATTGACTACGCAAAAGTACACTAACCCCACATTGGGCGCAGAATAATTTCGGGCTTTATCGATTTATACTGACGTGACATCCTCTATATATCTAATATGTACTCTCTAGGACTATGTGAAAAAGTTTCAAGCCATTTTCTACTGGTTGAACAGGGCGCTAAAATAGTTAAGACCGGTATTGTAAGCCATTCACGTCGAAAACTCAGCTGTGTACCCTACACGGTGTAATGTTCAGCTTTTTGGTAAACCTATCGAATTTCAAAAAGAAATATATTCATCATATTTCTTTTTGCAATTCGATATGTTTTTTTGAAAGCTGGAATCAGCCTACACTTCGTCTGCATCGACGGAACAATTGCAACTGCCGTCGCGCCCTATTTGCATGCAATCACCTCTTTTCAATCCTCTTATCACCTTCAATTCTTATCACATCAACGAACGGCAATTGCCAGCTGTGCGGGTGCTACGTCATCAACATCTTATCGCTCGTAGAGATCTGCAATGGAATGCAATCACTCCGAGCATATTTCTACGTGCGTATGTTTTGCCGAGATGATGTTGCTTGGTCGATAGGTGCATATTTATTATGCTGTACGCTGCACTGAACAATAGATGCGTAGAGTACTTTGGCAGCGAAGAGAGAATTGTGATCTGTGCACAGTGACTCTCTTACTGCTGCGTGCAAGGCTTATGCTACGTATGCAAATGCAAATTTGAAAGTGTACGTACATATAACGTTTCGAATTTTAACCAATGTGAATTTGGACCATTTCTTTTTTTGATTTGATATGTGGGTGGAAAAAGGACGGGCGATGGTTTGGTGAAAGTATGAACTGCTATATGGGGGGTTTGCGGATTTTTGGAAAAAAAACGGGGAGTTTGAATTGGGACTTGACCGGGGTCGGATGAAACAAAAGGAGATCCGCGAGAGGTTAAAACAAAGAAAGTGGAAGTTTTAAAAAGGAAATAAAAGTACCCAACATTTTCTAATTCCGCGAGTTAATATCTAGTGCGGTCGATCTTAAATGGTATTTAAGAACAACATTCGACGAAGCGACACATGGTTATCTCCACAGAAGTGGAATCACAAAGTGACATAACGGATCCCACTCGGAAGGATTTGATTCCACACCAATCACTGGGAAATTGGCGGCGAATAAAAGCCCAATTGCCATCTCCGAAAAGCGATTCTGTGTCCCTACGAGGAAATTTTGTATAATACCATACTATATCGAGTGCGCCAAAAAGAAATCTTAGCGGCCAAGCACCTCACGTAGTTAGCTCAACCCGAATATCGAGTGGCTGGAGGTTTCAACAGTGCGGACGCAGATTCCCCATTTTGTTTGATCGAATTTAAAAGTGCCGTAGAGTGACACCCGCACTTCCCAAAAATTGCAATAAAGGCGAAAAATATCTTCGTGCTCCGGAATACAATATCTTAATTCAACTCCATTCAAACGCGTTAAATGTTTAATTTATCCGATTAATTTACCTAAGTTTTGTTCTCTTGTTTGTTTTTTTTTTCGGTTTTTTAATATATTTATAATAGTATAAATTCGGATACCGCGTAGTAGGATACTAACTTTAAAAAATTTTTAGCCTCGTCGCACAGAAACGGCCGTTCCAGCTGCAACGGGGTAAGTACAACAAAAAGCCAATTGTAGTGTGGTAAAGTCTAAATATTTCATATGTAGTTATGTACTTAGTATCGAGGAACTTGATTTAGTGATCCTACTTCGTGGTTCCAGTTGTCTCAAAATTGTGGCAATGATAAATATCTTATTATGTAACTTTTTGTCCATGGAACAGAATAAATTCATCATGGTGTAAACTATACCGACGAATCTTTTCCTTGCGGAAGTTCCTGCCCTCTTTCAGATCGGAGATGTAGGTGCACCCTAGCTCTATTTGCGGTGCATTCAGTTTGGGAGATCCCGCATCGAAGCCAAGGGATCTGTTGGTAGGTTGGGGATAGTGGCAGTGGTCCAGTAAAATCAGGACCCACGCGAAGTGCATGGATTGGTCGGCCCGATCATAAATATACATTCTACCGCAATTTCAACCCTTTCGTTTGTGTTGTCCGGCATATGAGTTTTTTTATGTAATGGGCTGGAGACTATTGGCAAGCAAGACCCCACCCCATTTCCCGATCAGAGCTGCCTGCAAGCATATGCCACCGCTTTGCTGATAGTCACTTCCGCTTTTAGTTTTCTGCAACAAACACCATCTTTGCAGTGCCCTTCATTACATTAAAATGGCGCCCAACGTGGGGCCCAAGTTTTTTCTTTTAGTTCAAAAGTTATAATTTTGGGTTTCACTCATTTGGAATCCACTCAGGTTCAATTACAGGCTTCTAAAGACTGACACCGGGTGTATTCCCAATAAAACTCAGCATGTGCTCTCTTTTCTTTAAGTTTTGGCTTAAAGTTATAGAGGACAGGTGTTTTCCCTTGTAGCATCCCTTCTTAGAATCCTTCCTTGTAGAGTAGATGATCCTGTAGAGTCAATAGCTACAGGGCGGCTCTTTTGTTGTGTTGTCCTGTGGTTTGCCACGTACCAAATGCCTTACTGCAACCTCGAGATTGACTGGCTATTTTGAGCCTCTTGAAATGCCTATCCGAGTTTCCTGGAAGTGTCTTTTGGTACCTGTATGTTTGAAAGAGCCGCCCTTCTTTTTTTTTTTTTTTCTTTCCTTTAAAGTTCAACCTTACAAGTGTTATTCTTAGATGGATGGTGACTTCCAATGGAAAATATAGTGAATTACGTCAATTTGGTGCATTTATTGCGCATTTGCGTCCTATATTTTTCCGTTGAAACTCATTACCCGATTTATTAATGTAGCTTTGTAATAATTTTTGCTGATTTTTTTGTTCTCTTGATTATTTTATCCCAATCGCGTGTCAAACAATTCATGCATTTTTCTTTCTTTCTCTTCGTAATTAGTGCTTGAATGCCTACATAAATCTGGTTCGCCTTCATGATCTGAAAGGGAGGAATTTCCAGAAAGGAAAAGATTCACTTATTGAAAAGAAGAAAACAAAACAATATAAAAACGATTTAGATAGTTTCAAGTTGAAGTTTCGAATTGATAGTTGACGTTACACTTGCTTTATTATAGCAATTTTGGTTTTGCGTTGGCTGTTGGTCAGATTTACACTATCTTTATCTTCTTTCGTTACGTTTATACTTATATTTCTATTTGTTATATATAATACCCCTATTTATTTATAACTCCGATATGCCGTTTGTAAGCCGTAGTCGGGAAGATCTCCGCCGCGTAGGAGAAGATACAGATGACATTACAAAATGTTCGACATGTCATGTGGATTACGTACGGACGGACGAGGTGTTGTTTGCACCTTGCACGCATAGTTTTCACAAGTCGTGCATAGATGCTTGGTTGAAAGGAAGTGAAAAATGCCCAGTTTGCGAGCGTCCTTGCAACCCTGGGAATTTGACGAAATTCAACCTTCAAGAAAAGGAGGTGGAGGAGGTAGTAGAAGTTGGTGCTATGAGTTTGGAAGTCTCAGCTACAGGAGCAATTCCGAAAGTTGGTAGACCTATCACTCGGTCTCAAGCAAAGACTCAACCAAGTCAACTAATATCTGCTTCTTCACAGAGGCTTTTAAATAGACCAACGATAAACGAAAAAAGCTTGCAGCCGCCTACAGCTACCGCTACTACATCTCCTAATAACAGCAGTGGAATTGACATGGTTTCCCAAATTCGTGGTGTAATTGAGGAGGTGATGCAACAACAATTGCGGGGTTTAGTAATTGCGGAAATAAAAAAAATAACGCAGCAACAATTAGTGCAGATACCTCAGTCACAAACCGCTCAGTTGGAACCACCTATAAGTTCACCGCCACAATTACAACCATCATCGCACCAGCCACAGGCCTTGAAGCCGCCGTCAATGTCAACTCCACCACAGTCAATTCCTCCACTTCCCAGTACTAGCTCCGCCTTAACAGCACCGGATCCTCAACAACCCTCATTGCCATATCATGAATCATATTTAAACCAACCATTTCTATTTCCACCCTCTCAGCCCCCACAAGCGATATTACAACAACATCAAGGTGCATCGCAACGGTATAACGTGCCATCGAGTCAAGAACACCAATCCCTGCGAAACCACTCCTCTTTTGGTTATCCTGCTCCATCTTGGCGTTCTGCGCCAGAGGATCGTAACCGCTCTTATTTAAATCCTGAGAGAACAGGTAAAGCTATTATGGGTTGGAACTTGAAATTTTCTGGGGAAGACCCTAATATGCCTGTAGAAAAATTTCTCTATCAGGTACGAACTCTGACGTACAGTACGTTATCAAATAATTTGGAGGCAGTAACGAGCCACCTTCACTTGCTTCTAATTGGTAAAGCGGCAGACTGGTTTTGGCGGTACCATCGCAGTGTCGCCCGTGTAGAGTGGCCTTCATTTTGTGAAGCCTTAAGGGCACAGTTCCGTGAACGCCTTACAGACTATGAAATTATGGAACAACTGAAACATCGGAAACAGGGTCCAAAAGAATCGTTTGACTCTTACTGTGATGGTGCCCTAAAACTAGTCGATCGCTTAGAACGAGGGGTTTCTGAATGGGAATTGGTGGAAATCCTGAGAAGTAATCTTCGTATTGAAATTCGAAGGGAGCTGAATCACTTCCCCATTAGAAGTTTACAAGAGCTGAAAACCTATGTATATCGTTCCGAACATTTGGAGAACATATACCATAAAAGCTTAAGTCGGGGAAGTCAGTTCTCATACCGACGGGACATTTCTGAACTTGCTGAAGATGAGGTAGAGCAGCCACCTGCAATTTTAGAGACAGATTCCATCGCTGCTCTTACAAAAGAGAGCAAATGCTGGAACTGCCATTGTACCGGTCATCAGTTCGCTGACTGTTTGGCAGAACGCACAATTTTCTGTTTTGGTTGTGGGGAACCTAACACTTATCGACCTCAGTGCCCCAAGTGTTCAAAAAACTCGAGAGCGAAGCCTTATGTACCCGCAAAACAGAAATAAGTGCTTCAGAGCCAAACACTTCTCTAACTTCACGATCCTCCAAAGTTGAAAGTCCTGTGACAACAACTCATTCCTTGGTTACACATTGCCATGACTCGATAGTAAAAACACCACCTGATGTTCAGTCGTCCTTATTATCTGTATTACCTCCGGTTGTTGCGACAAAACCACCCGTCGATGACAGCCACACGGAAAGTTCCACTGCCATGGAAAATACAGATAGACCGACCCACTATAGTTTTAAACCACTCCATGTCAGGTTCCAGGAATATCAGGCAGCACGCCGTCGTGTATTCGGATTGGACGAATTAAAATCACGTCCACCAAAGCGATCAACTGTCCGACAGAGGCAGTTCTGGAAGAGGGTCCGCCAGAATCGCCGGCGTTACTGCTCCGCTATTCTTGGAACTCCCCCCAAAAACGACATGAGACCCTATGCCGACGTTACACTTTTCGGTGAGAAAGTGTGTGGACTTGTTGACACGGGAGCCAGTGTCAGCTGTATAGCTGCTGATTTGGCAAGGAAATTCCTGGGGAATAGAAACTACCCTTGGGAGAAATTTTACCTCAGCCTTACAACGGCTGATGGCACTCCCCATTCGGCTGTTGGAAGAGTATCGACCGATATCACCTTCCGTGGTCGAACTCAAAAATTGACCTTACTTATAATGCCTACATTATCCCAAAACTTATTTCTGGGAATAGACTTCATCCGTCTATTCGGGCTTGCTTCGGATTTGTTTAGTTCTTCTTTGTGTTCATCGAACTTTTCTTTGGAAACAATAGCCACAGATAGCAACAAGCATTCTCTTACTTCCTTAGAAGAAGGCAGACTCAATGCAGTTATCGCAATGTTTCCGTCATTTTCGGCTGAGGGCTTAGGACGTACGACTCTTGCAAAACACGTCATCGATGTTGGAGGCAGCAAGCCAATTAAGCAGAGACACTTTGCAGTCTCTCCCGCCATCGAGAAGCTCCTCTTTGCCGAAATTGATCGGATGCTTGCGCTAGGTGTAATTGAAGAATCACAGAGTGCCTGGTCGTCTCCAGTCACCCTTGTAGTGAAACCAGGTAAGGTTAGATTATGCTTGGATGCTCGGAAGGTGAATGACGTGACGGTCAAAGACGCGTATCCTTTGCCCCTCATCGATGGTATTCTAGGTCGGCTCCCTAAAGCCGAATACATATCGAGTCTGGACCTAAAAGACGCCTTTTGGCAGATACCACTCGATGAGGAAGCAAAGGAGAAGACGGCCTTCACTGTTCCTGGTCGGCCATTGTACCAATTCGTAACGATGCCGTTCGGATTGTGCAATGCGCCACAAACAATGCAGAGACTCATGGACCGAGTCATCCCTGCTCATCTTCGCCACCAGGTCTTCATCTACCTGGATGACTTATTACTCGTAACGGAGACATTTGAGGAGCATCTTTTGCTTCTTCAAGAAGTGGCTCTTTCTTTCCGTAAGGCTGGCTTGACTCTGAACGTAGAAAAGAGCAAATTTTTGATGAAGCAAGTTCCATATTTAGGCCATATTATTGGAAACGGCACGATATGCACTGATCCTGATAAGGTCCAGGTCATTGCAGAATTTCCATTGCCAAATTCGGTTAGACAGCTGCGCAGGTTCCTTGGAATGTGCGGTTGGTATCGTCGTTTCGTGAACAACTATGCGACGGTGTCTGCACCGCTGACGGACATGCTGCGCAAAAGCCGTGGTTTCTCCTGGACCGATGAGGGCAGAAGAGCTTTCGATGCTCTCAAAGAGTGCCTTACATCAGCTCCGGTACTCCACAGCCCGAACTTCTCGCGACCCTTCGCCATCCACTGCGATGCCAGCCAGTATGGACTCGGTGCAGTATTGGTACAAACCCTGGATGATGGCTCCGAAGTACCAATAGCCTACATGTCGCAGAAGTTCAACAAGGCCCAGCGAAACTATACGGTTTCTGAGCAAGAGTGTCTGGCAGCGGTGATGGCCGTTAAGAAGTTCCGAGCCTACGTCGAGGGACACGAATTTAAAGTAGTGACGGATCACGCGTCTTTGAAGTGGCTAATGTCGTTAGCTGATCTTCACGGTAGATTAGCCCGATGGGCATTGAAGTTACAGAGCTTCAAGTTCACCATTGAACATCGTAAAGGAAGCCAACATGTGGTTCCGGATACTCTCTCTCGTATGTACTCAACAGAGGCGATTGAGTCGATCGCACCATTCGAGACAACGATGGAGATAGACTTATCGTCTCCTCATTTCAAGTCCGAGTCTTATGTTGCTTTGATCCGAAAGATCGAGGAGAAATCCCAACTTCTCCCGGATTTGAGGATACTGGACGGATTTGTGTACAGACGATCTGAGTATGCGACCGGTGATGAGATCCAGGAAGAGAGTTCTTGGAAACTCTGGATTCCGGAGGAGCTTACGTCGACCATGATTGCACGCGCACACGAGCACCCTTTATGCGCACACGGAGGTATTGGCAAAACGCTTAAGCGTTTGAAAGCATTTTATTACTGGCCAAAAATGACCAAACAGGTCAAAGACTATGTCACCTCCTGCGTCATGTGTAAGGAGACTAAAGCTCCCAACCAGGTTCTGAGACCTCCAATGGGTAATCTCATTTTACCTGATCGCATATTCCAGCGACTGTACATAGATTTTCTGGGGCCTTATCCGAGATCTAAATCGGGCAACATAGGCGTCATCGTTGTTCTCGACCATCTGTCGAAGTTCCCGTTTGCCGAACCCGTTCGGAAAATGACCGCGAACACTCTTGTTGAGTATCTAGAGAGAAGGATCTTCCACGTGTTTGGTGTTCCAGAATCCATCACCACGGATAATGGGGTTCAATTTAAGTCCGCCCTTTTTAAGAATCTGATGGATTCCTATGGTGTGAAGCACAACTTCACGGCACTATACTCTCCCCAAAGTAACACTTCAGAGCGCGTGAATCGGTCACTGGTGGCAGCCATTCGCGCTTATGTCGCCCCTGACCAACGGGATTGGGACCTCAGGTTGTCGTCCATCAATGGATCTCTAAGGTCCGCTTACCATTCTTCTGTAGGCTTTTCGCCGTATTTCGTTGTTTTCGGGCAAAACATGATTAGTCATGGTACTACATATGCCCTGTTGCGCAACCTAAATTTGCTCACAGAGCCCAGAGTTGACGTAACTAACGACGAAAAGCTAGAAATACTGCGAAAAGAGGTACAGGAAAATCTTAAGCGGATGCATGAAACCAATGCTCGGACGTACAATTTGAGATCTCGTCCTGTAAAATTTGATCCTGGAGACGTAGTATTTCGTCGGAACTTCGGCCAAAGTAAGGCATCGAAGCACTACAACGCGAAACTCGACCGCAAATTCAAACAGTCAAAAGTCGTCGCTAAGGTTGGTTTACCCTGCTATTTGTTGGCAGACATGGCGGGGAAAAATGTTGGTAAATACCATGCTAAGGATATGAAGGAGTAGTCTTCAGCATCTTCCGCGCGTTACTTCTTGCGCAATACGCTGTGATGTAATGTTCAGCTTTTTGGTAAACCTATCGAATTTCAAAAAGAAATATATTCATCATATTTCTTTTTGCAATTCGATATGTTTTTTTGAAAGCTGGAATCAGCCTACACTTCGTCTGCATCGACGGAACAATTGCAACTGCCGTCGCGCCCTATTTGCATGCAATCACCTCTTTTCAATCCTCTTATCACCTTCAATTCTTATCACATCAACGAACGGCAATTGCCAGCTGTGCGGGTGCTACGTCATCAACATCTTATCGCTCGTAGAGATCTGCAATGGAATGCAATCACTCCGAGCATATTTCTACGTGCGTATGTTTTGCCGAGATGATGTTGCTTGGTCGATAGGTGCATATTTATTATGCTGTACGCTGCACTGAACAATAGATGCGTAGAGTACTTTGGCAGCGAAGAGAGAATTGTGATCTGTGCACAGTGACTCTCTTACTGCTGCGTGCAAGGCTTATGCTACGTATGCAAATGCAAATTTGAAAGTGTACGTACATATAACGTTTCGAATTTTAACCAATGTGAATTTGGACCATTTCTTTTTTTGATTTGATATGTGGGTGGAAAAAGGACGGGCGATGGTTTGGTGAAAGTATGAACTGCTATATGGGGGGTTTGCGGATTTTTGGAAAAAAAACGGGGAGTTTGAATTGGGACTTGACCGGGGTCGGATGAAACAAAAGGAGATCCGCGAGAGGTTAAAACAAAGAAAGTGGAAGTTTTAAAAAGGAAATAAAAGTACCCAACATTTTCTAATTCCGCGAGTTAATATCTAGTGCGGTCGATCTTAAATGGTATTTAAGAACAACATTCGACGAAGCGACACATGGTTATCTCCACAGAAGTGGAATCACAAAGTGACATAACGGATCCCACTCGGAAGGATTTGATTCCACACCAATCACTGGGAAATTGGCGGCGAATAAAAGCCCAATTGCCATCTCCGAAAAGCGATTCTGTGTCCCTACGAGGAAATTTTGTATAATACCATACTATATCGAGTGCGCCAAAAAGAAATCTTAGCGGCCAAGCACCTCACGTAGTTAGCTCAACCCGAATATCGAGTGGCTGGAGGTTTCAACAGTGCGGACGCAGATTCCCCATTTTGTTTGATCGAATTTAAAAGTGCCGTAGAGTGACACCCGCACTTCCCAAAAATTGCAATAAAGGCGAAAAATATCTTCGTGCTCCGGAATACAATATCTTAATTCAACTCCATTCAAACGCGTTAAATGTTTAATTTATCCGATTAATTTACCTAAGTTTTGTTCTCTTGTTTGTTTTTTTTTTCGGTTTTTTAATATATTTATAATAGTATAAATTCGGATACCGCGTAGTAGGATACTAACTTTAAAAAATTTTTAGCCTCGTCGCACAGAAACGGCCGTTCCAGCTGCAACGGGGTAAGTACAACAAAAAGCCAATTGTAGTGTGGTAAAGTCTAAATATTTCATATGTAGTTATGTACTTAGTATCGAGGAACTTGATTTAGTGATCCTACTTCGTGGTTCCAGTTGTCTCAAAATTGTGGCAATGATAAATATCTTATTATGTAACTTTTTGTCCATGGAACAGAATAAATTCATCATGGTGTAAACTATACCGACGAATCTTTTCCTTGCGGAAGTTCCTGCCCTCTTTCAGATCGGAGATGTAGGTGCACCCTAGCTCTATTTGCGGTGCATTCAGTTTGGGAGATCCCGCATCGAAGCCAAGGGATCTGTTGGTAGGTTGGGGATAGTGGCAGTGGTCCAGTAAAATCAGGACCCACGCGAAGTGCATGGATTGGTCGGCCCGATCATAAATATACATTCTACCGCAATTTCAACCCTTTCGTTTGTGTTGTCCGGCATATGAGTTTTTTTATGTAATGGGCTGGAGACTATTGGCAAGCAAGACCCCACCCCATTTCCCGATCAGAGCTGCCTGCAAGCATATGCCACCGCTTTGCTGATAGTCACTTCCGCTTTTAGTTTTCTGCAACAAACACCATCTTTGCAGTGCCCTTCATTACAACGGTCGCGCCTGTTTTTTTTTTTATTTTCTATGAGATATGTTTTCAAAATATACTTCTAATAGGAACTGTACAGAGGGTACCTGACAGATACAGTCCATTGTACTACACACGATCTGAAAACCAGGACAGTACAGTTTTTCCGGATCGCATACATACACCTTGTAAAAGAACCACGCTCACCTGAAAATAGATAAAGAAAGATACATACATATTAACAAAACAAATCATAAAATAAGATAATTTTGTGAAATGTATTTTAAATCTGCAAACTAAACTAAGATACCCTTATCTAAAATATAAAGTATTTACATACATCATAATGCAATTTAAGCGGCTTGCTTGATGGGAGTTAATTTGTTAAGTGTTCGCTCATAAATAACATAAATGTGTCTGGGCAAAACACACAGTACAAAAGATTGTCCTTCAATACGCTATCTGCTGGCTTTAAACCAGGCTCAGCAGACAACCGACAGACAGACAACAAAGTGCTGGCGATAAGACAATAATTATTTCAATTTTTCATGGAACTGGAACTCCGACTGACTGCATTGCAAAAGCTAGAAAATGCAATCTATCCGGTACAGCAGCAGTAAAAGAAAACCTGAAAGCAGAATGCAAAATGCAAAAGATAAGCACTGGCTTTATAGAGAAGCATGCGTCGCTGAGCAGCACCAATGTAGCCGTGGGTACAATAAACATCCTTCCTTTGCTTCTTGGACAACGAATGCATGGCGTAAAATGCCATGAGCATTTATTTGCGGGCTTCTTGTTTACGCCATCTTATCTGTGCCACATGCTGCTTCACACTACATAC
Source organism: Chloromyia formosa (assembly GCA_964017055.1). Lineage (NCBI taxonomy): Eukaryota > Metazoa > Arthropoda > Insecta > Diptera > Stratiomyidae > Chloromyia > Chloromyia formosa. The sequence goes on along the minus strand of OZ024814.1, from coordinate 132,218,796 downwards.
TTACCACATTTCTAGGCACTAGCTCTAGCCAACTGAATTTTGCTGATAAATTTCGAAATGCAGCCGCGCGCCGCCACCGACGAATAAAATAATGAATAAGAGGCCATGTGAATGGAAGAACAACTGCAGTGATAATGTCTTAACAATAATGGCAGTGAAATGTAAAAAATATAAAATGGACGTTTTAAAAATAGATGTATAGTATGCATGATTTATTGATGGTGCTGTCAGCGCTTATCAGTCAGTCGCTTTGTAATAAAACGAATTCGACGAGTAGCCGTTTTCTTTTCCTGCAATGTTTTATTTTTATACACATGTATGTACATTTATTGATTATGTCGATAATCGACTATTTAATTATTATCGCACAGGTTAAAATGAATTGCAATAAAGGAAATTGAATTGAATATGTACAATCCCGGCCCCTTGAATAGGGACAGCCGCTCCAAAAATTATTTTATTCGAAATCTTCAGTACCTAAAGTTAAATAGCAAACGTTACTTTGTTGCTCATACTTTTTGAGATAAATTTGGGAGCTTTGATTAATAGCAGTTATATTTCGATAACATTGTATCGGTGCACTAACAAATTTTACGTTCAAAATTGGGCCACTTGAAGACACTAGTAAAATTCTGCTTTTACACCAAAAAAGGACACTAATAGTATACATTTTTTCCTTCTTAATAATAAATAGTTACTCCTTTATTGAAAACCGAGTCAAAAATTTTATTCGACATGGATACATATAAGGATTTTACGTATTAGCGAAAGATTACCCAGTGCGACTCGGTTGGCTTCAATTAGCTTTTTTTGTCCTCACACTGCATGCTTCTTTCGTGCTTTTCCTCAAATAAGTCATCCTCAAACATATTTGATAATTTTTTAGTCTGGTGGCACACGGTCGTGTCAAAAATTCTACTAAGATTTGAATTCTTATGTAGCAAAAATGATGATGATGAAACGCAGATACATCGGTACATGGATATGTCTTATGTCTACCGAATGCGTGGAACTTGTTTTATCGAAGTAGATTTAATCAAGATTCCAGTATCGTTAATTATGCTGGATGAAATCATTCGAAAAAAACATGTTCATCATGTTCTGCTAGTCGGATGAAAAACGTAACATCTAGCGTGACGGACAAAGTTTTAGGATGACCCCCAGCCATAAAACATATCTATGTCAAAATCCTATTTAATCTCGGCTTTAAAACTGGCAACACTTTTGGTAAAAGACTGCATCAATCGAAACGAAATTCAAGGAGCACGTCAATTGCTGACTTTTTCAGGTCACCTTAATCAGCGGTTTGTTTTATTATATTCAATGTAAATTTGTAATTTTATAGTAATTTGTAAAGGTGCTCCCTCAGCTTCTAAACTCAAATGAAAGATAATAAAGTACGCAAAAAAGTAAAATTAACTTGCCTGGCAAAATTCTACGACAACCATCCTTGTTAATTACTTTGACCCCTCCAGCGGCATAGGCACGTCAGCATCGCTTGCACAGGTATGCCTTGTTGATAGCATTTAGATTTTGTAGAGTACAGCTGCTAGCATGTACCTCCTTTCGGAGCCGTCTTTTACCGACGAGCTTAGAGCGCTGTGGGGGTTCTCATAATACCCATTGGCAGTTTTTATTAACGCGCCGGGGATCGAACCCATACCCTTGTTTTTTTTTAGATGCAGCATTGTAGAGTGGTGACTGAGACTTCACGGCTACCGAGCGCGATCCTTGATTAACGTAACTGTATAACCTAATCTCTATACCAGTTGATTTAATTTAACTTTGATCATTCCTGACATTTAGTTACAATTACGGTAATTAAGGCTGGATTAAATTATATTAATATTAATTTATTCCGTTGTTAATTATATTCTATTTGAGATACATGTCAACAAAAAAACTTTTAGGTGCGGAGTTTTGCAATGGGATCTTGGACTATCAGGAATAATAAAAATCGGGTTCAGATACCGCGCCTCCCTCTCACTTACGGACAAACAACATTTTACATTTCTGCCACTTATGGATCGGTACGAGGACCATGGTTGCTTTTAGGATCCCGGCCAATGGTTTCTGGTAATATAAGATTCACGTGACTTTATTTGATAACTGCTTTCGATAATTCAATATTCTATTAGATATGAGTATTATGTATAGTTACATTAAACATATCTCCATTTTTTCAATACATTGTGAATATGAAGTTAATATAAAAAAAAATTAGAGTCTTTCCTCAAAATTCCGAGCAGAATCAGACATTCATCCGTATTCCCGTCATTACAAGCATTTTTAGAACCAATAGAAAATATGAACTTCCTCAAATTAAAGGGTAAGATGGAGTAAGAAATGGATCGAGGACTATATGGGTTCGGTACTCGAAGCACGAGCCCAAACGAGGAACGTATACATAACTCAGAAAGGCTGCGTCCTCTACAGGGAGTTATGGTAATGGAATCAAAACGGATTTGCTTTATGAAATTCACCGCAAAGTGCTCTTTTGAATTCCAAAATGATAGAGTGCATCGTGTTTGGCATAAATAAAAGAAATTCCTCTCTACACTCACTTCATTTTATGTATTTCAGATTTTTATTTCGTTGAGAGTTAGGGAAACATGAGGGTCTTATTTATCATATGTTTGTTTCCATTTTATTTTACAAATATGTATGTATATACATAGTTATATTGTAAAATATATTTAGAAACATTTATCAATTCTGATTTATATGTATGGTTTTGCATTGATATGTTTTTTTTTGTTCGGACGTTCATGTTCCTGATGCTAATCTCGTGATGAATTGGAGATTGTCCAAAATTCCCAGTCAGCTTGATATAGTGAGCTATCCTTACAATTTATGAGCCACTGACATTGTGATGTGAGTTGTATATTAATGAAATTTGAAACACATTTATATTTTGTCAGAATATAAGCGAGCTATGCTACTAAACTTCATGATAATCCAACGTAGGTGGCAATTACGAGTACTGATGCGATTTCTATTCTGGAATTTTCAGTTTCAAGATTCCTTCCAATGTGTACAATTGACGAAAATAATAGATTATTTTTGTGGTTTCTTGACAACAAAGTCACTGAACTCAATTCTCATAGATTTTCACATATAATACGATTAGAATATAAAATAATAATAATGCTAAACTAAACGCGCAACGGCTTCGCCAGGTGAATATACTATACATACCCTGGCTTCGCTTGGCGATTTTAAAGTGTACTTTGAAGCCGTAAGTTCATAATACACAGCGGAATCACAGCATGCTGTGGCAACAGTATCGAAGCAGCTTTGCAGAAACTTGTTGTGACTAACTACTGATCAAAAATCGTATGAATACGAAAGTGCGAGTGTCATTTCTCAATTGTTATCACATGCTGGTCCTAGCCAGCGATGAAATTTTTGTGATTAAGAAAATTACATTTTGTCCATCAAAAGCTCAGTGGAGAGAATTCATAAAACAAATTGGCAACAGTGTGCCAACCATTGGCTTTCAATCGCTACGCTATGCAAAAAAAATATAATAAACTTTATTCGTAGCTTTTCTTACATCTCACTTCACCGCTTCACGAAGCTGAGTGTAAAACTCGGTCAAGCAGACGTCGAATGTTACTATAAATCGCTTTAGTCAATTTGACTAAGCCAACAACGAACTCCACTCAAAAAATTCTCAGATATTGTGTTTTCAGTAATATGAGATATTTTCACAAAAAAAAAAAGAAAATGCAAATGCCTGTAGCAGCTAAACGGTTAAGAATTCAAAAAAATGTTTGGGTATTCTTTTACTCCGAAAGGCATGGGGAATGGGGTTTGGCAAACCGTTCATGCCGTAGTTGCAGGTTACTCTGTATAGATTATTTGCTTTGTACAGACTCCGTAATCTCTATTTATTTTCAGGGGTTTTGTAGAGAGAAAAAAGGCAGATAGTCCGTCCGTCTGTACAAAGAATATACTTGATTTTTGACCGACTGAAGCTACTACATGCATGAAATTTGCGAGGAATATGAAGGATTTATATAATCCGTCTATAATTTAAAAATCGAAATTGGATTTTCATCGAGTATGGTCATGTAGGATGACCAATTTTCAGGCAAACTTTAATTCAAATCGATATCTTATTTTGCTGATAAACTGTTCGACTTTCGAGAATAAGCGCTAAGAAGGAACTGATGTGTCTACTTAAGCAAGTAAGTGTATATTTCTGACAAAAGTATAAGTAACGGCGGAGATAAAACATTGATGCTGCTGCCGACAATTAACATCGTTCTTTTAAAAACATCGACCATCGTTGGTCGATCATGTAATACTGTACACACCCTGACTTATCTGGTTTGCTACAATATAGGGATCAGCATCGATGGCCAATGTTTTCAAAATATCGGTGTTTAGTGTCGATGTTTTCACCATCGAAAGTCTTGCAATAGAAGGGCTGCCATTACTACCACCACAGAACACATAGACTGACACTTGGTCTGTTCTATTGTGTCTTATGTGGCAAATTGAATGCAACGCATCAATCATTTATGAAATTAATCGACTTCAACATTTGATAGGTAAGTCAAATCAACAAAAAGTAAACACCTTCGTACGAGGTGTGTTCAAAAAGTAAAGTGACTTTTCAAATTTTTTTTTCAATTTTTACATTCGATTATCAATTTTTTGTTGTTGTTGTGTTGGTACACATGTCCCGAACATATGTTCAAAATTTCAAGTAACATAGGATACTTCGTTTGTTGTTGACAGCTAAAAAGGTTAGACGTGTTTTGTTGTGCTCGGCGATTTTCTATTATTATTGTATAAGAAATGGAGCAAAGAATTTGCATCAAATTTTGTGTGGAAAATGGAATCAAGTGCTCTAAAACACTTGAAATGTTGACAGTGGCGTACGGTGTGTCTGCTCTAAGTAAAAAAAAAAATGTTTACAAGTGGTACAAACTCTTCCAAGATGGCCGAGAAGATGCCAATGACGAACCTCGCTCTGGACGCCCCAGCACGTCACTGTTTTTTTTCGACTACCGTGGCGTAGTGCATGAGGAGTTTTTACCTCAAGGTCGTACGGTCACTAAGGAGTATTACCTTGAAGTTATGCGCCGTTTGCGAGAAGCAATACGAAAAAAACGTCCGGAATTGTGGAAAAATAATTCATGGCTTTTGCATCACGATAATGCACGTCCACATTCATCGTTGCTTGTGAAAGATTTTTTGGCCAAAAACGACAATCAAGCCTCAGCCACCATATTCACCGGATTTGGCCCCCTGTGACTTTTTCCTGTTCCCAAAACTGAAAAGGCCTATGAAAGGACGGAGATTTGCAACGATTGACGAAATAAAAACAGCATCGCTGGAGGAGCTCAAGGCTATACCAAAAAGTGCTTATGAGAAGTGCTTTGAGGACTGGAAAAAGCGTTGGCACAAGTGCATTGTATCTGAGGGGGATTACTTTGAAGGGGACAATATAAATATTGATGAATAAATAAATATTTTTTCATAAAAATATAAAGTCACCTTACTTTTTGAACATACCTCGTATAGTCACTAGACTTCGGAACTTTAGGCCAAGAGAAGTGAGAATCCACCCAACTTTTGAAAACGCCAAGTAGGGATATAGAGCGAGCGTAGCGAGCGTTATATGGCAGCTTATTGAAGGCTGCAACCTCTTAAGCCCACCAAGGGGAGTTTTTCAAATCAAACTATAAAGAAGAAAAAGCACCAACTTCCCAGTGTGGGTCTTATGGATGTGTGTTTACGTAAGGATCATTGACTTAATACATTAATTTCGGCTGACTTTCCAATATTAAGTTTGTAATGCGACCTCAATGATATTTATCTACATACAATTGCAATACATTCCATGAATTCCTACATGTTGCTTTGTCCCTTCTTCAGCTCTGTTATTCATTCGGATTTACAATTGCAATCTGTAGAAATTTCCGTCCTCTGCGCTTGCAGCTTGGGTGGTAAAATGCAACAAAATTTCACAAATCGTATGTCAGACAACGTATAAACACAAATCAAGCCTTATCTAAATTTCCGTCAAAAAGATAGTTACGTCCAAACAATTTTCGCCAATTACATAATTCACCAGCCTGTTCTTATCTCCTATTTATCTCTGGTTCCGAACCAACGCAACGTACAGATACTGCCATTCATTGCACGTAATCTATTACCGTCCTGTGAGAGGTGGTACAATCTGGTACAGGTCGCCATGGTTGAATGCGAACGATTTGGCGCAAAAGTGTCTACACGTGACCGAAGGGTTAATCGCGGATCCATGCTATTTTTGCACTAGAATATCGCTGTATCTCCCATGGCCGTTGGCATATTTGCAAAATATGCGCCAACATAACTCTTGAATGCATTTCCAATAAATCAAGTCGTTGTACGTTTTATGTGCAATTTGTTAACCGCGAGCGGTAATTAAATTTTAACAAAATAATTAAATTACAATGCCGGACACGTAAGTGCTTTCACGACACGTGCATCGGACCATCTAGTGGCTGCATTGTGCCATCTTCAGTATGCAATTTTTGGGGGATTGTAGTGTTTTACTAAAAAGCGATGTTAGTCTGAAAATTATGAGCACGCATAAGAGTATCGCTTTTAACTAATTTGGTCTGAATTGGGTGTTACCATTCGCCAGTATCAAAAAGATGACGACCATTCAAGAGACAATTTCTATCAACATTAAAAATATTCGCCACGTTTTTACCGTGGAACTAAAAGGAGTATTTACTAGATCATACAATATTAGATTTAGTTCAAATTCGTGGAGTGTTTATACCGACCGGCACTAAATATGGCAAATGTCAGATGTTGGTTTATCACTTGGGTTTAAAGAGGACTTTGGAAATGTAAAGAGCCAGTAGCTTCTTGCTTTTATACCGTCGACTCCAACAAAACATAAACAGTGACAAAAACAATCGTCGACAGCGGAAACGCAAATCTATTCCAATGTTTTTAGTCCAGTATCGCGTCGTAAGTCGAGCTAAGAGCTAGTCCAATCAACTAATCCGATATGTTTAGATCGTGGAAAGTTAGCTGAGATTAGTAAATACTGAAACGTAGTCCCGCGGTATAAACGTAGTAATTGATTAGAAATCACTGAAGCAATGACCTATTAATACACTATTATAACCAATATAACAAACATGGAATAATGCGTACATCCTCCAAACGTCTTACACGGTGTTGTCTCTCTAACCCTCATTACCTTAGTTTCGAAAATTATACCTTAATCTCAATTACCAATAAGGCTTATTGTGTATATTTTTCAACCCATACATAATCAAATCAACTGACACAGGTTTAGGCACAAATCGTCAATAGGGAAGGGTATGGCAAGACGAACTATGGGAGCATGTTATCTTCCAAATAAAATACGTTAAAAACAGGAAAAAACATGAAAAAGATTTCTTTTCGTTACAAGTCTTTAGTCGTCCAAATATCGTTGTCTAGTGCAGTCGCATCGCCGCACAGTCGCAAAAAAAAACGCATTAAGGTTTATTATTTTTACTATTTTTCTTGGCTGTAATTTTATCTGCCTTTTATCTTGCCCCTCCTATGGGGAAAGATGAGCATTTTGACATGATTTGAATTGTTCTCTTTTTTTTCCAAATATTTAATTTTGTTATTCGCAAGTTCTTTATTTTTTATTTTTGGAAGCTTTCTGTTTATTCGTCATGAAACCTTAACTAGCCCGTCTTGCCCCACTCCCCCCTATGTTAAATCATATTCACGAATAAACGCATTGCTTGTCACGGGGGCCACTTCATTAAAGGCAACCATTGAATCAGGCGTTAAATTTAAGTTAGCACTTTAGCAGTTATTTTCACAGAAATTCACCATATTATAGAACTGATAATTTGCGAGACACTAGATCCAGTAAAGTCAGAACCTTTGAATATATAGCCATGGAATGAGCTTGTCCTGTATGTTTCCATAGAAACAGTGGCTCCAAAATCTGGGTACTAAGTCGACATGTGGTCGACAGTCAGCTAACTCAGTAGACCGTTTAGTTATTATGAAATTTAAATATTGACAAGAATTGACGTTTGTTTATGCACAATTCGACAGCGCGGTCAACATTATGTCAATATTGAAACGCCAACTGAGTAGGCTGACTTTCGATATTTTGACAATAATTGACCTTTATTCATGCACAATTCGACAGAACAGTCAACATATGTCAATATCAAACAACAACCGAGTAGGCTGGCTGTCGACTTATTCGCCAAATGTTGGAGCCAGAGACATACAGGATAAGCTCATTCCATGGCTAAATATTCAAAGGTCAGAACTTCAATCAAATAATCAGTATCCTCAGATTTTTTTCAAAATGAATCAAACGCGTCTATCATTGATGTTGCACATCCTTGTTTTGTTAGGTGAGCAAGTGAATTCGAAATAATCTACCTTTTATAATGTCTCCTTTCTGCAGACAGACACTTGAATCATTCTTCTTGCTAGACTTTCGGTCACGAGTTGTTGTAATCCACTACAGGACTTCATCATCTTCCTTCATCTCCAAAGTCTATTACTCCTGGATAGTAGACTTCTTAAGAAGCGGGAATGATGAAACAAGAGTGACGGCGCGACGTCGATGGTACCGAAGTTATGTAAGTGTACTTGAATGTTTCTCTTTTGTATCAAGTGAAATTGTTTTTATTTAATTTTTCTTTTATAAGAACGGTAAAATTGATAAGACGAAAAGTTTGATCCAAGAAATTGGATTAATATCCGGGCATTTGAGGGATTCTAATACAAATATAAATGTGTGATATTTATATTAGCTGCATTCTTTGGCCGGTCTGCCAATTTGTATGGAGATCCTACGAGTTCCGGGCGAATCGAATGCACCTATTAACGTCATTCTGGTGTAGCTATAAATTAGACGTGCTCGGAGCCCGTGTTAGTTCGGTCACTGCTCAACGATTTAGAAAACAGAGGTTCGATCCTCGCCGCGAACAAAAAAACATTGCCTGTGGGTACTACTATAACTCCCACTGCACTCCGAGCTTGTCAGTTTAATGCTTCGTTCACATGTGAACATTGAGCAAAACACGGAACATTAAAAAATTGCATTGAAAAGCACCGACAAGAAAACGATAACTTTCTGTTCTTACAAGGTCAAAATGAATCCCCATCTCTTGTGAGAACGACTCAAATGCTCGTGAATCATGTTGGCCATGTAAAAACAGAAAGGTAGCTTTTTGTTGTTGGTGCTTTTCAATGGAATTTTCCAATGTTCCGTGTTTTGCTCAATGTTCACATGTAAATGAAGCCTAATAGACGTTGTGGATACGAGGTGAATGCTGGCAACTACACGTGCATCTCAGAAAAGTAGATATGCTATTGACACGGCAACAAGGCACAGAAAAGCAAGAAATGTTGACGCGTCCATGCCCCTGGAGGAGTCAAATCAATTAAAAACAACAACAAATTAGCAGATGAGTTTATTTCATTTATGGTAAAGTATTTATTTCAAATTTTAAATTTCAAAATCAAAGCGAATAATCTATCCATGATCCGAGCAGCGGCTCTTCCTTGTCCAATTAATGCGTTATGATTTGAGTTTTCCCTCATTCCAGGATCGGTTTCGACATTCCGTTCTAACTCATAGATCCAGGTCAGTGCGGATATGATGGCCCATTATCGGTGCAGTGTTGAGTGGACTAGCAAATGTAAGTACAATAGCTATCTATTGTACAATTCACTCACAGAATGTTAATAGCCTTGACCTCACCAGCAGCATGGGCGCCTTGTGGAAGTTTCGATAGCATATATTTTCCGGATGGTGCAGTTATGCTAGCATTCATCTCCTATCCGTGCCGTCTTTATACTGACAAGCTCGAAACGCTGCGGGAGTTCCAGTAGTAACCACAGGCAATTTTTAATAATGTGCCGAGGATTGAACTTCTGTTTCTCTAAATGTAGCATCGTAAAGCGATCACCGAGACCACACGGCTACCGAGCACGTTTCACAAAAACAGAGGTAGAGGAGGACGAAACGACAGAGGCATACTCAAAGATACTATGTAAAAGTGACACAAACAAATTAACACAACTATATATGGACTGGAAGTTACAGGAACAACGTAAAATGAAAACCAGCTAATTTCGATGACTTGTTGATAACAGAGGAGAAATGATTAGTGAAGCGTAGTTTAGAGTCAAAAACAACGCCCAGAGCCCCATTGCACCAACCACTTATCACTTACATTTAAGCAAATTTTCGAAAAGTAAATTGATAAGTGTTTTTTGCTTATCAAATATTATTTGAAATTCTCTGTTTGGTGCAACAGAAACTTAGCATAAAATTTGATAATTTGATAAGTGATAATTGATAATTGGTTGGTGCAATAGGGTCCTGGTCTTTAAACGTAGAAACATTTAGGAAAGAGATGGAGTTTATTTGGTACGAGAAGGAAATAGAAGATTTAAAGTACACCAGTAAAAAACATTTAGAAACGTTGAAGTGTAATTCATTTGAAATGCAATAAGTGGATAAGCCGTTCAAAAGCGATACAATCAGCAAGGCATGAGAGAGCTGTGAAAAGTTTACAATCATCAGCGGAAAACAAAGAGGACTATTAAGAAGCGGGGGGCAAAAACTCCTCTTCCATAGTCCTCCGCGTGGGCGCCCCCTGGAACGGCAGTGGTCACAGACCATTGCCAACCAACGTCAAGCCGCCAGAGATGGCGGTGCGATGATTTGGTTGAGGTACCCCTGTGGTGTGGGGTGTGAAAAAAAATACCACGGCCTTTCTCTTTGAGGGCCTGTCGTTAAAACCGACAATCAAAGGACAGGATGTGTATGCCAGCAACTTGCACTATCCGAAATCTTTATATGCTAACGAAACGTCAACTATGCCTCGGATAAGGACTGACTCAACGGTTACGACTTTTAGCTATCGTACAATGACAAAGATTGGATTCTGGAATGTGCGTACTCTCCTGGACAATGGATCAGAAGGTCCCCAGAACGCACGATTTCTTCAATTAGAGAGTGAATTTCTGAGGTACAAATTTAATATCTTAGGAGTTAGTGAGATAAGATGGTGGAACAGCGGAGAATTCATCTCTCCAACGGGCAGCACTGTAATGTTGTACTCCGGTAAAGCTACCGGTAGTCGTCGTGAGTCAGGTGTGGGGCTCCTTTTAACCAGAGCCGCGCGAAACTGTCTCTTATCCTGGGAACCGGTCTCTGACAGGGTCTTGACCGCCAGGTTTCAGACCAAAATGAGGAACATCTCAATAATACAATGTTATGCCCCTACTGAACCCGACAATGTCTTGGCAAAAGACTCCTTCTACGGAGAACTAAACGCCGTTCAGAGCAGAACACCTAAAGGTGACATTATAATGGTTATGGGTGATTTGAATGCGAAAGTTGGCGCTGATAACTATGGGCTCAGACATGTGATGGGGAGACACGGTCTTGGTGATCGTAATGACAACGGTGAACGATTTGAAGAGTTCTGCAACTTTCACAGTCTCTTCATCGGTAGTACTATGTTTGAGCATAAGGACCACCATAAAATCAGTTGGTCCTCTGTTGATCGGCGCAGAACACAAAATCAGATCGACCATTTTGCCATTAGTAAAAGATTCAAGAGTTGCCTCCTGGACGTGCGAAACAAGAAGGGTGCCGATATTGGGATGGGAAGAGACCATTATCTTATGATCGCTAATGTTCGATTGCGTATTGCAGCCGTGCGCCGCCCCAGCGACGAAAGATCCAGGCCCCGCAAATTCAACACCGCTCGACTAAAAAATCCAGCTGTCTTACAACAATATAATGACCATCTTGCGCAAAAAGCGGCTGAGATAACTAGTCACCCAGATAGTGACATAAACGAAAACTGGGATGCCATAAAAAATGCGTACATTGATAGCGCAAATACCATCCTTGGCCCAAACCCGGATTGCCGGAATAAGCCCTGGATGTCCGACGCTTCATGGCAGCGGATTGTTGAAAGAAAGGAGCTGAAAGTTCGTTTGGCTGCAGCATCAGACGACAATCGAAGCAGCATCGAACTCCTTTACCGTCAGAAAGCTCGAGAAGTTCAGCGTAGTGTGCGACGCGATAAAAGAGTTTACGCCAATTCTCTTTTAGCGTCAGCAGAAGAAGCCGCTAGAAGTAACAACTTAAACGCCGTATACGGTGTCATCAAGGAGTTTACAGGTGGTCGTAACTCCTGTCAACATCCGGTGAAAGATAGTAATGGAAAGCTACTTATCTTGGAAGAAGATCAAATGAGGCGATGGAAAGAACACTTCGCCGCGGTCTTGAACCGTGTAACCTCTGGTGAAGTTCCCCCTCATATAGATAATTTAGCTAACCATCAAAATGTGCGTATACGGTCCACTGCCCCGACTAAAGAGGAAATAGTCACTGCAATTATTGCACTAAAACGAGGAAAGGCCGCCGCACTTGACGGCATCCCTGCCGAACTTTATCAAGCAGCGCCAAGCATAGCTGCCGATTTGCTGCACCCACTTGTTGATAAAGCGTGGAATACAGAGACCTTTCCCACTGAGTGGAAGGAAGGTTTGATCATCAAACTTTCAAAGAAGGGTAGCCTCACAGACTGTAATAATTGGAGAGGCATTTGTGTGCTTCCTGCCGTTGCCAAGATAATAGCTAAAATCGTCCTGGAAAGACTAAAGGCCCACTTAGAAAGCACAATTGATGAAGAGCAGGCTGGCTTTCGATCCGGATTCTCCTGTGTCGATCACATTAACACCTTGCGAATCATCATCGAGCAATGCGCTGAATACGATTCTCCGCTTCACTTGCTTTTCATCGATTTCGAAAAGGCTTTCGATAGTGTGAACCGGGATTCTATATGGGCGGCCTTGCGCAGGAGAGGCATCCCTGAGAAGCTTGTGGCTATTAAAATATTAAGGCAACCTATGACGGCGCGAAATGTCGCGTTCTGCATAAAGGTAAGGTGTCGGGGGACTTTGAGATTCGCAGTGGAGTTCGGCAGGGGTGCATCCTCTCACCGATCCTATTCCTCATTGTGATCGGCGATGTGTTGCATGCAACCCTATCCGGACTCGACAGAGGAATTCAATGGACTTTGACATCTTATCTACAACATCTTGACTACGCTGACGACATATGCCTACTCTCCCACAAAATCATGGATCTGTCCGCAATGGCGTTAGATCTCGAGAGGGAGGCAAGCAAGGTTGGGCTAAAGATTAATACCAACAAGACCAAGGTTCTTAGCCCGCCGTTGCGAAAAAGAAATCCGACACCTATTGCCATCAATATTAATGGGCAGCCTGTGGAGAAGGTGGACAACTTCGTCTACCTGGGTAGCATTGTTGCCGAAAATGGTGGTACGGAGCAGGACATCGCTCGTCGTATCAACCAGGCTAAACGCGCATACGGCATGCTGTCCAAAATCTGGCAGGGCAGTTATCTCAGCATTAAAACCAAGCTGGGCCTGTTTCGCTCCCTGGTACTATCAGTGCTTTTGTATGGGAGCAGTACATGGAAAGTTTCCGTAGGAGTTACCAGAAAGCTGCAAGTTTTCGTCAACTCATGTCTTCGTCGAATTTTAAGAATTTTCTGGCCCGAAACAATATCAAATGAAGAGCTAAGTCGGCGTACGGGTCAGATGCCAATCGACGAATTGATACGCAGGCGAAAATGGCAGTGGATAGGTCACACATTGCGGAAGAGTGATAACTGCATTGCTATGCATGCCATGAAATGGAACCCCATTTCCAACCAAGGCCGACCAAGAGGGGGTCCTCGAATCACATGGCGTCGATCTGTGGCAAAGGAGTGTCAGGTACTGGGTAAGTCTTTTGGGGAGTTGCGCCCCATTGCCCAGAACAGAGTACGATGGCGCGCAGGAGTAGTTGACGCGCTATGCCCCGCAAGGGGTTAAGGCAAAGTAGTATTAAGAAGCCACAAGGTTCACAAAAAAAAACAGTGAGGGGCCCAGAATAGAACTCTAGGGCATACCAGATGAGGAAAAAACGCGGAAGAAGTTAAATTTTTAAAAACAACTCTAGATGATCATGAAGGTAAGAGAAAAGCAATAAAACCAGGTATACTAGAAAACCAAGAGCGATTACTTTATCTAATAACATTTTTTTTTTATTAATTATGTCAAAAGCGTTGGCGAAATCAGCATAAATTATATGAACGTGCTTTATTAAATGAATTTACGAATTCTACTAAGTTGATAACAACGAATTTATTTTTGCAGACCCCGTGCTGTTCAGTCCTTGAAAGCGATGGCCAAATTAGATCAATTGCGATTCGAATTGGTTGCTCAACCACCGTATTCTCCAGACTTGGCCCCCAGCAACTATTATCTGTTCCCAAACATCAAGCGGTGACTCCAGGGAAAGAGATTCAGATCAAATGAGGAAGTCGTATTTCGAAGGCTTGGACGTTTCGTACTACAGAAAGGACATCGAAATGTTGGAAAATCGCTATACCAAGTGAATCACCCTCGAAGGCAACTATGTTGAGGAATAAATATAACTTTGCCCAAAAAAAGCTTGTTTTCGTTAAAAATCCCGGAACTTTTCAGCCCATTTAGTAGTACTCGCACTTACGCATGAGGCCGGTGGGTGTACTTTTTGTATGGAGAGTGTCAAAATGACTAATTTTAAATTAATGTGCTATTATTAAATATTATGTGATTGTGACAGAACGTGGAGATATTACTGCCTAAGGTGTTTGCTATCGTTGGCCATTAATATTTTTGACCTCGGATGTGTTTGGGAGATGCAGGAGTCTGCTAACTGTAACTGTAGAAATATACCGGTCAAAGACCGGTCTGCAAATTTGCATGAAGATCCAACGAGATCCGGGCGAATCGAATACGCCTATTATTATTAACATATTTTGTGAAGATATCAAAATTACATTATTTTCAGTTTTTAGGGGGGTGGGACAAATTATGATCTCATATATCACCCTCTCCCTCTTTTCTGTTTTCTTCAAATTTGAAGAAAATACCAAAAACGGAATGTACTCAACGGTATACCTTTCTTATGATACCCCACTTGCCTATACCATTTCTCCTCTGTAGACAAACGGACAGACGGACGGGCAGACATTTGACCGATTTCAAAAGGGTTTTGTTTTACTACAGAATCCTAAAAACAGGCATAAAACATAATAAGAAGCGTCTACGTAGTAGAAGGAAAAGCGGTGGCAACTTTCATATGGCAAATCCGCTGGTCACATAAGAGTCCTCCGCACATGACTCGAAGTTAAAGCGTCGGCGATTTGAGCTAGAAGAGAAGCGATATCCTCCTCACATGAGTCAAATATGCACAGTATGTCGCCATACTAACAAGGGTTAGCTTACTGTTGAAGATTTCGAAGCGAAATAGTTTTTGATGTATTCCTGCAGTTAGTCATGAGAGTGGAACTAAAAAATATGCCACCGGGATACCAAGCATTTACATATATACAGTAGAACCCCAATTAACCGAAGTAAAAGGGGCTGGTGTCATTTCGGATAATGAAAGTTTCGGTTAATCCGTGGTAACAACTAACTGCAATGAAAAGGTCAATAAGACACTTCGTACGACAAGCAGTTTAATACAAGATGATTGTTTGGATAAGTAATCTGATATTTTTGTCAGAATCTTCGTATTGTAACGCTTACGAGTAGCTATATCGCGCTACCGTGTATAAATTTTATGAGTTCGAAATTTAAAAAAAAAATCTAGTCGCCCCTTTCGGTTAAAGCGGGTTCCGGTTGACCGAAGTTCGGTTAAGCGGGGTTCTACTGTACATATATTGCTCAACTGTTGCTTCTCTATTTTGAAAAAAAAAAATTATCGCTACTGCTCTGTCCTTCGTACTCTTAAGATTCTAAACTTAAATGACACATTATATTTTTTTTTGTTTTTGTTTCTTTTTACAGTATTTCTTTTGATACTCCCATGTGAGCATTGGTTTGTATTTCTTAAATAATATTGACCATGGAAGCGTGTCCTATGGACAAACGAATGCACAACATGCAGTGTGCGTCTGTCTCCCAAATGAATTAATGCCGACATGAAACCATTTTTATACGCATAATGCACTTCTGTGGGCTAATTCCCTAATCGTGTGCAAGCAGGAAGCAGGAAATTGACTAGACTGAGGGTAACTTGTCGCCGACGACAACATTCGATTGATGTCTGAAGTTACCACTTGTAGGTTTTTCCTTTATTCTTTGCAAACAATGTTTTGCGCGTTACAACAGTCTGCGTCGGAATTGTGTTATGTTGTGTCAGGATCAAAGAAAATTCAAGACACATACAGATATGAAAAGATTGTGTTTGAACTTGATATATAGCTTATATTTAGCTATGTTTGGTGTACGTGTGCGTTCGAATCCTGGCGATAGTCGCATTTTTTACTGCATCTGTATTCCGGATACGCTTGTTGAACAAAAATATTACAAGTATGTCAGCTGATGAAGAAAGTATATCGACTGGATGCTTCACGGACTACTTCCTTCAACTTTATAAATTCTGTCCTGTTTGAAAATACTGAAAACTTGAAAACTTTGATATTAAAACTACTTCCTTCTGACGCAGACTTTTTTAGCAGTCATCGGACTCGAGGCAATGAAAGGGACACCCTTTTCAGTCATCAGCAATGACACACAACATAACGTTACGTTTGTTGATCGACAGCGGACCCACTACTTACAGACCAGACTTTTTTTTTATGTTACTTGGAATACGCTGACATGCTATTGGGATTCAGGACCCCTTTTGTATGCACATTTATAATTCGAGGAGTTGGATGGAGTGCAATCGCCATCGCCATGCGTCGCGTTGTCGACATTAAGAGGGATAATAAATTCTCAGCAGTCAATCGAAAGTGACATGTGCATGAACAGCATTTGCCAACAAAGCTCTCATGTCCATCGAATTAGAACGCGCTAAATGATACGACAGGACTTTACTTCTACCTAGTCTAGCCATAAATACTGTTACAAACTTTTTGAAGCACTGTTCAATAAAAGAGGTGTTATATGTTAAGAAATCATTGTTTATTTATTAAATGTATTGTCAACAACGGAAATTGCAACAAGTTATTCGAAGTGATTGCCTTTTGCCTTTACACAAGCCTTTAATCGAGCTGGCCACTTATCTATGGAAGCACGCACGACTTCAATCGGAAAGTTGGCGACTGCATGTGTAAGAGACTTCTTTAAGGATTCGATATTAGAATGTCTTTTAGAGCACGTCATTTGCTCTAAGACAGACCATAATTCGTAATCCAGCGGATTCAGGTCTGGGCTAGAGGAAGGCCAATCTTCAGCTTTAATAAAATCTGGAACATTTTCTTCAAGCCATTTTTGGGTTGACTTCGCCTTATGACCTGGTGCAGAATCTTGCTGGAAACTCCAAGGCTGATTTTTGAATAATGACGTGTTGAGAGGTTTCACTACACTTTCAAGGACACTTTCTTGATAAATTTTGGTAGACGTTTTGACGCCCTTCTCACAAAAATGCAACTTTGTCACCCCGTTGTAGCTAACACCCCACCAAACCATTACTGAGGCTGGATGATGTGACCTATTTGAACCTTTTGGGCAACTTGAGAAGCTTCTCTGGCACTGCGAGCATAAACCCTATCGTTTTGTTTATTAAATGTTTCTTCGACAGTAAAAATTTTTTCGTCCGTAAACAAAATTTTACGGTGTTCTTGGTTTGCGTACCGGCAAAGTAATCGTTTTGATTTTTCCACTCTATTTTTTTAACGAATCTGTTAGTAAATGCCCGGTAGATCTACGATAAGCACCCAACCCCAAGTCACTTTTGATGATACGTGAAATTGTTCTTTGGGGTATTTTCATCTCACGCGATAAAATTTTTTGTTTCCGAAGAGGATTACGGCGAATTCTCTCGCGCACGGCTTTAACCGCTTGAGGTGTTCGAGTAGTTCGCGGACGGCCACTTCTTTCACGGTCACTTACTCCAGACGTATCATTAAATCTTTCAATAGCCCGATATACAAACATTCGGCTTATACCAAGGGTATGCAGAGTCTTAAAAATATCACTTGGTTGCATTCCTACTTTATGAAGTGCAATCACAGCAATTCTATTTTCTTTGTCACCCCAATCCATGTTCACTACACTAAAAATTAAACTCAAATGATGACAAATGCATCAAGCACAAGCGTACTATAGCGATTAGCTCAATTTTTAAGAAATGCAATATAACGGTTCCTTTCTGCAGGGTTGCCAAACCTTGTAACAATATTTATGGCTAGACTAGGTATATGGCTACAAAAAAAAAAAACAAAAGAGAATGCATGTGATGTGAATCAAGTGTATCAGAACCCCCTGCCCAAAAAGTAATACATATGTATATTTCCAATCGCGCTCGTACTTGAAGAACTAAATCTAATCTTAAGTTTTTGGCGTTCCCTCACTTATTTGATGGCATGCAGTGTCACAGTACGCGATCTACTATACAACGTGTACAAGCTGCACACTTACCAAAGCTGAGTTCCAAGGCCGCGACTGAGCGACTTGCGTTTACAACTGTCAAAAACTATCATAACGGAGTACGTTTGGTGTGTATTTTATGTGGAAGTACAGTCGTATTTCTACAGCCTGCATTCGACGATCTCCTAAACTTTAAACTACAGTCATACAAAAAAGTATTCGTACACACGTCGTATCGTGCTTTACTGTCCTGCAACAGTTAAAAGAGCTACATTTTTTTAACAAAAAATGTCTCTAACTCTTTTAGCAACACTACTTTCTTATATTAACTTAAAAAAAGTACTCTTTTCTGATCGTGTCAACAGAAAAGTGAGAAACAGTTATGCAATTCCCGAGAATTGAATCAAAAAAGTATTCGTACAGCAGCAATGCAGAAAGAATAATGCCGTTATTCCGTTGCCGATGGCGATCATTCGTATTGGGATCAGTCTTGTGATAATTATCAAGTATTTATCAATTGTTGTTAAGGAAATTTGTAGTGGATTTCCATTAAATTCTTTATTATGGGACGAAAAGGTAAAGAAACGACAGAAGGAGAAAGGAGAATTATCCTTTCCTTGCACAATCAATGCAAATCATTGCGTGAAATCAGCGTTATTGTTGGGAGACCACGCTCAACCGTTCAAAGCATCATTGATAGATATTGTGTCACGGAAATCAACCAGGATCAGGACGACCAAGATTATTAACGGCCAAAGATGAACGCAGTATATGTAGAAAAGTGCGGCAAAATCCAAAAATTACAGCTTCAGCGATTGCGGCAGAGGTAGCGGAAAAAGATAAAATAGACGTTTCTGGAGAAACAATCAGAAATGTGCTCCGCCGTGCCGGTTACAACTCTCGAATCGCTAGAAGAAAATATTACATAAGCGAAAAAAATAGTAAGGATCGATTAGAATTCGCCAAAACGATGCGAAATCATGGAACAGACTTCTGGGAAAAGTTATATTTGCTGATTAGAGTAAATTTAACATTTTCCCAGAAGAACAACATATCCTTGTTTTTATAATGTGTGTAGGTTAACCCGCATAACTCCCAATTAACCTGCACCGCAGTACAAAAAAAAAACATGTCTATTCTGTTTAATTTTAACAAATACATAATTTTATTTTATAACGCATAAAATTTTAAAAAAATCGGTTTATGAATCAGCTTTTCGGAAATCTTCCAAATAGCCTTCAGAATCGGGAACAAGAAAGTGCCACGTCCAGATGATTAACCCAAAAACGTTTGGGGTTCTTACGATACCGAAAAAATTCATTGGCACTTTTGGAACCTGCCTGGAAGAACAAACCTCCCCAAATATATGGAAAAGGCAGAAAATGGTTTTATTTCTAAACCCGAATAAGTCGCCGAATAAACCGAATTCATACAGCGCAATATCTCTAGACTATCTATCTGCGGAAAAGATAGATTCTTGAGCGGATAATCTTTAATAACTGATCCAATGTAGTGGAGGAAAAAGGAAGTCTACCAGACAGACAGTATGATTTTCGAAAAGGGCAACAACGGTCGATGCTGACGGTACTGTGATTATATTGGGAAAACTCGACGGGTTGATGATTTATGCGAAGCAGACCTCCTGAGAGCACCTCAAGTACGTATATGAAAAAACGGCGAATGCCACAGTAGCACTGGCAAGAATGACGCCAAACTTAGAGGATCCTAGATTGATCAGTTATTACTGTCTAGAATCATTGCCCTATTCCTGCTTTGCGTGTCACGCATGTAACACCAGAAGGATCAACTCGGTAATCTGGTAGAAGCACGTTCAGAGTGTGCTGTGCATATTGAACAGCATCACATGAAGCTGCCCGAATGATACCAGTAGACAACCTAATGGGCGAAACAAAGCGACTTTACGAAGGCCGACATTTGAAGCCATACAAAGTTTCCGAAGGACGTGGAAACAGAGAAAAGAACAAGCCTCTAGGAAAATGGTCGATAAACATACATACCTGACCCAGATCCTTACTTAACATGAGGGCTATTAACAATATCTCTACAGCTTTAAGTTAGACAACTCGTCGGATTGTCCGGAATGTTCAGGAGAAGCTGAAGACCCAGAATACTTGCTGTTCCACTGTCCACGATTTACTGAAAAACGTGGTGAACTGGATGATAAACTGAGAGGTGTACTGATACAAATGAATAGCTCGGGTTTCAACTACAAAGATATTTATTTCGTGTAGATACTAGTATTTCGGGAGCAACTTGCTCCCTTCTTTGCGTGAAGGGTATCATACATTCGTATTTGATAGGTTGGCAATGACCGTGAATTTCGTACAGTCGAAAAAATTTATTAGAATTAAGATTAAGCCTCAAGCTGGCAGACACTCTCTCTAATTGACTTGACCCCTCCAGGGGCATGGGCACGTCAACGTCTCTAGCATGACTATGCCTAGTTGACGTTTCAATAGCATATATACTTTTCGTAAGTGCAGTTGCTAGCATGCAGGATAGGAGGATCCGCGCCGTCTTTATACTGACAAGCTCGGAGCACTGTGAGAGTTCTATTAGTACCCACAGGCAGTTTTTTTTTGTTCGCGCCGAGATTTGATCGCCGAGCTCTAGATTAGTATCGTAGAGCGGTGACCGAACGATCACGGCCCCGGCAGACACTACCGTAACTAAAAAAATCCATTTATTTCATTCGACTGTTCGAAATTAGCAATAAATATAACTAGTAGTTTTTGACTAAAAAAAAACTGGCGGACCCATGCCTAAAAAATCCATTTATTTCATCCGACTGTACGAAATTAGCACTAAATTTACCCGAATTTATTACACTTCTTTCAATTAAGTCCGCTACTTTTGCTCCGCGTCAAAATTTCGTGTACAAAATCCTTAGCATAATAATTACTGGTGTATATCTTCTATCAACATTAGCGATAAAAGAGACAACATGAAAATTTGTGTGGGATTTAACATACAAAGCTTACCTCGATCAGGTCTTCCTAACAATAAATTGTCTCCAATATTATATGTACTCAAGCCTAGAGTCTAGCTAGAGTAGAGGAAACAAGGCGTGGTTGTTTTCACTGTCATTGTCAACCTGGAAAAAAGGAAAGTTAAAAACAATTAATTACAGCAAAGAAAAGAAGATAAAAAAAAGAAAACTTGCATACTGATGAGTGGAGTAATAATAGAGGTAGTGAAGTTCTAAACTTACCTTTGACTGAAACTTTCCACAATTTCATTTTTCGCTCAAATATCAGATACATTTTTCTTCTTTTCAATTTTACTATTGTTTTATTTCATTTGTATTTTTGTTCTGTCTATGTCTCTTTCTTTTGAACTGAAACGTTTAAATAACGTTTACTAAAAATCTGAATTTTGTTTAAAAGTTCTTCTTTGTTAACTTGTTCATACAAGTGTTACTTTTTTTTTATTGCAAGTTGCAATTTTTAAATTTTTACTCAAATTAATTTGAATGAAATTATAATAAATGGGAAAGTTTTCGCAGACTTTGACATTGTAAATGATTTGAGTTATTTCATTCCATCGTACCAGTTTCAGTCAAAGGCCTTCATTACTTTCTATTCAATTTAATTAGCCACTTCACTGATCACATCTTTTTTACAAGTTTTCTTTTCATTCATTCTTTTTGTTGTAGATAAATTGTTTTTCAACCTCCTTGAATTGGGAACGAATAGAGTCTTGAGCCAGGACAACACATAGATGTACTCATAAAAATTGTGGAAACGACCGTACCATCGAAAATTCAGTATGATTTAGTATGGTTTTAAAAAGACGACCACCGCAGCTACCTTTTACCAAGATCCAGTCTGTCAATTGTTTGTCCAGACGGCCAAGACCCGAAGTCGGACTATAGCGTCACGAAGATGATGATATTGGAATAAAGGTGACTTTGTCGTTCCTTGTTGACGCAAATGATTTGAACCGGACAAACAAAAATAAATATGAAACAGAGGCATTGCGGCTATATCGAAAAAAAAACATCATCCGAGACCACAAAAAAAAGTGTAAAAATTTGGCGAGAAAAAATGCAAAAATCTAATAGTCTTTTACTTACTTTGGATTTGTTGCAAAGTACCTGAATTCATAAATGATATTAAAACGGGTTGGGAAATAAATAGTCCAGTCAAATTCAATTTTCAATTATTTTCTATTTTTTTAAATGGTATTCGGTAAACATTATACTATAAGCTCCAAAATACATGTCGGGGGAGCATTCGGCGGAATCTTAAAAAAAATACAAAACATGAAAATATGAATCTATTTCGAAAACAGGACAGTATAAGATCATTAAAAATGATATCTCAATTTTATCTATATCTACGATAGTTTTCGATATAAAATCAATTATTAGCACTTATTTTTTGTTTGTTCTACAAAATGAAAAAAAAATAAGTTTTTTGAGTATTTTTTCCGATATTTGGCAAAATGTGAATGTACGTGGATTTTGACTTTTCAGGGACACAAGAAAAACAAGCTAGATCGAAGGCTATCACACCTTCAATCGTTTATGTGCTATAAATGGTAAATGCAGCATGGATCAAAAACTTTGAAATTAGCAGTAAAACTTGTTCCGATTCCACTGTTCCTATGAGAGGTATATGAAATAGTGGGCCGATTTCACTCAAATAGAGGAATGTGGTTTGGCGGTAAATATGATCGATTAACGCGAAATTTGGTAAAGATATCTTTAGAAACAAAAAAGTTTTTTCTCACAAACACAAACTTTTGGACCGGTCGTTCCTATGGCAGCTATAATGATGCAGTGGTCCGATTCCACTGGTTCGGACATGTATACAGCGTGCAATAGAATGAAGGTTGTGTGCAAAATTTCAGCCTGATAGCTTTAAAAACCCCTATTACATTCGTGAAGGGCATGAAAAGTGAATCACGAATAATATCTGTTTTAGATGAAATTATTTCAAACCGGTTTAAGATACGCAAAAGGGGGCGATTCCATTTTTTATGCATTTTTTTATGGACTTCCATTTTGTCTCAGAAAGCTTTTAGCTAAGGATGCCCGTTTTCGTAATATTAAAAAAACGACGTTCTTTTCGATATTTTCGAGGTTCTCCCGAAAGCTTCCGACGCACTATTTGGGATATTTAGTGTAAAGTTCCCCGAATACCATTCAAAAAAGAGATTAGAATATTAGTTCGAGTACGACGCCTTTTTGAACGTATTTTTACTGAAGTAAAAGTAAAGTGTGTATAACTACAAGTACGCCAACAAAATATCATCTTCGCCTGATGCAAAACAAATACTCGTATTTACTAATATTCTTCCATTTTTAAATTGATTGTTTGCACTTAAAACCCACAAGTTGTCAGGAAAGCATAAAAACGCACTCCTTTTTTACATATATATAGGTAGGTAGGCAGGAATGTGAATAATGGAAATCAGAGGAAGTCGAACAATTTGCCAGGAAAAAACACCATCTCTATGCACTAATGGCTTGTAAATCTTTGCCAACACAATTCTCCGACCATTAATCATCGTAAAAGATTGCACCAAGGCAAATACGGAAGCTTAGTCTGAAAACATTGGAAATATTGTTGATGCGAGAGTCAAATAAGTCGGCAAGCAAGAGAAGGCTCATTGCGCTTCCTTTTCAACTGACAATGAGTGTGGTAGTAACCAAAATTCTCATTTAGATGAAGCGGACATGATTTCAGTGACTCTTTTTTTTATACCTTTCACGGATGTGATGGAGTATATTAATTTTGTCATGAAGTTTGCAACGCACAGAAGGAAGCATCTCCGACCATATAAAGTATATATATTATTGGTCAGTATGACGAGATGAGCCGATTAAGCTTTGTCCGTCTGTCTGCCCGTCTGTTTCTATGCTAACTAGTCTCTCAGTCTGAAGCTATGGAGCTGAAATTTTGCGCAAAGCCTTTTCTCCTGTTAGCAGAAAGAAGTCCATTCTTTTCTACATGATGAATAAAATTGCAGGCTAGAATTCAGAATTTGTTTGTCTGAATAGGTGCTAACAGAGCTACAGAGGGCTACGTCAACCATAGGTCACTCGGCTGTTTTGATCAACCTTGATATTCTCAAAGAGGCAGACTACGAGTATAGCTCCCCGAAATACTTGTTCAAAATGGGTTTTACAAGCCCGATACCCTGTCCGAATGATTAGCCCGAAAGCGCTTTTCAAGAATCTGATGCTATTAACATTTTTACTGACGGTTCTAAGACTGACGTTGGAGTGGGGGCTGGCGTATACTCGCAAGAGTTGGATATTACCTTGCCGTTCCGTCTCCCGGATTTCAGTAGCGTTTTTCAGGCGGAAGCTACAGCAATATCTAAAGCCTTAGCCTGGTTGTCGCAAAATGTGATATTTGGAAAGGACACTATAATTTACACGGATAGCCATCCGGGGATTAAATCGCTAAGCTCTGTCTTGCTAAATTCGAGGGCAGTATTGGATTGTTGCAATTCCCTCATACAGATGGAAAGAGTCTTCAACATTTCCTTGTGCTGGGTGCCAGGCCATAGTGGCTATGTTGGAAACTGCAAGGGTGACGAACTGGCTCGGGCGGGTACGATCAATGAGATCAGCGGGTTGTTGCGTAACACCAGGATGACTCTAGCTGCTCGTAAATTGGCTATCAAAAATGCGGCGTATGATAGTGCATCAGATGGAGCAATGGCAATACATGTCATGTGGCTAGGCAGATGTGGTGGCCCAAACTGGATACCAAACGTTCTTCTGGGTTGCTAATGCTAAACTGAAATGATGAGTGTTAACAGAACATTACCTAATTGGTGAACATGCCAGGAGACTTCATCTTCCATATAATGATTTTTGCAGGAGCTGTCGGGACGAGGAGGAGGAGGAAAGTACGTCTCATATTCTCTCTCATTTCCAAAGGACCTCCTTTTTTTCTACTTCTTCGCCGATCTGGATGAACTGACAAAGGTATTTGTTGGCCGGCTACCGATGTAGCCATTATGAGCTCTGGCTGATTTAACTATTGAGTTCGTTTCGGGCTGCTGCTGTGCTAGGGGTATCACAACGGACCCAGTGGTGGTCTTAGTGTGCTTAAGCAACCCTTTTAACCTAACCTAATGTTAATGTATTGTATTATACTAGTATACAAATATTGGGGCGACCGCTAGCGCTGTGTGTTGAGTTGAGGCATCAGTCTCATGTTTGACTATCGGCGTTTCGGGTTCGAATCCCGACCAAGACAACGTTCGTGGCCATGGATGTGCAGAAGGTGCATGCGGGCAACTGCATTCTCGGAAACCAGTTTATCCCGTCGAAACGACAACTGGGCCACGTGGAACAATTGACGCGCTATGCCCCACAACGGGTTAGGGCAATTGAGTAGTAGTATACAAATAGAAACGAAGTTGCTTTATAACAAATTTTTATGGATGTGAAAATACGAGAATTCCCAAAGACTACGACGGATACATACAACATACAACCAAATGTATCCATGAAATTTGAATCTAATTTTGAAGGTGTAATAATGGAATTGCCAATCGCCGTCAAACCTGATGCTTACAGCAGTTGCTGGAATTTATAACAATCTTTATTTAATACGCGACACTTGATGCGTGAGGATTTAGACCACAAAAAAATCCCCGTAAACTGGTTTGCTCTAAAAAAAATTCGTCCGGCCTTGAAATTTTCCACATTTTTGGAACGAAATTTCTCCACCTGGCAACCCTGTCAGTGGTAAATTGAATTCACCAGTCTCGCGATATAGTCTCTTTGAAGCCCCCCTGACAAAATCACTCCAAAACGAAAATGCAGAATTGCCCCAATATTGAGGATGGTTTACGCGGTAAGTAAACCCACGCCGATTTACCACTTCGGCTTACCCTACTACATATGCGCTTTAGTTAACCTATTCGGTTTACCCTAAAAAACATCGTATGTATTTTGATTTTTCTCCGAACACGCGTGACAACGCCCACGCTCCGGTATACCTGTACAGTTGACCTGTACAAGTATACTGTACAGTTTGAATCACCACTGGCTTCCAGCCATAGAAATTGCAAACATCGAAATCATGTATTTTTCCAGAATACAAAGAGACTACGAAAATATACTTCTCATCAACCATATGCAAGTGAAAGAAACATTTCATGACGCATGAGTCTATGATTCTCGTCAAAACAATTAGACGAAATCGTATCTATTATAAACACGAATGTCCAGTGAAATCCTTGTTCCATGTTCCAAAAATGCAATTATGGTTCATTGACTGTCTAGAGCGTACAGTTCAACCAGAGGTCTTGAAATCAAAATCAAAATGCATACATACTAGCAAAAATTAGAGCAAATTCATCGAAACAATACACGAACTCTGTGGCATGTCCATTGTCCACCCTATCAAGCGGCTAGACATTTAAATTAGCACTATTTATTCCATTCGTCAAATCATCTTGCAATGTCTAGGAATTTTTGGTTAGCGATATCTTCATGTAGTATGAGGTTCATTGACTGTTTGGAACGGCCATTGTTGATTGAAACCCGGACTGTCGAATTTCTCGACCAAATAACAATGTGTGTCAAGTCAACCAGATGTTATTGTAGATATTTGTAAAAATCTACTGAAACCATTGATCGTTTGATTGTTTCGTCCCAAGTATATACAATTCCGGCTAGACACGCGAACATTTAGATTGACACTAATAATAGTCTGATCGATGTAAATAAATAAAAATTTAAAACTGATAATAGCAGTGTCTCTTTGTAAACAGAACAAAGTAGTAGCATAGAAACGACACAAAACACCGAAAAGAACATAGGGGAAAATGCAGTACTTCCTGGTTTCGGTGTGTGCCTTGTATTGGGTTTAATTAGCTTTCAAGAGAAAACTTAAATTCAATAAGTGAAAAAAACAATCTAACAAATTTTATTTGGGTAGTAGAATTTCTTTTTTTTTTCTTGCTATTATTCCATATGTAATTTAACAAAATGTACATTTTATTCACAGGAAATAAACTGTACGTATTTTCTGCCTAAATTGCATTGCCTGTGGTGAATTCCGAGCATTTTGATTGACCTGAAAAGTAGCTCATAGAATACAAATGTCCTCCACCAGTCCATTCAGAATCATCGGGAACAATGTTTGTTTGTGTAATGAGGGCACATTCTTCTGTTCTGGTTACAAAAAAAAAAAAACAAGGCGAATGTTGCAATTGCGAATGGGGTTCGGGCCGTGTTATGCCAAATAGCTGGTGAATAATAATAATCAAATAGCACAGCATGAAGAATGTGACTACACTCATTCAAGTTTCAAGGTAGGACTTACTGGAATACTCCATATAATTTGAATAATTGAAAATCTAATTACTGGTTGCTAAAAACACATCCGTCAATGACCATGAACTTTTGCTTATGAATAAGTAAAATATATAAAAGCGAATTCCTAATTAGTGTATATAAAGGTTATAATACACATAACGCGTAAAGCCGTCGGGCGCGTCAAATCTAAGATACCCGTCCCGTGTAAACAGCAAACGGGTTTATGACAACGCGTAACTTGTTAGTTGACGACGGGTCCCGACGAATACTCATCCACCGTTGATGAGTCGATGAATCCAGCAACAAACACATGAAAAAAGATTATTTCAGTACTCACTCGCACATTTGCTGTCGAATCGTAAACGCACCTGGTGTAAACACAACGATGTGTGCATTATTTCCGCGTCAGTAATTCGTTTCGATACCCGTTTCTGACATTTCGTCAGCGTAAGTCCGACTAACGTGTGAGCACTAGTCGCGTTTACGCGACTCGAGTAAAAATCACGCGATCAGGTGTACGCGTCCCGTGTATTAGAACCTTAAGAGTACATACTATCATCTTAATGTAGAAAGGTAGAAAATAACATTTTGCTAAAAGTCAATTATTTTGAGCATTCTGGTAGATCACTTTGAAAACACACCCAATTAAAAAAAATCCAATTACTTTAAATTCGTTGCTTCTTATTGTAGCAATTGGAATTTTCATCCAGGCGGCCAAGACCCGATGTCGGGCTGTCGCGCCACGATGATGATGAATTGGAATTTTCAAGGCACGCATATTTTAAGCGTGATATATATTAGAATAGGCCAAAAACTGACACCGAACAATTTTTGTCAACTGGGCCAGATCATGGGAGTATGTAAAATGTAAGTTAATGGCTGCGTTCCTGCGAACGAATCAGGTTAACTCAACGATCTATATGGATGAGATCTAACGCACATATACACTATGTGTGTGGGGAACCAAACTTTAACAGCTGTTTTGGTTGTTTAGACTGGATGACAATTGTTTGGTTGACAGTTCCCAGTTTTAAAGAAGTGAATTGGCGCAGTGGAATTTTCAAGTGCGGTTTAATAAGAGCAAGTTAAGTTTGTTTGGTGAAATTTTTTCGTAATCTTGCGAGATTCGAATCTTAAATTCTATTTGTGGGCTTGTAAATGTAAAATATAGTGCGAAACACCCAAATTTTACAAAAATAGCGCGCGTCGTAAAAGTCCGCCGAAACAAGTAGAATTTCCGGAAAATAAGAATCTCATTACACACGTAAAAGTGTTGAACGCGTCCTTTAAGATGTGCGGAACCGTGATGTGGCGTTGGAATAAATAAAATACAATTGTGTTCTTAATAAAACAATTGTTTTCTTTCGCGGGCCATTTCTGGCCAGTCGCAAGGTAAACAGATGTCCGTCTGTCATTTTCACCATTGGGCTCATTCATATTGCTGAGCCGCTACTTCACCTCCGTAGCGAAAAGTGCGAGAGTCCCGGAAATAAAAAGATTTCGTACTAGTTTCGTGGTTTTCGCGTTGTATTTCAGGATAAATTTCACAAAATCGTAGAGAAAGAAATATTTGTCTTGATAAGACCTTCTGTATGTTCGGATCATGTGCCATGTGGATTCCGATAGCACACACAATAACAAAGCGAGGTAGTCATTCCAGAACGAATGCTCCGGAGCGGCAGTAGTTGCCGCGTTGTTGCTCATGTTTGGTGAATGAGCCCATTGAAAATGAGATAGTGTTGGTGCGCACAACCACATGAAGAAAATGGTTCCCAAAATTCTCGCTTATATTACATCCTGTATTCTTTCATCGTAGGGTTAACTAACAGGTTCGCCTCCAGATCAGAATACTTCTCAGATCCGAAGGGAAACATTTTCATAACAGTTGTCGGTACAAATTTTACCGGAGGGGAAAGCATATAGAGGAGAATTTGAGAAATGTCAA
Organism: Chloromyia formosa; assembly: GCA_964017055.1. Lineage (NCBI taxonomy): Eukaryota > Metazoa > Arthropoda > Insecta > Diptera > Stratiomyidae > Chloromyia > Chloromyia formosa. Next base: position 132,189,092 of record OZ024814.1, on the reverse strand, counting down.
AAGCTGATTGTCAACAGGAACGCAGCCAATGTGAACAATCCAACGTTGAAACAGACTTTGACCCAACTACAAGGAAATAAATCGCCGTTTATCTGAAAAATTTATAAAATAATCAATCTGGCAGAAAGCGCTTCCTAGGTGGCAATTATATGCCTTGCATATGCCATTTTTATACCCTAGACTTTATAAAGTACGGGGTATATTGTTTTTTTCACGACGAAAATATGTAACACCTTAAAGGAGGCTTCGGAAGTATAGCAGTACTACCTTGCCTTAAGTCCTAGTGGGGCATAGCGCGTCAACTACTCCTGCGCGACTCTGTTCTGGGCAATGGGGCGCAACTCCCCAGAAGACTTACCTAGTGCCTGACACTCCTTTGCCACAGATCGACGCCATGTGATTCTAAGACCCCCTCTTGGTCGGCGTTGGTTGGAAATGGGGTTCCATTTCATGGCGTGCAAAGCATTGCAGTTATCACTCTTCCGCAATGTGTGACCTATCCACTGCCATTTTCGCCTGCGTATCAATTCGTCGATTGGCATCTGGCCCGTACGCCGACTCAGCTCTTCGGGCCAGAGGATTCTTAGAATTCGACGAAGACATGAGTTGCCGAAAACCTGCAGCTTTCTGGAAACTCTTACGGAAACTTTCCATGTACTGCTCCAATAGAGAGTTGACGTGTAGGATACTAATTCATGGATAAGACATTTTAATTATGGTGTTTCATTTCATCTGAGTGGTACCAAGAGCAGTGAAGAGCCGATATTTGCATCCTAAAATAAGCGCTGACTACAAAATCCTCGAATTGCAGGCGAAGCCCTCCATATACCGGCTTAATTTCTTCTTTCTAGCAGGCAAATTTTGATTAATATCCAATCATATCCTATTACCTTATGTACACTGAGCCGCTGATAGGTATCAAAAAGATAGGATTGGAAAGAACGCGGCACGGCGTTAAAAAAAAAATTAAATAAAAAAAATTTGGTATTTTAATATTAAGCAAAAAGTAAAAGGATTTTACTACAATCCGTAGCCACTTAACATCGTGTGTTTACTAATTACTTAATCTGCTTTGGTTGATTACTTAAATATCAAAACATAGACTGATGCCAAAAACATCTTAAAATTGCATTAGGATACTCGTACATCAATACACTGAACTGTAAAGTAGAAATTGCTTTAACGATTTCCGCAGAGGTGCATTTTCACCCAAGTATTCAATACGATATAGCATTGCATGTTGTATTACAAATACTCGTATGTACATATATACGACATGAAAATATGTTGGCGATACTTATATACTCGTATGTAGTAGTGCCCTCAAGTAGAACAAGTAGCTGGTTCTCGCGCTTTAAATCAGCTATCCCGCTGAAATCATCCTTCCTAGACAAATAGTAGACTAAATTAACGGAGTCGCTTCCCAGTCCTATTGCAGACGTAATATTAGTGCGTTTACTATGGTGGTGACAGGATGGCTACCAAAAGTCTGCCCGCAAAACGATAATCAATTGTTGGCATCCGCACATTCTAAATTTAGGAAAAAGCATTGCCGAAGTTACAACAGATGTACTTTTGTATGGGTATATCGTATGTAAATGCTAGTGGTGACTTTTCTTGAATTTTTGATATTTGGTATGTACTGATTTTTTTCATATTGGGTAATGTAGATATAACTAGTAGGGATGAGCATCGATGGTCGATATTTTTCAAACATCGATGTTTTCTGTCGATGTTCGATGTTTCCACCATCGATATCTTACCTTCGATATTTTATCTTCTATGTTTTAACATCGATTTTTTTTCTTCGATGTTTTCTGCCATCGATGTCTTACCTTCGATAGCACGTTCGCCTTCTACGCACTGGGCCCCGGTTCGATTCCTACTGAATTTCGATAAAAAAGGGGATTTACGTGTCGGACTCTGAGCCAACTCAGCTGTTAAATTGGGTACTCATTTATGGGGTAAATAGCTCGGTTGAGAGTGTTGCTGATCGCACACCTCTGCACACGACCGTCACGATCTAGACAATGAGATGATGCTAACTCATCTCAAGGCCATAGTTCAAATTTGACTGTTGCGCCAGTTATTTATTTATTTATCCATTTCTTTCGATGCTGATCATCGATGGTTCAATGTTTTTTCAACGTCGATGGGTTAGTTCGATGGTTAACATCGATGGATTAGGTTCGATGTTTTGCCACTATCGATGATTTCGTTTGATGTTTTATTCGATGGCGAACATCGATGTTTTATTTCGATATTCGTCCTTAATAACTAGTGAGATTGCCTATTTGTATTTTTTTCTTCAATCAGAAACGTAGTTCCACAACAGCTTTTGTTTTAGTAACGTAGATAAGTATCCAATAGTTCAATAAATCAGCAGCACAGCACCCCTTCCTTTCATTTGGTTTCTTTTAGAACAAACAAACATCCTTTAATGGTGCGGTCGCCCAATTAGTTGGCCGTGCTCCCATAAGGAATTAATGTGCGCACTTGCGAAGAGTATTAACTAGAATTTACATTGCGATTCCACCATAAAAACATTGTCTCAATTGTTGTGCTGGAAAATCGTTTGTGCCCACTTCTTTAACAATACAGAAGTGCAAATTTATTTATATTATAATTATAGTATATATTCTATAGATGAACCCCAAACGCTAGGCGCAACAAAATACCATTTACGAAAGCGCGCGAATATGATAGCACAACAAATATATTATCTCCCATTGCGAGAAAAAAAAAACTCAGAAGTTGGTGTGTCTGACCGCACCATAAAAGTTCTTTGAACTACATAAGGCTTATTTCACCTTTATGACAAGTAGATGTATTTCTATTTTTTCCTTTTCATTTAATAATTTAGTCGTTTTTTTTTGTGAAAACCTTGTTCAGATATACCAGGTACAGATCCACAAAAAACCTGCGGTTCATTGAACTAAAGTTGAGCTACGTGCATCTATATTTTTTTTATTTTTTGGACATGGTATCAAATTTCAAGGGCCGATTAACCCAGTACAGGAGCACATTTCAACGTTTTCATACTTATTGGAGAAGTATATCTGCGTTCGTTTTCGGATGAATGATTCAAGTCTTCGGCCCGTTTGGAATTGCAGTTCGTTCTTTATGAATATTGCATGAACCCAAGAAAAAAAATTTGGGAATCCCTTCAATATGACTTCAAATTCTGGGAAACTAAAATACTTTGAGATTCATTCTGAAGGAAATATCAGGAAATAACACGTAGCTACAGTAAATTTGTAACTAGTAATTAATGTAATCAATATGTTGTAAAAAGCCTCCCGCCAAAGAAAAACTCATCAGTTCAGAGCAGAACCAGACGGTTGTTAGTGTAATGCCTATGATTGTTTCTCTGCACTTGATCTCCACTGCACGAAAAAACGCAGCTCACATTTTGCCTAATTAACTTAATCTTTCAATTCAATAAAATCATTCCATGTTCTTCAGATTGTCCAACTTATCTACTTTGCATTCCAAGGAAAATAATAACACCAGAAACAACTTTTAAACAAATAAACAAATTTTAACTTCACAGATTCTCAACCTAATTTTTTACAGAATCGAAACCCGAAACCTGAAACTAAAGTTTTTTGCTTATAGATTTTTTTCTATCCATATTTTACCAATTTTTTGGTTTAAAATTGTCCGAACAATGGTTCTACGCAGAACTGCAGTTTACTTAAACTTGAAATAAAGTCGGTAGATCAGAATAAGTGTCGGACTGGATCCGAATGACACAAAAAGAGCGATGAATTCATCCGCACTTTAGGCATGGGACTGGCAAACGCATTTCATTTAAATCCATTTGCTTTCAAGTTGTCTACGATTTGCATTCAAAAAAGTTGTCTTCAGAGAATTAATTGTTTAATTGCGCATTTTTCTGTAAATGTGCTTTAGACATGACTTTTAATTGCGTTCGAGGACATTATGTCTTTTGGTCCTTAGCGTTTCTGTTTCAATTCATGCCCAAAAATGTGCTGTTTTCCTGATCAAAGAACTAAAATTGCCATCAAGAGTAGTTAAGTACCTTTGCCTCATAACGCCCAATCATATGCGATCCATCTTGCCTAGATATTACTTCCTTGCCAAAAATAAGCTTCATCCTCTCGAAAATGTCATCAAAAGTAGTTTACTACATTTGCCTCAAGCCATATGGCACACATCCTGCCTAGGTATCACTTTCAGGCCAAGACTGTCCTTTTTCCTCCCCAAGGGCTAAAAATGTCATCAGTCCCGACCAAAAGACTAAAAATTCGGTTAACAGTACTCAACTGGTTTGGTTTCATCACCATAAATTAGGAGATATCCATATCTACCAGGTTTGATTTCTGTTTCATTTCATGATGAAGAGAGTCCTTTTGTTCTGACGCACACCTGCAGCAGGACCAAAATATCACCGTTAGGTACTTATAATAAGCCAAGGAACTTATACATATACCAAATTTTGTCCAATTGAGACCACGGTAAATGTCTATCTATATACTGCACGGATCAGAGCAAATGATAGTCAATGCACACCCTTGGGACAGAGCCAGTCCGTGAAAAAGGAAAGCAGACCGTACTAGCTGCGTAGCGTAAACCATAGCCTTGAACGCATTTTCGATTTTTTTTTTTCGATTTCTTCGTTTTTCTTTGGCTGGCCAGAAGCTCCTGCGTCCCTAGATTAGGTTTATACTGCAAAAACTGAAAATCCAGTCTAAACTCACCCTTTACGAGGAAAATAATGATACAACCAAGATGAAGGACGTCAGTGCCAGCACAACCGAACCTCAGCATCGAATTCGCAGACGACTTCACATACCTGGGTAGCAGCTTCAGCTTGTCAAAGGGCGCCAGCAAAACAGACGAAATCAAGTAACGGATATATGTAGCTAGCAAATAAGATTTTTTTTTCACGGTCATCATCATCACTAGAGACCGGATAATATGCAACATAAAAAGGCTGAAATATGCATGTAAAATGCTTAAAATATGCAAGTAAAATGTGAAAATATGCAACATAAAAAAGATAAAAATTGGGTAATTATGTTTTTATTAAGAAACAAAGGAACGAAAAGTCACAAATTTAATGGTTTTAGCAGTCTGTTGTTTTTATAGAAGTTTACTATAATATATTTTTGTAGTCCGGATGGCGCAACGGTTAGCACGTTCGCCTTCAACGCACTGGGCCCCGGTTCGATTCCGGGGATTTACGTGTCGGACTATGAGCCCACTCAGCTGTTAAATGAGTACCCATTATGGGGTAAATAACTCGGTTGAGCGTGTTGCTGATCACATACCTCTGCACAAAAAACCGTCACGATCTAGAAAATGAGATGATGCTAACTCATCTCGAGGCCGTGGTTCAAATTGGACTGTTGCGCCAGTTATTTATTTATTTTTATTTTACTATAATATATTGTTCTGTGTTCAGTTGTATTTTAAGATTATGTCTTCTATCATATAAAATAGTTTTGTAATTTGAGAAAGATCGTTCTACGTCCACCGATGTCACAGGGCAATACTTAAACATGGGTGGTGTATTGGCAGATATTACCGCAGGCAAAGTTCTACCTGTACCATTAATAAAACTATTAATCTGGCACAGAGACTCGAAGCCTGGGTTGTTGTTTAGAATGTTTTCAAACTTTTTTTTTTTAAGTTTGTCTGGGAATATATCTGGCTATTCAGAGTGTATTTTACGAACTTTTTCAATCAGCAGAATAGATCCATTCAACTGCAAGCCTCGAGTTTCAAGTTTTTTGATACACTCGGGTATGTGGGGAAAAATTAATACTTATGACAGCGATGTTCTGATGATGTAGAAGAATTTTCAAATGCTGTATTGTATTGGTGTATTGGCTTCATTTTTCCGTGTGTTATGAATGGGTTTTATATAGAAAATCACCGGACAATTACGAATGCGATCTTAGTGTCACCATACACTGTCGAACTCGAGCACGAACCTGGTACAAATGTCCTCTGACACACACATACACTTCACATAGGTTTGAAGAAAACCGGTCCACTTGTACTAGGTTCGTGTTCGACAGTGTAAGGTGACACTTAAGCTCATGGGTAGGGGAAGCTCCATGAGCACGTTTCTCTTCGCTGAGGGTTTACGATCAAAATATCAGCACAAGCATCATAGCATAGCTTTCACTCTGTTTTCACAGTGTTTGCTTATAAACACAAAATGTCCCTTGCACACTACATGAGATTTGGATAAATCATGAGAAGACTCGTAACAATTTTCCTAAAAATATGCAAAATTAATGGATTTTCAATGAAATATGCTTAAACCTCTAAAAACAGCCAATATATGCAAATGCATATGAAGTTATGCATTTGCATATAATCCGGTCTCTAATCATCACACATCACATCATCACACGACCTATGCTATGGCTGCGAAACCTGGACCCTAACTGAAGCCTCCGGAAACATGCTAAACACATTTGAACGAAACATTCTTCGGAGAATTTTCGGAGCAGTTTGCGACAGAAACGGATTGTGCATCCGTTACAACAATGAGCTGTAGGAACTGTATGATGAGCTGGATGTTTCGAGAATCGTCAAACTACTATACAACGACTTCAATGAGCAGGTCATGTACAACGAATGGACGATAACCTCATGCCTAAACATAAAAAACACATGGGCGGAGCAAGGCTGTGAGGAAGACCGAGAGCTCATTGAGAAGACTCAGTAGATGCTGACACCAAACAACTGCTGGGATTCCAAAATTGGAGGACGCAGTTGCTTCACCGAGATAATTGGAGGGCAGTGATCAAAACGGCCAACGACGTCGGGCTATAGCGCCACGATGATGATGATGTTATTATCGAGAGTCGACTGAAACATACCATTTTGTGTTCTAGTATATGTATATTACATAATTTTTAATGAAATTTAATGTACATGCTTTGATCCAGCCATGTTTTTTTAAAGAGTTTTTGAAATATTGAAACTGGAAAAGAGGACATTTGACCTCCTCTCTCCTACACTTTCGGAACCCCACTGTATGGGGACTTTGGACCATATACTCAGCAGACTGTCCCCAACAATTGTGATAAATTTCAAAACTACATAATTTTTTCTCTATTTTTCGCTCGCTGCCTAAACTATAAGTGACACTGTTATATTGGAGTGATGCACAACTTTCTACTTCCGACCAGCAATCAGCCAATATCTCCCTATAAAACAAACCAACGCACATCACACCAGTGGCGTGGCGTCCATGGAAGCAAGGGAAGCATTGCTTCCCTTATATTTGGCGATTGGTGGAAAATTTTTTAAATAATTTTTTCTGAATCGCGCAAAAAAGTCGCGAAAAAAACTCTTCGGCACAGTCTATGTAAATAAAAGTTCCAAAGAAACTAATCGCGAATATCTTACACACCGCGAAAACCACCACACCACACCAAGAAGAAGACACATGGAAGCATATCAAAATTTGCATCTATGAGCGTTTATTTTTTTCCCCAGTAAACCTACTGTGTCGCGATAAAAAAAAATTCACGTACACGGTAGGTTGGAAGCACTCAGGAATTTGCTTCCAAGTTCCCCTCACATGTAGTAGAGGAAATTCTTGCCTGCAGCGGAGCTGCTGGCGCATGGACGCTGGGGAACTTTTCTTCCCATTTCCTCTTTGTTCGTATTTTCTTGTGGACTGAAAATATTTGCTGTGTTGCAATGCGTATGTGATGTGCTATATGAGTTTCACAAGGGTTACCAGAGTAGGATAGGAATTGAATTGTGGAAAAAGTTTCGATTTGAAATATAATGGCTTCATGGTTAAAAATTATTATTGGTAAATTCGAGAAGAAGTGATTTCGCATAGAATTATTAGTGTATACGAGTATTAGTAAGAGACGAACTCAATTATAGGGATATTTATGCATATTTCAATAACTTATATCTAATCGAAAACCATTTAACGGAAAATTCCAAGAAAAAATAAGTGGGAGATGGTAATACTGCCTCAAGTCATTGACGTCACAAGGAATTGAATGAGCCGTTAAATTTAAAACTCATTTGCTCTAGTGTAGTGCTTTAGTGTAGTGCGATTTGTGTGCTTTTTGTTGGCGAAAAGGTAAAGGGGTTTTTTAATCGGTCTAGGTGCTTATAATTGCTTATAGTGTTTTGATTTGTTTTTAAAGTAGCATGGATCAATATTGTGTTGTTGATGATCTTTTTCGATTGTCTTTTGGATCTCGATCTTTCGCAGAAAAAAAAGACATTATCGAAAAGGGTCGACCGAAACCGATTTTGGAAATTGTTTCTAAAACAAAAAGATGTACTAGGCATTTTACTGCTAAGATTTATGAAGATACGGAATGGATTACCGGTTGTAAGACCAAGCAAAAATTATTTTGTTGGCCATGCTTGTTATTTTCAAATGATTCAAATGTTTGGCGAACTACCGGGTTTTGTGACTTAAATAATTTACATAAAGCTGTGGACAGGCATGGTACGAAAAGCGTTGATCATTTAAAGTCAGTACTTCTTCTTTCCAAGTTCGGTTCCGGTCCTAGAATTGAAGAATTATTAAGTAGCCAACATAGATCTCCAATAATATTGCACAATGAGAAAGTTTCGAAAAATCGAGATATACTAAAAATGCTAATTGACGTTGTGTGCCATTTAGGATGTCAAGAACAGGCATTTCGTGGTCACAATGAAAATGTGAATTCATGCAATAGGGGAAATTACGTTGAACTTTTAAATCTTTTAGCTAAATATAATCCGGACTTGCGAGCTCACTTGGAGCAAGCGACTGTTTTTTTGCGGGAATATCAAATTATATTCAAAACGATCTCATTAGTAGCATTTCTAAAATTTTATTAAAACAGATTTATAATGAAATTCAGCAAACTAAATTTATAGCAATAATATTAGATGAAACAACCGATGTTTCATGTCGTTCTCAACTCTCAACAACCTTTCGTTACATTACTCCTTCCGGTGAGGTTAAAGAAACTTTCATAACTTTTACAGATATTTCTGATGATCAGACTGCGTCGCGTTTATTTGACCATGTTTTAGATGTTGTTCAAAAATTCAATTGCGGTAACAAACTTATTTGTCAAAGCTATGACGGGGCTTCGGTAATGTCTGGTAAAATAACTGGATTACAAACACGTGTAAAGGATGTGTATAAAAACGCAATATATATTCATTGCTTCGCTCATCGGTTAAATTTAGTTTTATCTAAATCATGCGATAAAATACGCGAATGTCGAATTTTTTTTCAATCTATTACTTGTTTTTCAACATTTTTTAATCATTCAACAAAGAGAACAGTTGCACTAGATTTATTCCTCAAAAAAAGGCTTCCAAAATTAGCTCCAACACGTTGGACTTTTAATGGTCGATTAGTTTTAACCATTTTTGATAATTTAGATCAATTAAAAGAACTCTTTGAATATATCATTGAAAATGAGAGTGGAAAGTGGGATGGCGAGACCGTTAATAGCGCAAGGGGACTTCTTGTTTTACTTACAGATTTTCAGTTTGTTTTCCTGCTCAATGTTTTTTCTAAAATTTTTCCACAAACCGACGTACTTTTCGATATATTTCAAAGTAAACAAACTGATATAATGTACTGCATTCAAAAAATTACAGATTTTGAAAATCAACTTCAATCGTTAAGAAATAGTTTCACGGAAATTTGGACCCAAACCACATCTATTTGCGAAACTCCACAACGCCGGAAAAAAGCCAGGTGCCTTGTTGACAGTAATGAAAATGTTGAACTATTCTTTACACGTATTTATGTCGAAATTATAGATAATATTACCGCAGAAATAAATTCAAGATTTTCATCCTTAGCAAGTTTCACATTTTTAAACCTATTAGATTCTTCTAAATTTAACCAATATTTGAAAACATTTCCGGACAATCTTTTACTAAATTTAACTAAAACTTATGCTGATATATTTGACCATATTTCATTAAAGACTGAACTCATTGTGCTTTATTCTGATTCTGATTTGCAGGGAAAATCTTTTCAAGGTATTTTTAACTATTTCATTAATAACAAATTAAAAGATAGCTTCACACAATTTTATAAATTAATATGTTTAGTTTTAACATTACCAGTAACCAGTGCGTCCGCAGAGCGCAGTTTTTCTTGCTTAAAAAGGATTAAAACGTATCTTAGAAATTGTACAGGCGAACAACGGCTTAGCGACTTGGCAATAATGTCAATTGAAAAGGTTTTCCTTAAATCATGTTTGTGTGAGCAAAGTTTTTATACAGATATTATAGATGAATTCGCAAAAAAAGAAAGACGAATAGAATTAAATTACAAATAATAGTATGTACGGATCTTATTATTTATTTTGACTTGTAATATATTTATTGCCCAATTATTATTATTTTATTTTACTCACTAACTGTGATTTTTTAAATAGTAAATAGTTGAATTATTTTTAATTTTTATTGTATTGTTATTGTTTTTATTATTCAAATTTTGATTCGCTGAACATGATTACTTTCTTTATGAGTGTATGGATATTTATTTTGCAATTTTTTTGCTATTGTTGTTATTGTTATAGTAGTTCTAATAATTCGAATATGCTTTATTTATATACTTATAGTTACAGCTTTGCTTTTTTGATAAGTCTACCAACATATAATTTTTACAATTATTTATTTAAAAGTAAATTATTATATATTGGTAGCATGGGAATTAAAATGCTGATAAAATACAGTATACCTACTCTCACGTCCCCGTTCGTGATTCCTGGGTGCTTTTATATTAGAAATGTTAAAAGTAGCTAACGAGAGGGGTTCAATTAATACGCAGTAAATTTGTGGAAAGCATAATAATAGTAAATTTTTAATACCAATTGCTTCCCCTAGTTGAATTATCACGCCACGCCACTGCATCACACATGTCTTAGTCGGCTAAAAGATATAGTAGATTAAGTATGAACTAAATAAAAATACAAATACGGATCGACCGTCTACACTCTACAACGCTTCACAGTCACGTCATAGCGGGCTGACGAAGTCGACACGTGCCTGCAAATCAGGCGGTGGGTTCCTGTTTGACGCTTTTTTTTTATCGCTGTCTGGGACATGACAAAATGAGCATACTTCAGCTCGATTTGTATTCTGTCGCCAACTTATAAAGCGTTAATTGTTTGCACAAGTCTGTCGGTTTTTTCCGGTAATAATGAGTGAATCACATGCATAGCAAAACCGGCTCGTATTTGGTAGTATATACCGTAGCAGCACGACCAGAAATGCACCGCACCCTACTACCCCAGACGAATGAGAACGTGTGGGAATCACGTCTGGGGCTGCAATAAATTAGACTGCCACACACTATCAGCAAGTAGTCAAAATGTTGCGCCCCTTATCGCATTCCAATGCCGCGGCACTTGTTGGGTAGTTAGTATTGGCCGTCAGCAAAACTAAGTTGTCAATGAGTATGCACTGATTATCATTAAACGATTGTTATGACGATACGTATGTACATATATATTGTATATATATATACATACATATACATATGTATATACAAGTCCTAACTACAACGATTGTCATGAGCGGGGGAGTTCAGAAGACTGTCCAGTAAATTTAGTATTAAGCTAATAGAATCTGTATAAACAGTGATTACTCATGTTCTTGCCAGAACATTAGATTTTCTCCATACATATTATGTAATAGCGAATTGGAGTACAGTCTGTGTAAAAAACCAGGAGTCCGAAGCGTATACACCCTAGACTTGTGCTGAGCTGGTGGTGACACCAAAACTTCAAATATGTGTATTTCCTATATGATCGGTTTGGGCAGAAGTTAGTCGATGAAGCTATGTTGAAAAAACATTTGTAGGAAAGATGAGTGAGTCCTTTTTAGCACAACTTTATAACGGAGATAGGATCTTGCCCATTCTCAAAATAAACTAATCAACCCACACCACAAATATTTGACCAAAATTTCAAGTTGCTAGCTCCATTCTATGGGAAGGTACCATATATTTGAGATATAATTTGTAGGGGAGGTAGGTGCTCTTTTGGCAATACCAGTCAACTGGATTCTTTTACAAACATTTGGCCAAAATTTCAACTTGCTAGATTTATTCTATCGAAAGTCATCGCCTCTTCGAAGTATCATTTGTGGGGGAGGTAGAGGCTTCTTTTGTCGGATCTTGCCTATTTTCAACAGTAACTAACTAGATCTCATTGTCAACATCTTAGCATTCATTCTATCGAAAGTTATCGTAGTTAACCTAACATATCGTAGTTAAAGGAATATTTCATTATTTGACATTTGTAGGGGAGGTAGGCGTTCCTTTGATCTAATTATACCCAGCTTACTAAAACTGAAGCAGCTTTCATCTGAAGGTTAATTGATTCAAGAGTTATAGACAAAAAAACGTAAAAAGTAGGGTAGTGCGGGGCTCCTTATAAGAAAAATTCCATTAGTTTAAAACTGATCGCTTTTATTTTTCCAGGAGAGTATAAAATTACCAAAGCTAGAGATTTTCACGTTTATTTAATCGGCAGTTCTAGATAAATTTAATTATTTTGCATATGTAGGGGAGGTGGGCGTTCTCTTGGTCTCATCATGCCAATTTTCAATACCAAGTAACTAGATCACACTGCCAACATTTGAACAAAATTTCAAGGCTCTGGCTTCATTCAATTGAAAGTTATCGTGCGAACGGACAGACATATACCCTATACTTATAAAGTCTAGGGTATAAAAAAGCCTAACCATTTTTTAGTCTTAATGTTATCTCGTGATTAACTAATAAAGACAATTTTATGATAATTTTTTTTTCTCTAATTTCTTTTGGGTAAGATATGTGCGAAAAAAAGACCGTTTCTTTTCTACAGATTTGAACCCTTCACGAAGCAGGGTACATTCGCTTTGTCATGAAGTTTGGAACGCACAGCACATAGTATTTCCGACCACATAAAGTTATATTCTTGGTCAGAATGCCGAGATGAACCGATTAAGCATTGTCCGTCTGTCTGGTTCTATGCAGACTACTTTCTAAGTCTCAAAGCTATCTAGAAGAAATTTTGTACAAAGCCTTCTTTCAATTGTAGCACGGATATACATGTCGGAACATATGGAATTGGTCCACTGCATCAACATAACTGCTGTTGAAACGACCGGTCCAAAAGGCTGTTTGTGAGATTTTTTTTTATTTCAAAGATATCTCATCAAAGTTTATATCTAATCGTATCTACGGCAAACCAGATTCGGTAAAATTGGACTACATTTTATTTTTAAATTTATCTTTACTGATTTCCAAATTAAATGTCAAAGTGGCAAGTGCACAATGGATCAAAATAATCATACACGTTATAAGAAGCTAGCGTTATCGTAGGTACCTTCGCGTGAAGGATATCACACCTTGTTTTTAAAATAAAGTGAAACTTAATATTTCTATTGTTTTTTTTCTTCCATTATTATTATGAGCCGGATTCTCAATGTCAGGTTTAAAGTTTAATGTAACAAAACAATAAACACTAACCGCCATCTATCCTCCGGTTAAAACTTTAACGACACTATAAGCCCGAACAGCTGATACCGGATGCTTGCGATTTGACAGCTAGAACTGTTTACGTTTGCACATTCAAATGAGAACAATAAACTGGTATATGGCCAGTTTATTTCGAACCAACTCAACAGCAAATGAATGTTGAGAAACGGTACAGACGACAGAACTACGCCAAAAAAAAAGTTGATTTTGCTATAGCATTGTCATATTTTGAGTGTTGTGATGCGATGCATACCCTTAAGGTTAAGTGTTTCGATAGTTTACTGTCCCGGTTAGTTAACCGGCAGTTTAAATGGACATTGCTCGTACTTCCTTCTCAGATCAATGGAAGCTATAATATCTGTTTTGGTGCGTCTCGCAACTATTCGTCAATCGTCATGACCTAGAAAGAAATATTCACCTTGACATCCCCAGTCATTTGATACCTATCTTGCCTAGATGCCATTACCAAAACTGGCCTTTTTCCACACCAAAGAACTTAAAATACATTCGCCTCAACATCCCCAGTCATATAATATTCATCTTGCCTAGATATCACTTCATTGCCAAAAATATCCTTTTTCCACGTCAAAGGACTGAAAATGCCTTCAACAGTAGCGTAATGCATTCGCTTCAGCATCCCCATCTTGCCTAGATATCACATCCTTGCAAAGAATATCCTGCTTTCCACACCAGAGGACTCAAAATGCCTTCAGCAGCAGTCTAGTGCATTCGTCTCAATATCCCCAGTCATATAGTATATATAATACCCATCTTGCCTGGATATCACTTCATTGCCAAGTATGTCCTTTTTACACATCAAAACGGTTCAAAATGCCTTCAATACTAGTCTAGTGCATTTGCCTCCTTACACCCTGTCATATGATACCCATCTTGCCTAGTCATAGCTTCATTGACAATAATGTCCTTTTCTCCACACCAAAGGATTCAAAATAGTATCAGTCCTGACCAAAGGACTTAAAACGTCTTTAAAATACTCGATTGCATTGGTCTCATCACCCGAATCAGGAGGTACCCATTCTATCAGATTTGGTTTCCGTTTAATTTCGTGATAAAGAGAGTCCTTTTTTTACGCTTAAATGCAGGAGGACCATAATATTACCGTATGGTATGAAAAAATTGGATAAAATCTAGCCACGGGAAATGCCTGGTGGAAAAATCTTTAAAAACACTTAGGCGAGTAACTCTATTTTAAACAAAACAGAATCTCCCGTTAGTCCAGTCGATGATCAAAATTGGAGTCCCCAATTTGTGCTCAGGGAGACACAAGGACCCTACATACCAAATTTAGTTAAGATCAGAATACGGGAAGTGCCCGGACAAATGCACAAACGAACAAATGTACAGCATGCATCGGACTATACTACCTATACATATGTATATTGCCCGTCCATTATATTTTTTTTTGGGACGAGCCAAAAATTAGATTAACATTAGGTCACCTACTAACCTTTGACACGTGGTCTAATATGTGGTTGAACGCATGGTCTAATAGGTCTAATGCGAGGTCTAATACGCTGAAATGAAAAGTATTCCTCGTCCTCTTTGATATGACATCCTACTTACTTAATTGCCCTAACCCCTCGTGGAGCATAGCGCGTCAACTGTTCCATGTGGCTTGGTTGACGTTTCGTTGGCATAAACTTGTTTCGAAGAATGCAGTTGCCAGCATGCACCTCCTGCACATCCATGGCCACGAACGTCGTCGTGGACGGGATTCGAACCCGAAACGCCGGTAGTCAAACATGAGACTAATGCCTCAACACACTGCGCTACCGGTCGCCCAGTTATAGTTGTTTGTGTTATGTTAATTGCCTTGACACCTCTATAGGGACATGGGCGCGTCAACATCTGTTGCATTACTATTTCTGGTTGAAGTTTCGATAGCATATAAATTTCGACTGGTGCAGTTGCTAACATGTACCTCCTATCCGAACCGTCTTTTACTGATGAGCTTGGAGCGCTGTGGGTATTTTAACAATATCCACATTTTTTATGGACGCACCGGGGATCGAACCAATGTTATCTATACGTATAAAGCATCGTAGAGTGGTGGCCGAGACTTACCGGCTACCGAACGTGTCAGTTGGTGAAACAAAATTTAGCCCCCATTTTTCCGTACTTTTCTAACCCTTCTGGAAATTATTTTTCGTTTTTAGACTCTTCGTTAACTACATATTATGCCATAAAAAATGCAACCGTAGGGTAATTATCATTTTTATTTTTCGAACCTGAATTCGGATATTTTACTTGCCCAGATCATACGACCTGGAGAAGCCGCAATCTGTTTCTTAACGAACAAGTGCGCATTCAACACGCTTCCATGACAGTAACAACAGAAAAAATCTCCCCAAGACGATATATAACATACAAGAAACAAAAAGACGGGTTTTATTAGGTCTAGTCTCCGTCTAGACATTGGACCTTGCTTGACGTATGTTGTACTCGTATTTACGTAAAAAAAAATAAAGGAAGGTGTGTAGGTTGGGAAATCTTAAAAGTTCTACACATTCTGAAACCTGTCGGCTTAAATCTGTTCGTGTGTGACGAACATGTGATATGCCATTCATGATATATGTACACACGCGTATCGTGATAATTGATAAACACATTGGCCATAGAAAACGGGCTCTATGCTCATAAACAATTCTCATTCAACTCAACATCAAGTGACACCAATCAACAACACAATCAGACCGGCTAGCTCAGATTTCGTATTTTAAGATAGCTGAGTCAGCTGATATCTTATGACATTTCCTCACGTGAATCAACTGCCAGACACGTCTGATTCTCGAGATAGTACGCAACGTTATTGCTAATACGGACCAAAGTCCCACGCTCGAAAGCAACACTACCGGCTTGGATTCAATGTTTAGCTTGCTCTTAGATATGTACATATATCTAAGCCTTCTTTTTTGAAAGAATATGAGCCAAGCATGTGTTTTCCAAGAAAAGATCAACGACATGGCGGCTAAGCTTTGTATACTTTTCAGGTTGTACTATTATCATCGGGTAACATATTGCAAAATCATTAAAATTGTTTTCATTTAGCGTATCAGTATTTAGCAACTTATGTTAACCATACTCAAGTGCCCTAACCGCTTGTGGGGCATAGGGCATAGCGCGTTAACTGTTCCATGTGGCCCAGTTGACGTTTCGTTGGCATAAATTGGTTTCGGAGAATGCAGTTGCCAACATGCACCTCCTGCACATCCATGACCAGCATCGTCGTGGACGAAAATCGAACCCGAAACGCCGGTAGTCGAACATGAGACTGGTGCCTCAACACATTGCGTTACCGGTCGCCCCTAAACCATACTTAGCATGCAATAGTTAAGAATTGCACAAAATATCAACATTTCGGAAACGTAATCTCCAAATTGGATGCTACACGGCAAAGGTAAACTGACTTGGCGACTTTATTATTATGCATCATCAAGATATCTTTGTATCTCTTTAGGAAACATATCACAATTGTCTCGATGGCATATGCTTGAGAGAGTCACCATAGTCTTGTCTAGCCATAGCTCTTCCTGGTCTGCAATTACAACAGATTCCCGATCCCAAAGGCAAAAACAACAAAAACGGCGAGTTTGCAGAATGGCGGGTCCATGAGTGCAGTTGCTAGCCAATTTCAAAAAGTGCAATTTGATTACGAAGACATCGGCAACAGAGAAAAGGCAACTGCAACGAGTGCGAACCCTGTGAAAAGTACAGCATTCTAGAAAGTGCTACAGCGGAAGCTGGGGACAAAGACAAACGGAAAAAATTGAAATTTAAGCCGATTAAAGTGATTACATTGTGATTGCAGTTAACGTCGCGTCGCATCGTCCAGGTCAGTTCTATACCTTGTCCGCATTTTTTTGCTTTCCGAACGAGCCGACTTCATACAGTGCTGCATGCATAATACGCATATTGAGTACTCGTCATGCACAGGATC
The DNA here is from genome assembly GCA_964017055.1 of Chloromyia formosa. Classification (NCBI taxonomy): domain Eukaryota; kingdom Metazoa; phylum Arthropoda; class Insecta; order Diptera; family Stratiomyidae; genus Chloromyia; species Chloromyia formosa. Next base: position 132,171,627 of record OZ024814.1, on the reverse strand, counting down.
CTTTGTATATGTTTCAATGCATTCGTCACATACGAGATACATTTTGTCTCATCTGGTCCCTCTTAAGTCCTGCTGCGAACATCACAAATGGAGTTAAAAGAGTCGAATTAACTAACCTCCAGGAGTCAAGAGTATTTTTAAACTCTAAACAATTGATAAAGCGTAATAAAGATGAGAATGTAGATTTATCTCAAAAAATCATTGATAATCAATAAGCTCCGGAAGTGTAAGGGAAAGGAGAGGGGTCAAAGGTTCTATTTTCAATTTTCCTTGATTATTTTGAAAAATATGGATTCTACAGAAAACAAAAATTCCCAAGGACGCATTAAAGTACACTAAGAATGGAGTGGAGTGGGTCATTGCTACTCCAAGCCAACAATGATCTGACTTCGCTATTTTCACTAGAAAATAATTCGCACCCATGTCGTACAATGCTAAACTAGAGGGTGTCCCGCTTCAGTTGGTAAAACTTTAATGGTAGATAGTATCGTTCATTTGGGGAAAATTGACTCTGTCTTTAACCGTTATAGACTTTTAGCATGTTTTTTTTGTACGTTGTCTCCAAAAACTCGACTTGCCGAACAAAATCAAAATCTGCTCCATTCCCAATCATTTATTTCGAGATTTGGCCTCACTTTCTGAAACTACTCGTACATAAAATTTCATATTTCATATAAATTTTAAATGATAATTTTACAAAGGTATTTTGGACTGTCAAATCTGCAAATTTGCAATAGTTGCCTCAAGGTATCGGTTCTCCAACGGTATATTTCTTTGATATATGTTGCTTTGAAAATGTTCGAACAATACGCATGAAAGAAGAAAAAACATTGTCTGGAGATGAAATAAATTTATTTAAACCTTGACTTAATAAGTATTGTAGTTCACGATAGAAAATGGGAAAAAATCGTGTAATTTTGAAATTTGCAACAATTGATGTAAAGAGTCCTCTGAATATATGCTCTAAATTCCTTCGTTGATACAGGGTCCAGAAGTGTATGATAAAGGGGATTAAACGTAATTATTTTCCGGTTTATGTTGTATATTTCGGTTTTTAGGGTTTTGTAGTAAATACAAAACCCTTATGAAATCGGTCAAATGTCTGTCTGTCCGTCTGTCCATGGAATATCTCACGAACGGCTGAAGCTACATACATGAAATTTTGTAGGAATGTGTAGAATTACTATAATTTGCCGGAGAAAGCGAATCGTCGTAATAGGTCAACTTTAAGGGGAGGTCCCCATAGAGGGGAAATGAAGGTCGAAATTTTTTTTTCGTTTGGTACAGGCAAGTGGGGTATCGTAAGAAAGGTACCGTCGAGTACATTCCATTTTTGGAATTTTTTTCAAATTCGAAGAAACAGGAAAAGAGGGAGAGGGGAAAATATGTCATCCGAGTTTGTCCCCCCCCTTGCATTTCGAGACCGTTATACTTAGAAATATGAAAATTTGCAGAAAAGCGCCATTTTACTAGCGTAGAAAACCTAGATTTCTAAAATTTTGAAATTTCATCAGAAAAGGTTAATAATAGTACATTTCTATAGTTGCAGTTATCACACCCCTGCACCCCTTACGCGCATCCGAGGTAAAAAATATTGATGGCCAATGATAACCAATATCATAGGCAATAATACCTCTAAGTTTTATAACAATCACATAATATTTAATAATAGTACATTCATTTAAATTTTGAGATTTTGATGCCATTCATACAGAAAATGCACATAACATACTCGTACGAGTACTATTACTGTATACTTGAATATTGTTTATTGTTTTTCGTAAAGTGAATTGGAGTTAACCATTTCTGGAAGGGTGGAGATTGGTGGCATAGGAGTGGTAGGGGAGAGAAGTTTAAGAGGGGAGGTAGGTGGGTTGCTGCTTTAAGAGAGGTTCCCATAGAGGGGAAATTAAGGTCAACACTTTTTTTCATCTGATATAGGCAAGTGGGGTATCATGAGAAAGGTACTACAGAGTACATTCCATTTTTGGCGACTTCATCAAATTCGAAGAAAGGGGAAAAGAGGCAGAGGGGAAAATATGAGATCATATTGTAATTTGTCCCACCCCCCTTACCATTTCGAGACCGTTACACTTAGAAATATGAAAACATACAGGAAGATGGCTTTCAACTAGCACAGAAAACAAAAAAAATATTAGAATTTTGATATCTTCTCAAAATAGGTTAATAATAGTATATTTCTATAGTTACAGTTAGCACACCCCTGCATTTCTCAAACTCATCCGAGGTCGAAAATATTGATGGCCGACGATAATCAACACCATGTGCAATAATATCTCCAAATTTCGTAATAATCACGTAATATTTAATAGTAGTATATTCATTTAGATTTGGTCATTTTGATATCATCCATACAAAAAATGCACATAATAGGTCTCTTGTACTACATACTAGTACTACGAGTACAACATACTTGCATATTGTTTTCCGTAGAGCGAATTGGAGTTAACCATTTTCAAAAGGGTAATGATTGGTAGGAGAGGTGGGAGGAGGGGAAGGGGGGAAGGAGGGAGGGGGGGGGGGTATGCTCGTCTCTGACTCTATTCTCGATAATTATTCAAACAATTTATTCTCAATATTTTTTATGCAAACGTACAATTTGCAATATTGTCTTAACATGAATGGTTAAGCATCTCCAAGAGTAGGACAGTACATCTTCTATTGGCATGGGACACTACAAAACCCTCGGATTGCGGGCGTAGCCCTCTATTTTCCGGTTTCATTTAGTGTAGTCATCAGGTAAACAAATTCGAGTAGTTTTGAAATTTTGCAATATTAATAAAGGCAGTCTTCTGAATATATGTTCTAAAGTCTCCGTTGATAGAGGGTCCGGAAGCGTAGGAGAGGGAGGTCAAAAGTTTTTTTCTAGTTTTCATTGGTTTATGGCTTAGTATATAGTATAGTATACCATTTCATCGTTTAATGTATGTTATACCATTCTGTAGAAAATTTTACGTGCTTTAATTCGCTTTAGAACTTTTTTTGTAGTACTCATAATATTCGAAATATTCAAGGAAAAGTAGAAAAAACGACCCTCTATCAATGGAGACTTGGGAGCATATATTCAGAAGACTGCCTTTATTAATTCAGCAAAATTTCAAAACTACACGATTTTTTTACCAGTTATAAAATCGATGTCTAATGTCTGTTGAAGTAATTTTGTTTCATTAACAGACCATGCTTTTTCTCCTTTAATGCGTATTATTCGAAAATTTTCAAATCCAAATGTGTCAAAGAAATATACCGTTGGGAAACCAATACATTGTGGCAACTTTTGTCAAGTTTACAGTTTAGCCAGTTTGAAGAACCGCTGTAAAATTGGCATTGGAAATTTCGATGAAAAATCGATATTGAATTTTTTTTTAAAGTTCGAACAGTTGTAGTTTTGAAGTAGCGGTGAATTCCGCAACCGGTAAGAAGTCGTATTATACGAAATTTTATGTAGTTTCAGAAAGTGAGGTCAAATCTCGGATGAAATGATTGGGAGATTGAAAAATTTTGATTATGTTCGGCAAGTCAAGCTTTCTGACAAATTTTATTTGTCCGTTTTCATGTCAATTTTTCTCAAATAGACGGTACTATCTACTATTAAAGTATTTACCATCTGAAGCGAGACACCCTGCATACATACAGAGTAGACATTGTACCCAGGGAAGTATTCCGATTTAGGTCGGAATACAACCTCTGGTCGAATTACTTCCCCGATGGATTGAAGCATCTCCTGAAGAGTACAATTCATCGTGTGGACGAAATCAGTAGACAGGTGAAGTATTGACTTTATGCTGATTAATTTTTCATGGCAGTGGATAGCTAAGCCATGTGAGATTTTGGAAAAATGTTCCTTTATATTTTTTGATGAAAATTGCATGAGGGATCACGTGACAGTGCCCGTGTGCGGTCGTTACGTGGCACCCTGTATATATTATTAGGAGGAAATTTAATGTACTTTGATTCGGCCTTGTGACATTATTGATTGTATCCTAAGTTTTCTAAAAGCAAAGATAACTGAAAAAAAGGACCTTTGACTCCTCTCTCCCTTATATTTCCGGCCCACTCTCATCGGGGACTTTGGAACACATATTAAGAAGACCGTCTTCAACTATTGTGCTAAATTTCAAAACTAGACGATTTTTTCTCTAATCACGCTTTTCCGGCGTTCCTAGTCTTTACTAATAGTCTGGGAGCTAGCGACACTTTTCGTTATCAAATTTGTTACAACTTAAGTTATCATTTTATTGGTTGTAATAACATAGCTTATCAACAAAATAAGCTCCTGCCACTTCGACAATGGGACCACGCTTATCAGCAGAGTGTTTGCTCCTGTTTGTAAGTAAGATAAGTACTATCTTAAGTATTAAACTAATGGTGAAAAATTCAGCTTTTAACATTAAAGTCAGTTTTTTTTTACATGATTACGACGCAGGAGTACATTGTCCTACCAAACAAGTTGTTAATTACCTTGACTCCTCCAGGACATGGGCGCGTTAACATATTTTGCATTTATATTCCTTGTTGACGTTTCGATAGCATATCTACTTTCCAGACGTGCAGCATGTACCTCCTATCTGCGCCGTCTTTATACTGACAAGCTCGGAGCCCAGTAGGAGTTCTATTAGTATTTTTTTGCGCCGAGGATCGAACCTCCATTCTCTCGAAATCGTAGAGCATTGACCAAACGAACACGACCACCGGCCACGTCAATCATACCACACAAATGGCCGGAAGTCATTTTCATGCTTACTGAAATGTCAATAAACAATAGCTAAAGTTTTAGCTTTTAACATTTACCGTTACTTTTTTAACATAATTAACAATCTGCTGATAAGCGTTCATATGACATGAATAAATAAAAAAAAATGCATTTTAATAAATGTTTCCAAAAATAGTATCGCTAGTTCCCGGACTATCAACATACACTCTGTGACATTATTTCCATGTTAAATGTCAACATATTTTTTCAAGTGCAATTTCAGAAGCTTTTCACAAACGATTCTGGGTTATTTATTCATGTTAAATATCCCTCCTTTGTGGACAATAGTCAGTTTTATTGGAGATAAAATTTATCGGTTTGGGTTTTATTTTTCATGTTTAATTGAGAGAGTCCACATGAACAGCCACACCAAAAAATGGATTATCATAATTTTTTGCTCTCTAATTCATTCGTAGATCCGGAGCCGATGAATACTCGTCTATACTATCTACACGTCCCATTAAATTATTTCTGACAAATGAGAAAATAAATTAGCAAAATGATGGTCTTGCTTTATGTCGAGAAAAGATTTAGTTTTAGACTTTGCCTCACTTGAAACATATTTCGTTTCCTGCACTATATTTACATATTATATTGATTTAAATCCCGAGTATGTAGTAAAAGTTCTCCAGTCATTATTAACCCTCGAACTCTCGCGGGGCGTACATTTCTACTCAATTCACTTTTTAAAAAAAGTCACAAAACTGGTCAGTGGAGAGAGTTTTGATTTCAACCGTTCGGTTTTCGAGTTATTTCGAGTTTTTCGGCCCGAAGTCTTCTTGGAGTAAATTTTTTGTCAAATATTTGTAGAGAAAATAAATATTCATTTTCACGTCAGTTGCCTTTTTCTTCCTTTTTTAACAATAAAAGTTCAAAAACGATCATTATTTCGTTCCGCATTTTTATTTTATTATTTACTATTTTTTTCCTTTAATTTATATAATTAACTTGTTTCCCAACCTAACTCCATAAAAATAGGTCATGAAGTCAAAGACAAGCATTATTTTATCTCATTGAGTGAAAAATCTAAAGAATTATAACCACTTGTTGGAGTACTTGTAAGTAATTGCACTCCACGCGACTTTTGTTGTTCCAAAAGTCGCGCAAGTGATGAAGGGTTAAAAACCACACTCATATTTTTATACAAGTATGACTTTGATGGACGTATTCTTTTTTTTTTAGATTGGCCCATGAATCACAACATGTAAAACGACGTTTTTTTATATTCATAATAAAAAAGCATGGTCTATAAAAGGGTTGACTCGGGACAGTCAAGAGCATGAACAACACTCCCCTCTTCAAGTGCTACTAGACATCTTGACTACTTTCCAAATTCGCAACGATAAGGCTTGCATGCATTTGTGCATCCATATGAGCTCTTGTCTCGTCTAATTAATCCCAGTGCACTTTGCCAAAACGCTTATTTTTTCACAAAAAAGCATTGGAACAAGACGACAGAGGAAGCAGACTCTTTTTGAAACCAGGTCAAGCTTTATTGTCTGCCAACAGAAATTGAGTTCACCCCGTACCGAAATCCCAGCAGAGTGTCGTATGTCTGTTGACCCAGATTGGCTGAATGCTTAAATTGAATTGTCCATGAGACCAAGAATACAGGCACGTTGCAAGGATTTTTCTCAGAGCCACAACGGCGAAAATGAACAAAAAAGCAGCCTCCGAAGGACGGACAAACTCGAAGCCTAAATATGAAGAAATCCAAAATATAGCGCTAGTGAAACAACCCACTTAACATGAAATGGTCTCTGAAAATAATGGAAACAGAAGAGACACTTAAGCAGGAAGAAGTTACTACTGCAAGGCAATTTCACAACTACTACGAGTACTTGGTATGCTGCATTGCACAATTGGATTGTCTATTTACTATGCTGGTAGAGTTAAGGACGAGTGGTGGAATAGGCAGTATGTGCTTTCTACAGAACTGGAAACGTGCCCGGTGCCGATTTAAATAGTAATGGGGCAGATAAAAAAAATCCTAAGAATGGTCGAAGCTTCCTGTTTCCAGCTAACTAATGAAGAAAACGATTAAAGGGTTTTAAATTTGACTATTGTTCTCAGATTTGTTGTGTTTCAGTTCGTTTTGCGTAAATGTTAGCTAGTGCTACAAGTGCAACTGAAATCAAACGAATTTTATTAAACTGTAAACATTATTTATCAGCGCTCACACATATTTGCATGCGGTAATACTGGATGTGGATGGACTCAAAACTAAAAATCTGAAACACCCATGGGGGTGCTTTCCCCTCCAGTAAAATAACTGTCCGAGAGCTCGTTGGGAGAGCTCAGTATATGCGGATGCCGCGCAGCTTCCAAAATTGGAGGACGCGGTCACGTGACCGAGATAATTGGAGGATAACGATCCAGGTGGCCAAGGTCCGACGTCGGGCTGTCGCGCCACGATGATGATAAACATAAGGTGGTTCATTTTCACTGTAACTCACTGTAGTTGAGATAGACACGGCTACATGTATTAGTTCGTCATTTGAATAAATGTGTAAGTTTATAGCTTCAATCCGCGTGTTTTCATTTCAACACACAACAAACAGTGGCACAAACCATGACCAACGCCATCTAGATAGACAGGCCTGCGCTCAGCTGATCGTGTACGTCATTATTTCCTTCGCCAAGGCAGTGACTGCACACGACGATGTCCCCGGCACGACATATGTTTACAATTGGAATTGCGTCAGACCGCATTTTAGTCCTCTAAAACACACTTTCTGGACACTTGCAGCAATTTGGTCGAAGCCGCAGCCCCGGGGATCAGTCGCAGAGTATCGTAGAACAGTTCACACTTGACATAATACATCTTTTGACCGCACAACACACTTTCATCGCGCACGTGTTTGTTTTCTCGGATCACTAGATGAAATTTTACTAACAAATGAAAACTGAACGCGGAAAACGAAAACTAAACATGGAATGCACAAATACCGGGGACTCGCCGCCATAAGTCGCAAACCACTGGATTGTGGATACGATGGCGTCATCAAAGGAAATAATTGCGTAATTTAGCCGTCCAAATCAGCTGAGCGCAGGCTTGTATATCTAGATGGCGCTGGCACAAGCCACATCTAGACTCAAGCATCACAGAGTGGCGACCAAGAGCTCAAGGCTACGAAGGGCGTCCTTAGTTACATTTACTCAAATATTTTTTCATCCAGAATATGTTTGAATTTAATTTTACAGTTGGTTTTTATATAATATTTCTTCCTGACATCTGGCAACAGCTGATTCACGGTTCATAGTTTTAAGTTTTGACGCTTCTTGTTCTGGAACTGTTCTGGGTAGTTTTTTAGGTACTTTATTGTTCCGTCCATTTTGGTTGCGCAAAAAACACGTCCAAAGTAATTCTAGAAGCCGGGGATTACGGCAATACGGAGTCGATTGGATGCAGTCGAAATGTCTGCAATATTGCACATGGGTCATGGTGGCCTCGATAGCTTGGCTGCATTTTACGTTGTACCAGTCCTTTCCCGTTGAAATTCAGAGAATTCTGTGTTGACTGAAATGTTGTTGCAATTGACGTGACATATGGGATATGGCTATGGAACACAGCGAGAGATGTTTTGTTTGTTTCGCTACAAGTTCACACTCGCCTTGCATCGCCCAAGACTCATCACAGCACCCATTTTCGCAGAATTTGTTTTGATATTGCAAAATGAACTCTAAGTCTCCAAATCTGGCACTATGCAAATCTAAAGGGGAGACATGACTCCACCGAGAATACATTGTGTTGACAACAATTTTGCGTATGGGATGGCATTCTGTTTCTTATTTTGTTTGAATTTACGTTACGGCTCTTGCATTTTGTTTTGGTTTCCCTATATGTATCGTGTGACACTATGTGGCACGGTAGCAGCACAACCGAGTTTGTTGAACCTCTTGCATTATGGTCATTGGTCAAGATGAGAATTAGAATGTGAGTGAAGAAATGCGGAGCATCGTATAGTCACCGTCTTTGGTTACAATAGTTCGAAAAATGATACCCATCATGTCATAGTTGCAATAACAGGAAGTTGGCGTTCCAGTTTCAAAGTTTTAGCATCTTTCACGACACGTTTTCTAGAGGAGATGGATTAGGCGTCCGTCGAAGAAAAGGTTACGATTTTGAATTATTCATTATTATGCGCTTTTTCCAGCGTTGTTTTCAGTGCCTTTCAGTGCAACCTGAAAAAGTCCGACGTGTGCAATGGCAAATGGCCGTATGATGGTTCTGTATATGCGAAGCGTCGTGTTTCTGTGCTTCGATGCTTCGATTTCATTATGGGGAGGAACTGGAAAAAAATCTTATCCGTCGCTTGATTTCGTCAGTTTCGTTGGCGTCCTTTGACATGCTGCTTGCTACCCAGGTATGTGAAGTCGTCTACGAACTCGATGCTGAGAGCTGAGGTCCCCTACGTGAATGTTCGATTGTGCTGGCGTCCTGGTTCTTGATTGCATCATTATTTTTGTTTTGTCCTCGTTGATCCGTAGTCCTACTTCTGCAAAAGTTCTTCTGTGTCGGTTAGTTTTTGGGACATGATATTGATGTCGTCTGCGTACGCTATCAATTGTGTCGACTTGGTGAGTAGCGTTCCGCTGGTGTCCGTATCCATTACCCGAATGGCGTATTCAAGTGCTAGGTTGAGAGTGTCGGCGCCAGTCCGTTGCCCTGCTTCAAACCAGCACGTGTTGGCCTGTGAGACGGAATTGGTCATCGTCATCTTTCTTAGTCGTACTAGTTTTGCGGGGACACCAAATTGCAGCATGATGTTGTACAGTAAAAAACTGATCGGTTGTGGAGCGACCACGTCTGAAACCGCCTTGATACTGGCAAATGATTCGTTCGGCGTACGGTTTTATTCTATTCTCCAGAATTTTCGTTAATATTTTGTAGGACGTACACACTAAGGGACGACCGGTAGCGCAGCCTCATATTTGATTACCGGCGTTTCGGGTTCGAATCCCTTCCACGACGACGTTCGTGGCTATGGATGTGCAGGAGGTGCATGCTGGCAACTGCATTTTTCGAAACCAGTTTATGCCGTCGAAACGCCGAAATGCCTCTGTAATTCTCACACCGAAGTTTTTCTCCCTTTTTGTGGCTGAGACAGATGATGCTTCTGGGCCAATCGTCTGGGATCGCCTCGTCCTCCCAGATTCGCAGAAGTAGTTGTGTATGGCATTTAATAAACCCCTACCGGATTTTAGCAGCTTAGCTGGAATCTCGACAGGGCCCGGCGCTTTATTTGGTTTGAGTAACCGCAAGGCGATATCAACTTCGACTACTGTCGGAGGTTATGTAGTGGGGCCATGATCAATAATAACGCCATCGGTTTGGGCTTCTTGTACGGGGACGTTAGATGTTGGATTCAGAAGCTCTTCAAAATAGGACACCCCTCGTTTGTTGATGTTATCGATGTCGCTGATGATGTTTCCATCCCTGTCCTTAAAGAGGCTGGTCGTGGGTCAATAGCCGTTCTTAATTGTATGATATTTAGTAGTCTATACGCTTGTATGATGTTTCTACTAGCTAAGTTTTCATTAATGTTCAGTATTTTCGTTTCTTACGTTTAATTATTCTCTTCGTATTTTTCTTTTTTGGCTCTAGTTGCACGTTGAACGTTATAGTGCACACCGAAAGATCTGCTTCGTTGGAGATAAATTTTTCCAATCCAGATCAATGTGTAGATACCTTGAAAGCGCGTAGACCATGTGCATTTGCATGGGACCAGCCTAAAGTACCGATCCTCATTCACCACTTTTTGTGTAATATAAAAGCGGAGCACACAAAGAAAAAAAGTAAAATTTCATTCTTTTTACACCGTTCTATTTATAGCCACTATTTCTTGCCATGATTGTGTTTGCCGCTTAACAGCTCTTTTATGAGACTCACCTGAATCGTTTTCAACAAAATGCCACCTACGTATTCCGTTCTTTTTAGAACAAGTAACAGCTTTGTCAGAAACACAATTGTGGCAGTTGGCAGTGTGAATGGGAGAACGAGCAACAGGTCTTTAGGTAGAGCGAGTTAGATTGATTGCAGCAAACATTTGCGTCCATCTGATTTAGGCATATGTCATCCCATTAAGGACGTCAAGAACATTTCATTTGTGGTATTCTCTTCTAATTCAAAAAGTCCACAGCAGAGCGTGGGTAGAGTAAGTAAAACAAGATATGATAACCTTCACGCTGCGAATGTGAATCGACTCATCTCGTCATATTGACTAAGAATAATAACCAATATACTTTACATGGTCGCAGATGCTTCCTTCTGTGCGTTGCAAACTTCAAGACAAAGTTACCTCGTATACTCTTCACGAGATAACTTTGTCTTGAAATGTCTCTGCAGTGATTTTGACCGAATTTGATAAACTTATCAATTACAATCTGTAAGGCAGCTATTAGATGGCGCGACTGTAAACTTGCAAACCGCGGCGGCTGCCGCTAGTTGCCTTTATAAAGAGCGATGTGCCAGCCTGCTCGTGAAATCTCTTTTTAAACGCTGCCTAAAAATAATAATACATATATTGTTGATGCTTAAGTACAAGAACCAGAAATGAGAAGAACAATCACAATAATCAGCAGGATGAAGCTTCGAAGTTAACATAATATACGAGTGCATGCACTATCTGTGGGTACTATTAGAATTCCCACAGCGTTTCAAGCTTATCGGTAAAAGACGGCTCTACGGATAGGAGGTGTATGCTAACAACTGCACCTTCCGAAATGGTTTGTATTGGAACAACGAAGGGGTCTGCAAGCAGGGTCTTTGATTTTAGTGGTCCTTGACCCATCAATGCTTAACGTTCTTATCTTTTGTACGGCAAGCTCATTCTGCCTGACTCTTGAGCCCAGTGATGTAGAATTCCACCCAAGGTATCATATGCGTAAACGAATCCAATTTTGTTGCCTTCGTACGATATGAGTACGTATACAAATAACGAATTGTATAAGAAGACCAATTCAGATATACGAGAATAATGTGGAAATATATAATGTTATCTAATACGTTTATACGACTATCATTTGCAAAGTCAAACATCAACAACGTTAAGTTCCGTTTGCGTGCATTATTATAGCTTTCGTGTGGTATTTGACTCGTTACGCTACGCTTCAGAATTAAGAATGTAGGACAGAAAAAAATATCCCAGACTAATAATATTTTATGGTAAATGTCTGAACTCTACAGGCCGTTCAAAAACGCAATGCCACAAACATAGAATCCAGAATGCACGAATCGAGTATATAGGTATTAAAGTTTCAGTCACCACAGACATTCAAACATGCTTCACAAGTTTGTTTGATTAATCATACAGCTCAAGCATACGTGAACATGTGTATGAGGATTTTCTTATTTTCTTCATGTCGCTTGAAAACTCGTCAAGCATGCTTGAACGTCTGTAGAATCCTGATGGATGATCCTTTGATTGTTTGATTGATTGTTTGCTGCTTTTAGAGAAGGTAGTTTTGATTTTATACCGCACGTAGAAAAGTCTAGTCATAAAGTTTGCAACGCATAGCAGGAAGTATGTCCAACCATATAAAGTACCTATACATATTGTTCTCCTTGGTTATGCGAGAGAAGATTTAGCTATGTCCGTCTATTTCAATGTAAACTGCTTTCTCAATTTTATCAAGGTGAATCTTTACACTATTTTTTTTCTCTTTGAACGCTGTATGTATAGTATATGTGTCTCGGAACTACCAGAATCAGACTACTACATCATAAAGCTGCCAAAAGAAAGATGTTGTTGTGCTTTCATTGCTAGATAGATACGTTTACCAAATTCCATATTATTTACTCATATCATATCAGTCTAACCACATTCGTAAATTTAATTGAAATCGGCCCACTATTACATATACAGGAACAGTGGAATCGGAACAAGCTTTGCTGCTAATTTCAAAGTAGCATATGCAGGATGGATCCAAATTGGTGTACATAGTCTTCACCACACGATTTGCAAAAATATTATTAACAAATTTTGCAATATATAAACCCATTAACTACTGTAGGCATTTTAATTGTTATTGTTCTAAAAGCAAGCTAACCGCAGAATGATCATATTTATTCATGAAATAGCTGTGCCGAGGGCCAGCTTGTTTTATTTGCATCAATGTAACCCAAACAGGACAACCACCAGGCTAATTCACTCTACACTGGTAAATGGAGCAATAAAAAAGAAGATTTATTAATGTTTGTCACATACCGGCCTTATAAACACAAGCAAGCAATTCTCCATAATCTTTTCTCGCTTGCCCTAGCCAACACGAAAAAAGACACACCTATTGGCTAGACGCATTATCTGTATGTATAGAAAATAGGACTTGGATGAAAATAATGTCTGCAAATGAACAGCCACAAATTTTCCCACAATCTTTAGCCGACGATCAAGGAATGAATATAAATTTTCGGGTCTGTCCACAGGATTTTAGCATTAAAACGATTTGGTGAAAATATTGCACAAATCTAACCAAAAGAGAATCGAAAAACTTAATAGGAGAAAAGGTGATTTTTATTGTGACTCCACGGCTGGAAGGTAGATATAGTACCATTTCGCGTTTAAGGCTGGTACCAACCTCTTCGTGCGAAAATGTTGCACTTATCTCTCCCACGAAAAAGTGACAGTGTAGACTTGCACACATCGCATATCTGCGGCGCTCTACACCACGTATGAATTTCCCCTTCTCAGTCAAAAGAGAGCGATCACGACTGTAATGACCGGTTTCCACACGAAATAAAGTGCAAAGTTATTGTTTTCGCGTGAAATTTGCCCACAACAGTGTGGAGACTTTCATCTGTGTATGAGATTTTCGTGCGAAGAACTGAGTACCGAGAAGAGCGAAAATTTTCGTGTGAACCGGTCTTTTTACAGTTTTTGCATAGAATTTCGCATGAAAGATTCAAAAAACTGTGGAATGGGAACAGTTACATGCATATAGAATAAATACCGGGGTGAAATTGAATATGAACAATTTCGTCAACCAAAATTGTCAGGTATATTCATCGAATTACCGCAGCCGCTTTGCATGCTATTATCTAATCATTATTTGAATTTATCCGAAATTTTAGAGCTTCTATTATTTCAGTTGCTAAAAGAAACCTCTCCTATCATTCAATGTCAATTTTATAATCAGAAAACCCCCTTTGTTGGAACTCGTAAAATCATAAATGTACCCGTAAATGAATGATTTAACTTGTTTTATAAAGTCTACGAAATCATACAGCTCTTCATCTGGCACTTCGGTTCCGGCAACTCAATGCCACATTAACAAAACCGCAGGACTTGGGGATTCAATGATTTACCTCAATGTCCAAGAGGGCAGACTAGGGATTTTCCCTTCTATTGCCATTGCTCCATTTTCCATGTAATCCCTTCACAAAATAAGGATAAAAACAGATGGACTTTTAAACGTGTGAATGTCCCATTTATGTATGGTTCGATCTGTAAGCAGACCGTGCTCAAGAGGCTTCTGTACGGATATACATATTAGAAACACTATTAGAGATATTTCATTTCAGAAGTAAATTCCAGTAAATATTAACACACTGTGGTCCTAACCAGATTGAACGCAGAATGCAGCAGCAGCGGCAGAAGCAACAACAACAACAGGTAGATCTGTCGCGGTGACACAGCGGCGATGACAGATCTACCTGTTGTTGTTATTGCTTCTGCCGCTGCTGCTGCATTCTGCGTTCAATCTGGTTAGGGCCTGAGGCGCAGATACAGTCTGCGTATGCAATGACATTTTTTTTCGCGGTCACAGAGCAACAAAATCTGAAACATGTTTATCTTCTGATCCAAATCCAGGTTCGTGGATCATTTCTGTCTTAGAAACATTTTGATATATCAGCTGTCAGTTTTGAAGTTTCTATCAAACCGAGCAGTTAATAGATGACGACATTCGAATCGAATTTGTTATCTGCGAATATTGCGACTTCCACAAATTCACAAAAAAGATGGTTACCACACAATTGACACACGACAGCAAGTGACTACTGACCACCGCACAGTTGAAACACACCACACCAACTGACAACACGTTCGCAGGTATCAGCTGTGAGTTGTCAGATTCGTTTTGGGAACATATTTCGCTAATTGAACGAAAAAACATTATGATCCGAAAAATGACGTAAGTTGGAAACATGATCAACTTGATCGGAATCGTACCGGAAAGTGAAATCAGAAAGCCGTTTTATCGTATCAACACGCTCAATGTAAGTATAATGCATCGTTAGCACTGGCGAGTGTACTTACTTGCCAGTGGGTTGAGGCAAATTCCCTGCAAGTACTATAACTACTGTGTGTTGTGTCAGTACGAGTGCGTACATACCGTATCTGCGCGGGTTTTCAATCTGAAGTCCACTAGCAATTAATCTGCGTGAGAGGTGAGTTCCATTCCAGTACCAGTGACATAGGCTGATCAGGCTAGTCGTTGAATTTATTCAACTTCCTTCTGCAGCACGTGAGCTATCCAGCAGAAACAATCTTATGAGACAATATTTTACAGAATTTGGGAAATATATGAAGTACATTTGAATTTCTGAAAATGCAGAATAATAAATCATGATTTCTTGCTAAACATATTGTTTGATTCCCTCTAAGCGAAAGGTTACTTTTATAACAAGAATATGGCATCTTCCAAAGGTGTGATGTGTGTAGATATCATCAATGTCGAACATGCTTTGCCCTAAGGAATTTAGAAATTCCTTCAATAAAAACCAATGACTTCTGGAATGATCCCAAACTACGACAAGCACATTGTTTTTTGCTTCTCTTTTTAGTTTGGTCCTTTGGATTCCACTGCGTTACTTCTCCTTAGGGGTCCGTTCCCGTTGTTCTTGGATGCAGAAGCATTCAATGTTTTACCATTTCAATATTTTCAACTTTATTCCGGTAATTCTGTGGCAGCGATGGTATTTTCGAGCCTTAAGCCTACGGTTAGACCAACGATTCGTGGTGTAGAGAGTGTGTGAGTGTGCTGGTTGGATAGAAATGGCTAGACACTCTAATAAATTGGCGAAAGTTATTCACAATCGTAAACTGTCTCCGAGATGACATTGGAACTTGTCTATGGGCAGTCTGCAGAGCTTCCTATATGGTATCATATAAAGTAGAGTGAAGATTGGATTTATAGTCAAGTTTCGATAAGACGAAAGCAATTTAAGGGAGTAGGTAATGCAACTGGGAAATTACATGAAGGCGAGATGCGAGTTAACTGGTTATGGTTGAAATGTTTATAAATAATATAATGAATACATTGACTATCGAAAGAATTTTGAGGGAAATTTTATAAGCAATGAATGACCTGGCACGACAATTACCGCGGTGCGTGGAAGTTTTCAACGAGTATAACTTCACGCGAAATACCAGTTAAATTAACCAATGAATATGGTCTAGAGTCACCATTATCCATTGGGCTTCTTAACAGCCGGAACTTTTCATAGCAGCCTTAATAACGGTGCTGATGATATCAAAAGGTATGTTATTCCATTGTCGATAATGGTCTCCAGTAGCTCTCTTGAAAGTGTAGTCAACTCTCCAATCTCTAATCTGGTCTTTTACAACACGTGCTCTGTGTCTGGGGAATATGCAGGCCTCACCACACATACAACTGCCAGTAAAAAATAAAGGTAAAGGTACCACTTCAAATGTTAGTGTCACCACAGACTATCGAACTCGAACTCGGACACGAACCTGGTACAAGTGGACCGGTTTTCTTCACATTTATGTGAAGTGTGTGTGTATGTCAGAGGACATCTGTACCAGGTTCGTGTTCGAGTTCGACAGTCTGTGGTGACACTTAGATAGATGTGCATATTTTCACTTTCATAGGAACGTACGGAATTTTTTTTTCCTTTACCACGTTCCAATGAAATTGAGGCGAGTTGCTAACCATGTGTGGTGAGATTTAGGAAAACTAACTCAGTTTAGTTCTATAGATGACCACATTCTAGCAGTGCAGGCCAGTAGCAGGGCAGTTGAGAGAAAGAAAATCCGGGCCCGGGACTCAACTTTTATGGGGCCCATAAGGAATAATGGCAACGCCAAATAAAATCGCTTTGGAAACACTTGTATTATCGCCACGGTCAATTCCAGGCTTAATAATATAAGAAAAATAATATGTAATACATATTAGTTACGAATCATTTTGATTTCATAAATACCATATTGTAGTTAATTTATGAAATGTGTTCTGATAAAAATAATTTTTTTTTTTTTTTTTTTTATTTAATTTTTTTTTTTTTTTTTTAATTTTCGGGCCCCTTAAAAACCACGGGCCCGGTGCGATTCGCCGCTTCCGCGTCAACAATTCCCATGTGGCTTAGTTGACGTTTCGTTAGCATATAAATTAGTTTCGGACGACACATGTGGCTAGCATGTATCTCCTGCCCACCTAGCCGCCTGCCTAGGACAAGTCGGGAAAAGTTGTGGCTTATTGGTACGCCCCACACCACAGGCAGAGCACAACGTCTATGGTCATGACGCGACCTGGACGGGACTCGAACCCGTGACTAACCGGTATGCTGTGACATCAGACTGACGCCTCAACGCACTGAGCTACCGGTCGCCCCGGCCGATCATACAGTGACTAAATGTCCATTTTCTCATATTCCCTTTTGCTGTTCTGTATTGTTTCTTTCTATTCTGTTCAGGCTACAAATGAACGCATTATGACATATAAAAAATGTATAAATACATATCTGGTTTTAGCCAATTCATATTCCATACATACGTCAAAGAATTTGAACTCACTCATAGAAGACTGATTATCAGATTCCTTACTAATTTCAAAGTTATTTATAAATTTATATTTTGGGTACAGAAAACAACTTGGTTCATTGATGCGCTATGAAAGTATCTCCCAGCTTCTCTTCTCCGCTGTCAACACATCGTTTGTCATTCACACGAAAGTTAAGGAGGGCAAATAAATTTGTGTCATACGAGAAGAGCATGAATCGCGTAAACTCATATCCCGAAAAGCCGCATGCTCAGGAACATCTTACTATATAGTAGATGTAGAGAGAAATACTGTACGTAGTACATTTGTGTAATATTCTGTTTAAATGTATAAAGGTATACTCATAATAGCCGTCTTTCATTGTGCAATGGAACAGAACAAGTGCCCATATTACACTAACAGCATTGTCCCACATAGTTTTGGACAGAGCGTTGGTGCAGAAAACCTGTTCTATAAGCTACTTTTCAGGTTGACATAATCAAAACTCGTTCTAACCTATACCCCTATAAAAAAAAACATCATTTCAGGCAGATAATGCAGTATTTCCATTGAATAAACACAATAAACACAAGCTAACACACAAAGCATTGGTTTCATAACCCCAATTCACATGGCACGTTTATTTCCTAGAGTTCACTTCATTTCCAAGAATATGCTGATGTCAACACCATAGGGTTAAAGAAGCCTTCAATAACACTTTAGTGCCTTCATCAGACGACACCCGTATTTCCTAGATTTCACTTCATGTTCAAGAATGTGCTCATGTCAACACCATAGGGTTAAAGAAGCCTTCAATAACACTTTAGTGCCTTCATCAGACGACACCCGTATTTCCTAGATTTCACTTCATGTTCAAGAATGTGCTCATGTCAACACCATAGGGTTAAACGTAGCTCGGTAGCGTCGAAAAGTCCCTTGTATACAAGAAGTACAAGCTAGTTGCGTCCCTGGATATTAAGGGTACCTTTAATAACATAAAAATCTGTGGCTATCACGGACGCACTTGTCAACCTAAGTGTACATGGATCTATCTGCAAGCTCATCGATTCGTTGCTCAATTCAAAGAGGATCTGCACAAATCTAGGCACTTCGTCCGCGCGTAGACATGCCTACAGGGCACTCCTCAAGGTGGAGTCCTCTCTCCTCTTTTATGGAATTTGGCGGTCAATAGACTGCTTATAGAATTGGAACGGTTAGGTTGTAAACCCATTGCATATGCCGATGATATCGCAATCGTCATCTCGGTTAAATTCCCAGATGCCCTTAGTGAGGGCCCTGAGAGTTTACGTGGGCGAGTGAAGTTGGGGTTAAAGTAAATCCAACCAAAACTGAGCTTGTTCTTTTCACCATGAGGGAGATTGTCCCTTCGTTCAAGCCGCCGTTGTTGGATAGCATTATGCTTATCTTCGCTGACAAAGCCAAATTTCTTGGGCTTATTCTAGAAAGGAAATTGTGCTGGAAGCCCTATATACTCGTATAGAAGGGCAATAGGTAGGGAATGGGGCCTACAAGCGAGAGTGGTTTACATGCTGTATGTGTCGGTCTTGAGCCCCATTTTTATGTATAGGACAGTGACATGGTGGAGGGCACTTAAAATCGCATCCGCATGCTGAATCTCACTTCGCTGGACATACTTGCCGAGCATCTTGCTGTCAACGTGGCCATTCGTCTTCTTAAAACAAGTCAATGGACCCCGTCCATCAATGAACATTCGGATATTTTGAATAGTTTAGATGTTCCTGAAACTGGACTATACCTCACCCAAACTGGAGTTTGACGAAAACTTCTGTCGCCTAATCCCTTCTTGAGGAGTGGGTGGATAGTATTGCTTTAGGTACTAACGTTGTAAGCATTTTTACGGTCGGCTCCAAGAGCGTGTAATGAACCATATTCTGGTTTGGATGTGTTGCCCCACCGGCAGATCGATGGCAGGACCTGATGAGTAATGATCTGTCGGTGGTACGAAACCAGAGGCCGATGGTCCCATTACACCTGGACCCCGATGCGAGCGCGAGGGCAAGTGAGCCCCCCGCCAACCATTCCATCCTTACTGCACCATTTTTTTTCATTATTCCCCATTTTGCCTCCCATGTTTGTGTTGTCTTCCCCATGCCTATGCATTTTTCTTAATACGTAAAGTACAGTGGCAGCTTGCGGCGAAAGTCCCGGCAACGTCCCCCAAACTGAGCTACAGCAAGCCTAGGTCGCCGCTTAGCACTTTAAGGGGTCTTTTTATTCGTCAGATGGCACAGCCTGACCTTCACTGTCATTATGCTACCTTAGGCTCCGTCCGCACGGACATCTTCGGATGCCCACTAATCCGTCCGTTATAAGCGTTGAAGGGGTCGGGGCGGGTATCTACTCTACTGTCCTTCCGTCTACCTAACTACTGCAGTGCTTTCCAGGCGGAGGTGACTGCTATTCACGAAGCCATTTCATGGCTGGGTCGTAATGTAATTATGTTCAGGAATGTAATTATTTACAGTGATAGTCTATCGGTAATAAAATCGCTTGATTCTGCTGTGACTAACTCGAAGGCACTTGCTGAATGCCGTATCTCGATCCAATAGTTGAGTAGCTTTCTCAATATTACTATTTGTTGGATTCCGGGTCACAGTGGCATAGCGCGTCAACTGTTCCATGTAGCCCAGTTGACGTTGCCCCACAGTGGCTATTTCGGTAACCGTAAGGCGGATGAACTTGCTCGTGAGGGGACCAATAACGAGGTCGGCGACAGTTTTCGGAATGTTAGTATCCCTATGAACACCTGCAAACTGACAATAAGGTCCAATGCGAAAGTGAGGACTAACATCAGATGGCGTGATGGCTTAACATGTCACGCGGACAGGAAAATTTGGCCAGTACTAAGCCCTGGCCGCTCTACAGGATTGCTTATGATGGACAGGAAGTGTATTAGTAATGTTGTAGGGGTGACTAGTGATAGTCATTGCCTCATTAGGGAGCATGCCAGGAGACTTCGTGTGCAGCACAATGCTTACTGCAAAAGCTGTGGAAACGAGGATGAGGAGGAGTGTTCCTTTCACTTGATCTGCTCTACTCTTGGTGGTAGTAGGAAGTCCATCCTGGGGTCCTACTACTTCACTGACCTCGATGATTTAAAGGATGTGAGCGTCGGACAGATTAATCCATTCATCATTCGCTTCGGATGGTTCGGGGAGTAAGTACTGACGGAAACGCGCCTAATAGTGGATTTTTGATCGAATCGTTAAATAATGTTAATTTTGAATGCTCTTAACAATTTGTAGTTGGGAACCTTTAGTACATACTTCACCTTGCAATATATTTTATAATAATATGTTCGTTCATATATTTTTTTCTGTGCCGCGGTAACTTTCAGGTTTATTATTTATATATACTATACAGTACATCTGTGCAGATACCATTGCAATCAATGTCTATCTGAGTGCGAGAGTGCATACAAAACAATCTGAACGCGAATTGCCCTTAAGAAAGTGCACTGAATTATCTTCTACGTTGGTCGGTCGGTAGTCGTCTAGACTGGAGACAAACAAGTTGGGTTGCGATGAAAGTGCATTGGCCAACAAACAAGAGATGACGTTACCGTCGTAGAGTAGCAAAAGAGGCCAACCATCGTTGCCGCTAGCTAGTCGCAGCTATAGAAAGAGCATCTTTGTCACATTAGCACAGAATGCAGTTTCGTGTTACTGACTTCTGTAGACGGTAGACAACGACAAATGTACAACCGTCAACCAGCCCCAACTGAAGCCACTACTGTAGTTACCACATATTCGGATTCAGTTCGTTATCAATGCCTTGACTAAAGATGATTTATGCCGAGATAAAAGACATTAGTGTTACCACCACACAATAGTATATTGTGGCGACAGTAAACTTCCTTAAGGACAAAATTCAAAATGCATCGATTTTTTAAGATTAGGTGCGTTTTCTCGTGCATCTATTGTGCGGTGAATTTCAGAAGTATTAATTTACCTTTTGGATCAAAAAGTTCATTATTCAGCTGCCGGTGTTAAAGCGATCTTAATTTTTTATGTGTATGTGTTTTTATTTTATTTTATTTATGTGCTCGTTATTTTAACCTGCACCGACTTACACATAAAAAATTAAGATCGTTTTAACACCAGTAGCTGGCCATCGTTGACCATCAATACTTTTGGCCTCGGATGTGTTTGAGGGATGCAACGGTGTGCTAACTGCAACTATAGAAATATACTATTATTAACCTATTTTGACAAGATATCAATTTTCCATTATTTTTAGCTTTCTATACTAGTCGGAAGCCATCTTTCTGTAAGTTTTCATATTTCTAAGTGTAACGGTCTAGAAATGCAAAGGGGGTGGGACAAGTTATGCTCTCATATTTTCCCCTCTACCTCTTTTCCCCTTTTTTCAAATTTGATGAAAATGCCAAAAATGGAATGTACTCGGTGTTACCTTTCTCATGATACCCCACTTGCCTATACCAGATGAAAAAAATTGTTGGACCTTCATTTTCCCTCTATGCGGACCTCCCCTTAAAGTCAGCCTATTACGACGCATCGCTTTCTCCGGCGAATTATAATAATTCTACATATTTCCACAAAATTTCAGATATGTCTTCAGCAGTTCGTGAGATATTCTATGGACAGACGGACGGACCGACGGACGGACGGTCAAATGTCGACCGATTTCGTAAGGGTTTTGTTTTCACTACTATACTAGAAACCCTAAAACACCAACCGGAGTTTTAATCATCTAATCTAATGAGTGGTGTAAATATTTATATAATACGAGTGTAAGGTGAGAAGTTCTCGGCCTGACAATGAAAGAATGCGATTTTCAGTTAAAAAATGATTTTATTTTTCTAGACAATATCCCTTGACTTCAACCACTTCGTCCAACATTTCTGCAACATCAGTATTCCTTCCCGGAAGTGAGAGACGGAAAGTTTGTGAAAATATTCATCTACGGTCCTCTCAACTTCTTCATCGGATGCGAAACGCTTCCCAGAAACAAATTTCTTCAAGTTTGGGAAGAGATGGAAGTCCGAGGGTGTCAAATCAGGAGAATAGGGGTGATGGTCTCGCGAATTTTGGCATTCAGCTGGTCAAGAAGTTTGGAGTAATATTCGCCTGTTATTGTTTTGCCTTTTTTAAGGTAATCAATTAATAGGATCTCTTTCGCATCACAAAACACGCTGGCCATAACCATTCGCTCTCTTTGGCGCTGAACCACCGGCTTTCACCCACGGCTTCGACTGCTGTTTCGTTTCCGGCGTGTAGTGGTGGATCCACAAAATCGGTCGGATCCCGATTATATCGGTGCAAAGATTGCTGCGAAAATCGTTTGCGCATTTGCTTTTAATCGGCATTCAGCAAATGCGGCACCCATCTTGCGCACAGCTTTCGCATCTCTAGTTATTTGTGCAAGATGTTTCGCACCCTTTCTTCCGATATCCCCACAGCCTCAGCAATATCACCCACTTTCATTCGTCTATCGTCCAAAACGATATCATGCACCTTTTCGATGGTTTCCGGTGTGGTTGCAGTTTTTGGCCGTCCTTCACGTGGGTCATCTTCGAGGGTCGTGCAACCACGTTTAAATTCAGCTGCCCATTTTTTAGCGGTTGACATCGAAGGAGCAGAGTCCCCGTAAATTTTTTTTAACTTCGGATGAATTTCCTTAGGGGTTAATCCATCCAAAACGAAGAATTTTATGACCGCACGATATTCAAGTTTCTCCATTTCAATGAAAAACACGTAAGGTGTCTACTGCAAAAATTCGTGTAAACAAACTACTTGAGAGAACAAGTTGAAACTTGTCATACGAACTAATGACACGTGCATTCAGGCAGGAAACATACATTTTTGCTGATTGTAACGGTATTTCTGTGTCAGGGCGAGAACTTTACGTATTAGGTCAATTCCTCTTTCGGAACACATACTCGTATCAGCATATTAGTGATGTATTATTATTATATTCCATCCGTTCCAATCCTGTTTTGACGACAGAAAAAACGGCTGTTTTTTGCCGTATAGATAATTTGTTTTACCCGTTTTTATGGATAATATTTCATCTATTCGGGATATTGTGAAATTATTAATATTTATTTTTATTGTGTGAATGCAAACAACAAATTACATCATTCTGCCCGGCTGACACGCTATGCAACACTAGGCGTTAAGGCAAAGTAGTATTCTGCCGGTAAGATTCAACCTCGACCGGAATAAAGACGTAATTTTCGCAATAGGTAAATGATACGAAAACATCGATTTTCAACTAGGATTCTTAAATATGGCATTGGTGATGGTGTTGAAAGTGGATATAGATTTGGATCTGGAACAGTCTTTTTTTAATTTCTCCTCCAAACACTTTTCCTTCCGATAAAAAATTACGGCAAATTTTTGGAACATCCCCCTTCGGATCTGAAAAGTATTCTGATCCAAAAATTGACAGTTGGCGGTACATATTTTACCGGAGGGGAAAGTATATGGAAGGGAAATCGAAGAAGTCTGTGCAAGATCCGGCTTTCAGGACCGTGACCAATGTGATCACTCGAGGCTGGGTATGGGTTAAAGATGCGGCATTGGTGATAATTTTTATTTTATAAAATCATTGATGGTTTCATATCGTTTTTCATTAAATTCACTAGCGCGTTTCTTTTGGTCAGACGATCTCGTTATCAAACAGACTACTGAGAATACTTCCTAGTGCTCAAGGTTGAAAAAATGCTCATACCCAGTTAAAAAAAAAAAAAATAATACTTAGTTGATATTTAGGAGTCGTATTTGTTAGTATTAGAATAAGTAGTTTTTTTTTAGTTTTTCTATAGAAAGTTTTCATATTCTTGCTATACAACAACTAGCTAATAATGGTAACACCAAAGTAATGCGGTAGACAGGAAAAAAAATCAAAATAAAATAAAGTTAGCTTCTGCAGGATACCTTTCACAGAAATACTTGGCTATTATCAAACTAGGTAATCGTCGCTGGCAGCCTCAATTTAAATACATACGCCGTATCAGATATACTCGTGGATAAGAGGCCGTTGAAACGCAACGAATGCAATCAGTGCGAATACATCACATTCTAAGAGTGCTCCTTTCTAATGGAGGTGTCGCTGCTAGAACTTTTCAAAGCACTTCAAAAGTCGCACTTAGACAGTGTGCCAAACGGCACAAGGGTGTTCTGCAAACTTCAGATCTAGATACAATGATGCCGTGAGTGCCTACGTATGTATAGTTTCAACACTTTTCCCCTATTGATTTCATGTGCTTTCGCATAAAAAAAAGAACACTTTTATGCGTCGGTCTGGCCGCAAAAAAAGGAAAATATCTTTCAACATTTCACCTACTTGAGATAAAGATTCCGTAATTTATTCTTTCCATTTCACACCAACAGTTTCTTGACCTCGATTGAAGGTATACTCAACAACTTCCGTCTGAGACTAGCAATATCAAATCTACCATATTGGAATGAAAAACTTGAACTGAATGACACCGATGTGTGATGTATTGATTTCAATTCTTTACATGAAACGCTTCATTGATTGATTTCCGTTTTGCGTGCTATTAGTCTAAGAGCCAACGATCAAAAAGGTCAAGTCATTTGCTCACAGTTCTAATGCATATCACCCCAAAGAACTTGATTGCTTGGATGCACAAGAAAAGTGAGTCTGCATACCGGAGCCTGTTGCTCACAAGTATAACATTTGACGTAAACGTAAAAAAATGGACCCAGGCTTACTCAGACTTGATTTAAATGCCATTTGGTTAGGAACACTCCCACGAGGATAAATCCAAAAAGGCAGACAAAAATTCCGTTGCTAACATCGCGACAGACGCGATCAAAATATTGAAAATTTGGACGTTATATTTAAAGCTCGAATGAATGACCCTTGTCAAGTAATTTTTTCAATATTAATTCGAACGAGTTACGATTCAGAACAGTTCCACCTGTGTTGCAAACATCTAGGCAGCCGGACGCAAAATGTAAAAAAATTGGAAATTTGTACTACAAAAGCGCCGGGAAACGTCTTCAAAAAATAAAACAGCCCGCAAATGCACCATTTAGAGTGAAATAATATTCGCTTCACGACACTACCTCAAGTGTGTAAGTAACGTGGGCTTCTTCCCGAAAGACAATGACCGCGTCTGTCGTGATGTTAGCAGCGGAATTTTTGTCGGCGTTTTGGATTCACCCTTCACAGTTAAAAATCTCGGTATTTTTTTTAAACCTGGTCTTGGACTACCACCATTTTTAATAATTTTAGTTCTATAATCTAAACCCTTCCAAAGTTTACTTCTATTTTAAACCAAATTCGTAATAAATTCTAATACAATTCAAAGTCTACTTCCATTTTAAAACAATTTGTAATAAATTCTAATACAATTCAAACCTTTTTGTGTTCTTTTTGTTCTCGCATTATTTTCTAATCTAAGTTTAATTAAAAGGTAAACCCAACAAAGTATATTTTTTGAGTCTCAAGTCTCACTATAACTACTCGCAGTCAGCTCAAAATATTATGCTGCGTGGCCGAGTGGTCTAGGTCGCAACTCTACAACACGGAGTTCACAGGTTCGATGCTGCGTCATGGCGAAAAAAGTTAAAGATTAGCTGGCTAGCCTGCGATGGGCTTAATAAAGGATTTGGAAGTTTAGAAAATTGAAAAAAAAAAAAAAAATGGAGAAAAAACTTAGAGGAGTTAAAAAAACGTAGTAAAATTAATATTTTTTCATAGATTATAATATCTGTAGATTAAATTTTAAACCAACAATTTGATTAAAAAAATAATGCCAGAAAAGTTTAATATTTAAACCAGTGAAGTTTACGGAAGCAATTGTAATACTTTCATTTTATTAAAATCTAATACAATTTTGGTGTCGTCATATATGTAACCCGAATTAGCATTGATAATAGACCAGGATTTTTAACTGTGTTGTGGGAGTAAATGTGGGCAAATGTTTTGAGCCGGGCCATTTTTTTACATTTATGTCAAATTTTATAGCAACGAGTTCCGGTAGGCAGACTAACTTTTTCTTGTACTTCTAATCAAGCTCTTTGCGGTAATAGGCATTAGAACTGTGAACAAATGACTTGACCTTTTTGGTCGGTGGCTGTAGGTCTACATTTTCCTGTTGAGATAAATAATAATAAATATGTATGTATGTACATAAATATGTAATTCTTCTTATCGCCCATGTTCTATTTTCAGTTGCGCAATCGATTGATTGCAACAATCGGGAGTGGTTGTTGTTGTTAGTTGCCTTGACCCCTCTAGGCGCATGGGTGCGTCTACATCTCTTGCATTACTATGCTTTGTTAACGTTTCAATAGAATATAAGTAGATTTCGGATGGTGCAGTTGCTAGCAAGCACCTCCTATCCGAACCGTTTTTTACTGACGAGCTTGGAGCGCTGATTTGAACTGGATAACTCTTCCAAATGGCTCACCTGTGAAGTAGTCGCAGAAGATATGAAATAGTGTTACTTGGTCTACAACTTAATAATGAGACTTTTTTTTGGAATTTTGGGCATTTATTCATAGATTTATTCATATAACTAAATTATTATATACGAATTATATTATACGAATCTTCTTCGAGTAATTTCGTCAATTCTTCGTCTTCAAACTTTTTTGGCTGGCCAGGTCGCTCTTCGTCGGTAATGTCGAAATTATCATTTTTGAACCGATGAAACCACCGAAAACACTGTGCACGCGAAAAAGCATCGTCACCGTAAACTTCCACGAGCAATTTATGACTCTGAGCTGCAGTCTTCTTAGCAAAATAAAACTTCCCGCAAATGTTGTTTTTTTCGTGAATTTTCGAAACTTTCCATGGTCCGGTAAAATACGTTGTCAACAATCAACACGAAATGTTTATACTGACATTGACAGCTTATGAATACAAACTTCAAATGGTATGTATGTCAAAGATGGACTACCATTGGTTTATCGGTGTTGCCATCTCTAAAAAAAAGTCTCATTATTAAGTTGTAATATTAGAAGAAAACGCTGGGAAGCGCCATAGCTAACACAATCTAGTGGCACTAATACTGAAATCCACGGGCTACTGCGTAGTGCAATGTGCGAGATACACCGGGAATTTCGGAAAAGTGGGGCGCTTTCCATGGTAACCTTAAAGAGTGACAACTAACTATACATTGTCAGCCTCATAATGTAATACACCTGCCGATATTCCGACAGGGCCAATATAGGAGAGGTAGAGGTAGAGGATTTTAGCGACCGAACGGCTCATCTAATCAGATAAATTTTAATGTGAAAAAGACAGAAATCTCCCTGTGGGTTCCGTGCTTAGAAAAGTAAGATGTGCGGCGTGGTGTTGCAGTCTTGTCACAAAAGGTTTAAATAGATAGGATGTTTAGATATGTCAGCAACATGCATTATTTAATTTTATTTATATACTCGTACATGCTAAAGACCCGTCAGTGAAGCCTCGCGAAGTAGTAGTTGTCATACTATACCCCACAATGGGCAAAGGTAAATCGACAAGACAAAAAAATAACTTTAGAGTTTAGCTTGGGCTACTTGGTAGGTAGATACACTAAATATTTTTGATTCTAAAAGGAAAGGCAAAGGAAGGGGCTTTCCACTTCTAACTGGTTAGCATTTCTTAAGGTTCGTTTTGCTGGGTACACGATTGTCGCACATTGCTAGCGATTAGCGATCAAGCCATAGAGTACGGAGCACTATTTGCGTGTATTTTTTTCCATCATCGCTTGCTATCAAAACAGAGTTGTGCCTAGCAAAAAAAAACCTTTATGCAGGGTGTCCGGAAATTGGCGCATAAACGCACTGCCACATGATCCGCAATGCAATTTCAAGGAAAAAAAAACCAAGGAGCATTTTTTTCGAATTTTTAACCCATTAGCTGATACAAGCATTTAAAACACAATAACTGCGTTTTTTTTGTACAAAACAGAGTAGAGCAGGATCTCTCTCTGCCCTAACCCCTTGTGGGGCATAGCACGTCAACTGTTCCATGTGGCCCAGTGGACGTTTTGTTGGCATAAACTGGTTTCGGAGAATGCAGTTGCCAGCATGCACCTCCTGCACATCCATATCCACGAATGTCGTCTTGGACGGGATTCGAACCCGAAACGCCGGTAGTCAAACATGAGACCGGTGCCTCAAGACACTGCGCTACCGGTCGCCTCAAATAGAGAAGGATAAGAGGTAAAAAAACGCTATACTATAGAGTAGATTAGAGTAGCGAAGACGAAGCAGAACATGAGTGTGTTTTGGTTTAGTTTAGCATTCAAAAGGCAACTCAAATTTCAGGAGGAAACTTTAATCCTTAGTACAGATACAATTGAACAAATTTCCTTTAGGCTCCAGAATCATTTAGTATGTTTACTATTCCATATAATTACACAAAACGAACATTTTATTGACAGGAAATGAATTTTTAGTGCTCGGCAAACTGTAAACTCTCCGAAAACTTCGATACCTGCACCGCCTGCATTTCAAAACGTAAAAAAGCTAACGGAGCAGCTGTCTTGCACAAGCCTTCTATCCAGAGCAGCTCAGATCAAATTGTTAGTGTAATTGTGTGGTGTTAAACTGCTCCGCTCTGCATGGCCGCTAGAAAAAACGATCCTAATATGTATCTGCAAAACTAAGCTAACTAGACTCTAAAATAAAAAAGCGTTATGCATTAAACGATTGACATAAAACTTGGTATAACTATGGTCTACTCTACAATATCGTTTATTATTTGAATAATGCAAACAAGCAAGCTAAGTAATAATAGTATGTACATTGCATTTCATATAATTACGACTTCTATTGTATATGTTCCCTGAGTCTTTGAATTTGTTCGACTCTTTTTGAACGACTCTTTTTGAACGGCTCAGTAGAAAGAGTCAATATGCCCATCATTATGGCCGCATCTTCATTTGCTGGTTAAAGTCATGAATTTTAACAGTGCATATTTTCACGTATTTTTGACAAAATATTAATTTTAAAGTGTAACTTTTATAGCGACGACGCATCGATGGGTAGTGAATCGAAAAAATACATATACTTATTTGTTCTGCCACCCAAATCAGAGAAGCGCTCGCGTCGCTGTGATACAAGCTCATATATTTGTATTGTACATAATTTTTAAATTCGGTTTTTTGGCCATAACTTCTAAACTATAAGGAATTTCGGATTTTTGACGAAATTTTTGCTCCCCCCCAACAGTAGACACCCCCATGCCCGTGGGCCTAGGAGCATCGATCCCCACTATTTTTATACTCCTCAGTCTACTTTTTTTTTGTTTTTATACCCTAGTTTTTTTAAAATTCGGTTTTTTGGCCATAACTTCTAAACTATAAGGAATTTCGGATTTTTGACGAAATTTTTGCCCTCCCAACAGTAGACACCCCCATGCCCGTGGGCCTAGGAGCATCGATCCCCACTATTTTTATACTCCTCAGTTTACTTTTTTTTGTTCTTATACTCTAGTTTCTTTTAAAATTCGGTTTTTTGGCCATAACTTCTAAACTATAAGGAATTTCGGATTTTTGACGAAATGAGTGAGAGGGAGGGGATAAAAGCTAAATCTTTAATTACAAAATCCAGTATGCAGCCTTAATAAGATTTTTAAAAGTTACACTTTTGACGCACGGTAATCTTAGCACGCATATAATTTTTTTTCATATGTTTCTGGCATTTAGCAGCTACATATAATTATACGTGTTCTTGCAGATAATAATATGTATTCATCTTCCTATTTGTTTAAGCAGTTTTCATCATCTAGCAGACAGTTTGTCGTCAGCAATTCATAAAATATTCACGTTCGTGTATCATCATCACATACTCGTACTCGAGCATATACGAGTACGTTTATGTGTGCTTGCTAAAGTAAAAGAGGAAAAATTCCTCTATTTAACGTGACCTTCAAAATGATTAAAATGATAACAGCCGTGTATTCGCTGTGGGGGTTTATAAAGTGAATGTTGAGTATGGAGGCTATTCAATGTCTGTCAGCCAGGCCATTTTTAGACAACTATATCATCCTCAGCCAGACATTAACGTCACACGTCCAATTCAAATGTACACAAGAGTCGGTTGAGTTTGTTTGATTCAAGTGCACTCACTATTGCAAATACTCTTGTATATGTTGTTTGCAACTGACAATTATTATTAAACTAGATGAATTCACATTGGCGTATATTATGTGTGCCTTTCAACAACATAGTAGACTAGAATTGAGTACAATGTAGGGGAATTCAATAATAGCTAATAGTGGTAAACGGTTGATGATAATGTATTAATATAGCCTGTGACATACTAGTGATCCATACGTTGATTCAAATATATTATATATATATATTAATCTATTAATCTATCTATCTATCTATCTATATATTAATATATTTTAGTCCAATTTGAACCATGGCCTCGAGATGAGTTAGCATCATTTTCTAGATCGTGATGGTATGTCTTGTGCAGAGGTGTGTGATTAGCAACAAGCTCAACCGAGTTTTTTACCCCATAAATGGGTACTCGTTAAACAGCTGAGTGGGCTTATAGTCCGACACGTAAATCCCCTGTTTTGACAATAACAATATTGACATAGAATGTAATTATTACAGAGATCGAAAACTGTACTTTAACAGCGTGTGCCACCAGAGAATGCCCGCAGGGAGGGGTACCATCACCCCTTCTTTGATGCATCGTAGTATGTAAATAGCTTACTGTGGAAACTCTCCACTGGTTTTAAACACAAGGGTATGCTGATGACTTGGTACTAACAGTCAGGAGAAAGTTCGAGGAAGTCCTAACGGAAATTCTCCAGTCAGCGTTAAACACAGTACAAAAATGATGATGATATGATAATGCGTACAGCGTACGAGTAAATCCGGCCAAGGCAGTTATCGTCTCTTTCTCGAGGAAAACAAACATAAGACCAATTGCCCTACTGTATATAACTTCCCAGTTCTTCTGGCGGATACCGTCAAATACCTTGGTGTTACTCTAAATAAGAAGCTACTTTGGTCGGCAAACCTGAGGATAATCTGGGACAAAGCTACCACAGCTCTATGGATCTGTAGGCAGTTTGTAGGTAAGACTTGGGGAGCGAGCCTTTGAATAGTCCTATGGATCTATAAGGCAATTGTAAGACTATGGGACTATCATCAGGTGGAAAAAAGCTACCACCAAGGAATAAATGACTGTACGAGTATTAGGAAAAAATCAAAGACTGGCATGTCTTACATTTACTGGGGCTATTCGTAGCTGATCCGCGAAAGCTCTTGATGCGTTGTTACATCGTCAGCCGCTCCACATTCATTTAAAATCAGAGGCAAAAATCAATAGTAGCTAGACTTAAAGCTAATCAGACTAACTTCCAATTTAATTCGGAGCAGGAACACTGGCTCTATGAGGATAATGAATTAGGCTTGCCATCAGACCACTTAACAAAGGAATTCCGCTTTTATCACATCTTCTCTACATCTATTTCGAACAGAGAGGAATGGGAAATGAAGCAATAAACCCTTCCTTTCGACACTGTTTGATTTACTGATGGCTCCAAAGCTGTAGAAGGCACAGGGGCGGGTGTCGCAAGCCCCTTACTACGAATGTCTATTCCTATGGGGCAGTAACTCACGGTTTTCCTAGCTGAAGTTCACGCAATTGATTCCGTGACAGTAGTATTTGCAATCTTCACTGACAGTCAAGCTGCCGTCAAGCCACTAAGAAAATTTTCTGCTATATGAAGCTCTGCAAAGAATTAGCACTGCCAATAAATATGGCATCTATTGGGTCACATAAGAGACCGGGAACATTTAGAAACCGCTGCGCACTGGGACAACCTCCCTGGCCGGAGACAATCTAAATTGTTTATTTCAGGTCACTCACGCAAGCGCTCCTTCAAATTGCTGTGCTTTAGCAGAAACAGAGTGAGAATCAGTATCAGCGGCAACGGATGCTTCTTTTAAATGTAAGCAGCTGAGCAGATTTGTGGGCTCGGTCAACTCTAGATCTTTAGGGCTATAGCACAATAGACCCAATGATCGTAGTGCTCGTGGTTCCCTCGGGCCTACCATTCATAATGCGATACTTCTG
Organism: Chloromyia formosa; assembly: GCA_964017055.1. NCBI lineage: Eukaryota > Metazoa > Arthropoda > Insecta > Diptera > Stratiomyidae > Chloromyia > Chloromyia formosa. The sequence goes on along the minus strand of OZ024814.1, from coordinate 132,139,056 downwards.
CCAAAACTATGATAAACCATATATTTCCTTAACGTACCACGCTTGCGTTGTGAGACAAGAATATACATATTTTTAAAATAAGCGTTGATTTACCAAACGAGAGTTTGCAGGTTTAATTCCTGCCACGAACGTATTCAAATGTGTTGTTTGCCTTTTTCGCCGGTCTCCAGTCGGTTTAACTGTGAATGAGTAAATTGATCTGATAAAAATTAATGGAGTAAAAGGCTGGACATGCGTGCTACTGTCCATATCGCCATCCAGTTACCATCTTCCCCTAAAAATGTTTTGGGAAATGAGGGGCTCTACTACACTTCGTATACCCCATGTTTCGATTCGGAACGGAAAGTATAGATAGTCGTATACGAGTCTGTCAATGAAAGAACAATTATCAAATTAAATATAAGCAACTAAAATGAATACAACAGCTAAAGGGTTAATATTTTATTGTGTAGAGTATCATTACGAATCGCGTGGATTTTCATACATTCTCCATTTTGACTTTGAAATAAGCAGTAAAACTTGTTCCGATTCCACTGTTCCTATGAGGGGTATGCACAATAATGGACCCATGTCAACCAAATTTAGAAATACATATAGTTTAGCGGTAAATGTGTTTGATGGACGTGAAAATTGGTGATGATATCTTTACAAACAAAAATTTTTTTCTAAGAAAAATTTTCTTTTGAATCGGTCGTTCCTATGGCAGATATATGATTTAATGGTCCGATTCCGGTGGTTCTGATGTATATGTACATATATATAGTTTGCATAAAAACAGACTGACAGATGGCAGGCCGACAGACGGATAGACGAACATGGCTTAACTGACTCATCTAGTAATGCTGACCAAGAGTCGATTAAGTAGTATGTATGTATGTATGTATGTATGCTCTATATAGTCTGTGCGTTACAAACTTCACGATAAAGTTAGACCGTGCTCAGACGGGTCGTCTTGTACTTCCTAAGCAAATCGATTCGCTTACGTGCCGACCTATGGACGAACCGTGTGCGGATCTCCATACATTTACTTGGAAAGTGGAGTTCGAATCGCAGACAAGCCGATCACGAGACGATTATGAGACGAACCGTCTGAGCACGGCATTAATATACCCTTTTGAGTAAATGATAGGTAGGTACTAGGTAGAATAAGATAAAAATAAGTACAGAAAAAAAATGGTAATTAAATAAACTCAAAAAATTAAATTAATTCTTGTGCGCCCATTTAACAGTCAAATTGCACGTATTTGACACATTGTTTTTTTTATCAAAAAAATCTTGCTTTACACTGTTAGTCAAACATTTGACATAAAAAGTAATCACATATTTAACTGTGTAGTGGGCGCATAAAAAAAACATTATTAATTGTGTGTGAAGTGGAGTCAATAGCGAAGCGATGTGAAGTTGTTATTTTAAATGATGCGATTAGATCCACTGCATTCACTGGCATCGCTCGCAATCTGCACGTACTCGACTCCATATACTATAAGTATAGTAAAATGGTATTCGTTTCATTTTAATTTTTAAAATATATTTTCATTTCATCCGAAATATATTGGAATTCAAGTTTGCTCTCGATTTTTATGTTGCTTTCTAGCATTTTTGAGCACTTCCTGTTCTGGATCTACTCAGGAGCCATATCATGTAATTCGATTCGAATCGAAATGCTTCCAAAAGGTTGAAAATGGTACCATGTAACTCGAAAAAGAGAAGGGCTATTGTAATGTGTATGGTCTAATGGGTGATGATTGCTGTGTGTTGTAGCACATGCCAGCGCGCCCGTCCATTTCTATAGTCGATGTGATCGAGTAAGTGTAAGTCCTTTTTAGATTCACAATTCTTTATTGCTCTTTTATGTGCATCTTTGCTTTTTCTTTAGAATAAGCCCTTAAATCAACAGATACGCTTTAGCTAACAAAAGTATATGCATACAAATATATAAACAACTTATTACTTCAGTACCGACTGATAACACTGTTTTAAATTTCTTGAAAATGCGCAAAACTAGTTCATCAGAGTAAATAACAACAATTTTAAAAATAAATATAGAAAAAATGTCGAGCCGTCTAGACATGGAGGAATGAGTTTTTTTTTGCTTATCCGATTCCACTGTCGCGCCGCCGCTAAGTATTAGTCACATTTTGTGCTCCCCAGTACCCAAAAGGCATTATAGATATGCCGTTTTCCACCCCTTTCCAAATCATCGCTTATTATTGTAGCTAGTTTTCAATCTGTAGTAACTGCATATAATGACCCACCCCACCAACTAACTATTCGCTACCCACCCATCTTATTTCAGACCCACACATTCCACACTGTCTCGATGTCTGAACTGCTGAATCAATGTGCGATGAAATGAGCGTCTGGGAGCGAAATTGTTTGGCACCTGGCAGCCACTATCGTTCACCTGTCGGTCTAGCTTATGTATTTCTCGTCGTGCATCTCATTATGTTGTGATCTTTGTGTGTTTGTTGGTGGATCCGATTGTTGCCATTCGACGCATTGCATATCAGACATTTGCGAAGCAGTTGCCGACCAGGGGTGAATTCGAATGGAAAGAATCTTATCAATGCATCGCCACTGTGCCAAGACAATCTTATGCGTCAGAAATAATATCCAAGTTAACGAAAATTATACTTCGATTAACAAAAAAATTTATTTTAAATTTTATAGGACGATTACAATATCGGATGAGCTTCAGTTGATGACAAATGAAGACTGAAGACTATTACAAGTTATTGCTCATAATTACATTTTTTGTATAATCAGCAAATTTACACCGAAACATTGAATTGGAATAATTCTTTCATTGCACGAGCTGCAATGTCAGCAATTTGAAAATGAGAAAATAAGGTAAATGCTATTGTCATCGTATTTCGTGGCCGCACGTGCGTCGATGGCAGTTAACTTCCATGATGTACTTTTCTTGTTGAACTCTATCCGAAATATCATCAGCAAGGAAATGTTAAATTACACTTCAGTCCACTTTAGTGAATAAGGACAATCGCAATGAGACTTGATTTACTCAAAATCTTCAGTGTATTGGTTTTCTTAGGAACGCGGCCATTATAGGCTTCAGGTGATTCCATAAATGGGTAGGAAGAATAGCATAAAGAGTGATTCTGATTACTGTCTGGTGACATAACGAATGTAGTCACGGCCTATGTGTATGTGCTGAGGATTATCATGGTCGTCCTTAAACCTACCCACCTATACCTAATTTCGTTATTCTGATTTCAAATTTCGAAAAATAAGTCCATAAGGCACACGCCCACATGAAGGAGGAACAATTTGGACCTTATTTGATTTATATTAATTGCTTCACCAGTTCTCTCTCTCTCTCTCTCTCTCTCTATCTACAAGGATGGAATTACGGATTCTTGTTTTTTTTTAATCCTACTGTTCATTTTCCATTAATCGTTCTTGCATGCATGTGTTCAGCTTTCAAGGCATTTATTGTTTAAGGGGTTATATACAGTTGTACCGCGCAAAAAGATGAAATTTTCTCGATTTTTTTTTGACACCATAAAAAATATTTATTCAAAATCTTTTGTCAACGTCGAATAGTACATGTTTCTAAAAATTTGTTGAAATTTTTTCATCAAAAAATATTAAATAATAAAAAAGTTATAGGCGAATTCCAGGAACGCCTTTTTTTCGACATGACTTGCGGTGGACATAATATCTTGAGAACGGTTCATCTAAAATCAAAAATTCAAAAAAATTCCGTTAGTATATTGTATTGTCTAGTCGCTGAACGAAGGATTTGTAAAAATTTTGATTTGAAAAAAAAATGGCGACTGTTGTAACAAAAAATGTACTTTTTCAATGTATAACATTTTCGATTTTTTTGCTCTAAAAAAAAGTTTTCAAAAAAATTGAAAATCCTTCGTTCAGCGACTAGCTATTATCATAATAAATAAGTGGTATAAATTTGGTGTTGATCGGATTAATAGTTTTTTAGTAATCGTGGCCACCGCAAAGGTAATTTCGAAAAAAACAAGATTCTGAGATAATCGCGTATAAAGTTTAAAGTTTGCTGCACGGCTTAGCGTCCACTGTGCAGGTAGTGCGCTATAACTTCGGTTCTAATGCTTCGATCGTTATGAAATTTTGTGAGAGTATTCTCGAGAGTATATACTTAAAGAATATGCAATAAAAATCGATTTTCTCATCCATCACAACTGTATATTACCCCTTATTGCTTTGAAAGAAAATCTGAATTTTGCAATGTAAAGGTTGGGCTTGCTAGACACGGGTGTGCAATAATCGTTCTCGATTGACGATCAAGCGACCAGCAGCGAGCACTATTTGTATGTATTTTATAAGAAATGTTTTGCTACTGCTGCGGCTAGCGATTGGATAGGACGATCGTAAGCTATGAGGGGTATGCAATGTAGTGCATTGGCACAATGTTGACTGATCACCACGTTTGCGATTTGTGGCTGTGCAATGCAGGATTTTTGTGTGGCCAAATATTACCAATAAAGAGGACGTAATACCTAATCTTAAAAGAGACTGCACATAAGGCGAATGCTCCCAGAATGACAACCCTGTTTTCATGGGAAAAGGTAGTTTTGGGTCACTGATTTGATTTTTCAAGAAAAAAAAGGAGAAAAAAAAATAGAGTTGCCCATCCCTGAATGGCAATCCTGTCACGAAAAATACTCGCCCGATCGGGCTGATTCGAATTACAAGGTAATGTTGATTCTAAATATGCAGTCAAAAAGAAAGAAGAAAAATTGTAGTTTCTCACCCCAAAATGGGAACCGTGTTTATTTTGGTCGCTGATTCCGAACATGAAGTAAAAAAAATGAGGTTATCCGCCGCAGAATGACAACCCTGTTTTTATGGGAAATAGTTCGTTGCAAAGAAGGCTTTCTTTTCTGCTAATGTCGTGCTCGATCACCATCGCGCCTAGCAAAACCCATCCAAACGATCATCATAAAAATATAAAACTATAATCGCTCTTGCGATCGCCGCCTGCAATCGATGCTCAGCCGTGTCTAGCAAGACAAACCTTAGGGCTACCAACGCGAGGCGAAATTCCCACTGTAAGTGAAAGGTGAAATGTCGTCCTTCAAACAACTTGAAATATTCAACTTTCTTCAAATCGACTGAAATATTTGCACATTTTCAGAGGAATGCGAATCTTGATGTCTGGACGCTGTTCTCGATAACTCCAGATAAATTTACTTCAGAATTTCGTCAATGTCAAAGAGTTAATTGAACCATTCCCACCACGTTTAATCCGTAGTACACAGTGAGTTGAGGAGAGTCATTACAAAGACGCTCGCAATTTCGGATGAATAAATTAGTCTGAAGGAATGGAATAACTTAAAATGTAAATTAAGGGCATTTGGGTATAACTCGTAGTATTGCCTGCGGATCACAATTAGGTAATAATATCGTGCAGAAAAGTTACATTATCCATGTAACCCTGCCAGATATTTGCAAGTCTGATATGAGACTGATACAATTTTAACAATACACCTGAAATTAACTTAGTAGTTTAATGTAAATAATATTTTGTCTATTCATTTCGGTATATTTTGAGAGAGACATGTTGAAAAGCCCAATGGCACTTCTGCTGAAGTGTAAACCAATGCAAGACAGGGCAACATAAGCAAATGGAGAAATTTTTGATGATTACTGCCTGGAATTTACATAATTATACTCCATAGAGTGATCTGGTTATCGTTCAATCTTTTCATATGTAGAAAGTTATCAATGCACTAAGTACAGGAGCCAAGGTTATCATACCTTGTGAGTATACGGCCTTAGAAAAAAAGAACGATGATGACATCTTATCATCCCTGGTTGTTATTGAAATTTCACTGGACAACGCACGTTGTTTGACACACAGACTGGTACTGAATTAATGAATGTTCTTACGTTTGTATGGACGAGTATGTGCACTGTTTCACATGATGTAAAATCGCCAACTAGGAATTAAATAAAGATGACATCAAGAGTCGACTGTAATTCATAAACTATAATTAGGCTTGTTAAATCAAACTGCGATACGAGAGATTTATTGATTCCTAATAGTTTCCCAATATTTCAAAGAAAATCACGTTCTCCAATTAGAAAATTCATAATCCAGTTGCGGCGAAATACGTCAATATAGCCTACATTTAGGCGCAATCAAGTACGCCTTTGGGGCGACCGGTAGCGCAGTGTGTTGAGGCATCAGTCTCATGTCTGACTACCGGCGTTTCGGGTTCGAATCCCGTCCACGACGACGTTCGTGGCCATGGATGTGCAGGAGGTGCATGCTGGCAACTGCATTCTCCGAAATCAGTTAATGCCAACGAAACGTCAACTGGACCACATGGAACAGTTGACGCGCTATGCCCCACAAGGGGTGAGGGCAATTGACTTAAGTACGCCTTTCCTTCTATCGAGCGTAGGATTTACACCAGGGCAGAAAATAAACCCATTTTTTGTTGCTGTTGTAAAGCGGGTTGTTAGCTTACCCATATAGGATAAAAGTAGCAAAAAAACGCTCCTAATATAAGGCAACCAATCTGTAAACTCTGCATGTCAACCAAAGTGGGTTGACCCCTTGTGGACCGTCTATGCCGGAGAAAGTTTTCTATTTCTTAGTAACTCGTAACTTCCTTCTGTCATTCGTTACTGGCCACAAAATAAAATGCTTTTTCTGTAAAATTCCCAAAATGTAAGAAAAACGGTACATAAACATAAGCCCTTCAATATATCAGCAGCCACCTTTCATAGTTTTGTTATTTGTGATTTTGATTCGCAACTATTGAATTTGAACTAACAAACCTGTCTGTATTGTATTTCCTTTAGAAGCAATAAGAACAAACAAAACAAACACAAATTACCGCTAGGCGTAAAATTTAGCCGTTTACAAACTACCCTCTGTCAACAAATAAAGAAATTCTCAGGCGCATCACATATTCCCCACGAATAATTATTTCCCAAAATGGAGCATAATTTTCAATCAAGGGTATTTCTTCGTCCGAACAGATGATAAGTTGCCTATACCACCTTCATACATCTTTTTGGTAAAATCCAATTTATCACTATATTTCTGCTACATGCATTATCGTGTCAATTGCAATTTGCATAAAATTAGAGAACATCGTTATTAGGCTTTTTCGCCTACGGGGGCGTAAAGCCACCATGTCCAGATAAGATCAACCAAAGTGACGGTTTCCAAATTCATTACCATTTTGAACTCATAAATTTGCAAAATAAAATCCACCGAAAAGATTAAAAACAACTTTATCCCCGTGTAGACAGCATTCCGTGGTACCATCGAAAATCTCAAAGAAAAAAAAATATTGTTTGGTATTGTACAATTCGTACTGGATCGTTTCCGCGGGGCAGTGACATGATCCTATAGACAAAGAAACCAGACAAAAGCCATGTGATTTATTGTTATTGTTATTTCCGCCATTAAACAAGGTCGTCTCAATGTTTTACCAATTTCGTGAATATTTGAGTCACTGCAAGTCAATCGTAATCGATGTTTGTGTCTGGTCTGGAACAACCCAAAAACAAATCCCAATTTACACCGAGTACGAAGCTTGTGTAAAAGCCCTTGAGTCGGATAAGAGGTGTGACAATGATCGCGTTCCTTAAAGATTTTAATACACCGGACGCGTATTCGCGATCGCGTAATTTTTACCCGAGCCGCGCAAACGCGACTAGCGTTTACACATTAGTCGGGTTTACGCGGACGAAACGTCAGAAACGAGTATCGAAGTGAATTTTACTAAAGCGCAAATAATGGACACGTCGTTGTGTTTACACGAGGTGCGAGTACTGAAATCATCTTTTTTATGTGTTTGTCGTTGAATTCATCGACTCATCCACGGCGGATAAGTACCCGTTGGGACCCGTCGGCAGCTAACAAGTTACGCGTTGTCGTAAACCCATTTGCTACTTACACGGGACGGGTATCGAAGATTTGACGCGCCCGATGGGTTACGCGTTACATACGTGTATTAGAATCTTAAAGCATGGGACTGATTCTGGTATCGATCCAGTGAGTGAAGTAGATGGAAACTGTTGAGCATTCGTGAGTGAGACAGAGAGAGAGGGAGAGAGAGGGAGAAAGTCGTGGTATCTGACGATGAATCACGACAAATTTTAAAGGGAATATCGGCCGAGAAAAAATTTATGATTCGTTTCTACAGATTATGATCCCTGCGAACCAAACGATCTCTACGAGTATATAAGATGACAGAAAATTTTTTTTTGAGAAACTGAGCGACTTATAATTTCTCTGTCCCTTTATATTTAGTACAATTGGTAAGAGACAGCGATAACGAAGAAAGTAGGCCATTTGACAGTCTGCTTTCGAGATTCCAATGATGGTTCGGTATGATTTGGGTTCCGATAACATGATTCTCTCTTATTTATGGAAACACCTAATTTTACATCTTTGTCAGTTGATGCCACTCACGGTTTCGGCCAATAAGTAAGCTTTTCTTCTGGATGACCAAAATATGACTATTGTACTCGTACACTTCGAAATATAAGATATAGAGCGAGCATGAAACAAAATGTTTAGTACACATTTACCCACACTGTGACAGATGCACACTGTGGCACTCGACGACCCAGCCAATGAGCAGTGAGCGTTTTCTCCTTCTGGCAGTCCGGCACCGATTTTGCTCTCAGCTGTCAATTGACAGTCGAGAGTAAACTAGTCTATACGCAAAGGGACGGGATGAAAAATTGTGACAAAAACACGTATTGTGTATGATTGTGCTTTTATATTTCTGTGACTGTACAACACATTCATACTTTGCGTATATCTGGACACTATCAAGTACCGTGAGCCTTGAATAAACCAAAAGGCGGAAAGAAGTTTATTCATTTACTATATCCAATTAACGATTTAGTTCAGTTAAAAAAAATTGCAAGTAGGCATTGCAGTGACTATTGCTGGAATCAGTTGAGAATGTATAATGTGCGTCGAGGTCTCTGATAGTTACGATAGTAGGTTCATTTTTACGTATTAAAATTAAGTGACAGGTGTACTATAGCCGTTGAAACAAGATCTAAAACGGTAAATGGTTAAATGGGGTTTTTCTCTAAACGTTATTTAAATTGCATTGTATGATACATTAAACACGATATTTTGCTTTAACGTTAATTATTTAAACAATATTTAGCTAATTCTCTGTTTAAACAGGGAATTGTACACCGGACCCTAATAATCTCAAAAGTCTGCCCATCCCACTTTCCAGGTAGTTAGAAAAATAAACACGAGATCCCCTTTGGTGGCACGAAAATTCTAAAAATATTATTACTATTTTCAGATTCGAATTAGTACATTGATTTTATAAAAATTAAGGAAAGTTAAGATGCGATACCTTATTACACTCATTTGTAATAACCCTTACTGGGGCAAAGCGCGTCAACTATTCCATGTGACTTAACTGACGTTTCGTTAGCATAAACCAGTTTCGGACGATGCACGTTGCCAGCATGCACCTGTTCTGTTCCCATTTAGCCTATCTGCGACAAGTCGGGAGATGTTGTTGCTTATAATCACGCCCCACACCATAGGAGAAAGACAACACAAACATCCATGGCCACGAACGTCGTGGACAGGACTTGAACCCATAACGACCGTAGTCAGACATGAGACTGACATCTACGCACTGAGGTACCGGTCGCCTCAGTAATAGCATCGTGAATGAAGCGTTCTACTTATAACTAACTTCGAACTGCATATTCTAATTTAAAAAATGTTGCATTTAAGTAGCAAAGGGGCTACTTTACTTGACCGTTTTCTTAGAAGAAATAAATAAAATAAATAACTGGCGCAACAGTCCAATCTGAACTATGGCCTCGAGATGAGTTAGCATCATCTCATTTTCTATATCGTGACGATGTTTTGCTCAGAAGTGTGTGATCGACAACACGCTCAACAGAGTTATTTACCACATAAAAGGGTATTCATTTAAAAGTAAAGTGAGCTCATAGTCTTTTTTATGGAAAACTACTGCATTCAGAAGGAATCGAACCGGGGCCCAGTGCATAGAAGGCGAACGTGCTAACCGTTGCGTCATCCCGCAGATATAATTATTCAATAAAACTGTCTGTGTGAATGAAGCATTCCCCAGTCTGGGACTTAACAAAAATAAACAAATAGCTGGAGCAACAGTCCAATTTTTAGTCATAGCCTCGAGATGAGTTTGCAGGTTTGCATCATCTCATTTTCTGGATCGTGGCGGTATGTAGTGTGCAGAGGTGTATGCTCAGCAACACACACAATTGTTATAACATTCTGGGACTTATATTATGAAAAACCGCTAGGAATGGAATATCCCCATACACGGTTAAAAATTTTGGAGTTTTTTCTAATTTGTGTTTGAATAAAACAATGTTTAATACAAGAAAAAATCTAGAATTTAATCATTCGAAAAGTTTACTTTGTATTGAAATTAAATACGGATTAAAATTCAGTCTATTATATAATATTTCACCAGTGTATAATCCTCTGGATTAAAAATTAATATATTTTTACTCAAACTTGAAAAGTTTAATATTGACGTTATTAAAAGCAAAGTTCACGCATTAATTTCCAATGAAAGTGAGATTAAAATGTGAACCTCGAAACGATTATTTTTTTCAGTCCCTAGACTCAGCACAACTATTTGTTGTGAGCTCAAAATATTATGCTGTGTGGCCGAGCGGTCTAGATCGCAACTCTACAATACTGAGTTCATGGGTTCGATTCCCCGCCACGGCAAAAAAAGTTGAAGACAGGCTGGCTAACCTGTGATGGACTTAAGAATTGAGTTGAGAGTTTAGAAAACTAACGCCAAAAAGATTAAATAGCCCAAATTTTTGTTAACCCTGTATGTATTCCAATACAGCTTGTATTAAACTCCCATACAAACAAAATGTATTAAAACGTAATCATTTTATTGTATGACCCACATTTTTAATCATATGGATTGATTTAAAAATAATCACCTTTTTTCGTGGAATTATATACAATACAATTTTCATTAAAATTTACTCCAAAATTTGTAAGTGTGTAAGGTACCTCACATGCTAGTATAAACCTTGACCTTCATACCCCCATCTGAAAGTTACCTGAAAGGGATTTTATAAAAAAGTCACCTAAAGTCTCCTTTATAATCTACATATTTTATCATACTTTCTTTGATTGCATACAATCGTCATTCGAGAGCCCGTTTTCTTGTGAAGGTTGCGTAACACTGATTTAGGGCATAAAGCTTTCGGTGTCAATAGACATGGGAGATATCGTTGACGAGGTCAAGATCGCAAATTCCTCAAAAATATACAATGATTCATTTTCGGTATTCGTGCAAATATTTACCATGTAATTGACAACCAATTACCCAGACGGGACAAAATAAATGACGTGATCCGTCAGCAAACATGCCTGCATTCAACTCGATAATCAGTTTATTTATAGTCTGAGACTGTGCATGCAATGTTGTTAAAACAATTTGATAAGAAGATTGGTTTTTATGGCAATAATGTTAAAATTAGCCAATGCAGTATAACTTCGGTTCCGTTCAAAATCTTAAACGAGCTCACCATTGAAGCAGGTACATACCTGAAAACAAAAATATTATCGTTAATTCAAATGTTTACAGTAAATACGTATATTCGTATATGTAGTTGTTGCATGTAAGAATGAATATAGTCAATTATTAAGAAATAATCAAATAAATATAAATGCGAGCTTAAATCGAATGAGTGTCCCCCTTTTTAAGAACATATGCTTTTATATTTATGGCAAAGATATATAGCATTGGATAGAAATCACCCCTATCCTATGTTAGACTCCTTTAAAAATGTCTGTCTTATCGTGGAAAGAGGGCTTAAAAAATTGGGGAAATAAAGCCGAAAATTCAGGACCACTGCCTAAAAATTTGGGACACCTGAAAGTTATAGTCGACTATCGTTAGAGATACCATGACTATAGGGGAAGCTAACGTGGTTTTTATACTCCCAAACGTTGTTACAATTCCGAGGATCTACCTAAATTCTACAGACCGATTAGTTAAGCTAATCATTCTTCCTTAAAACCATTGAGAAGCTGTTTGACGTTCGTACCGGGTGCTTGATGGAACGTTCGTTCAATCCTAAATTTTGGGAGAGAACGTTAAAAAGTGAATGTATGCGAAAGAACTCAATAAAATCCAAAATTGTTTGCTAAAAAACAGGGAAAGTGTCTGCTAGCGAAGCAAGAAACCTTCATCCTTAGCGAAATTACAGTTAAAAAAAAAAACAAATTCCAAAACTTCTCAATTCATAGTCACGATCAGACATGGGAACTCACGGAATGAGCCACCAGCTAACGATACTAAACAAAGTGAGCCAAGATCATACGGTATCGGATATTATAGAAGTCTACCCTATATTACTCCCGGGCATGAGCCACCATACACAAGACTATAAGTCCGAAACTGCTTGGCTTCATTAATTCCTCCTGATTGTCTCAAGCCAATACTCGTAGTTACCATTAGAAAGTACCTGATACTGTATCCTGTAATGGTTCGCACCACTATACTTAATTACCTTATACATGTTGAGTAAAAAAAGTACCATTTGATTCGTGAAATCTTGCCATTTTAATTTCAGTCATAATCATACACAACAATATTTTATTTTCTTTTTAAGAAAAAAAGCAAATCAGAACCATGGTTAGGGGGCATCTAAAAACCTAATTCTCTTGGATACGACAGAATACTCCACAGCCCCAAAAGTAAGAGTTTGGAATGCTGTTGTCCATGTACACTTTTTTTAAGTAAGTGTGCATCGGCAGGGGATAACCTCTATACATACTTTATACTCGCTCGATCCTCTCTATTTATAAATCACGAAAGATTAATAATCTATTATTTGGAGGGCATCAAACAATAAATAGCATTCCTTAAACGAACTGCATATGACTTCAAAGGATAGTGTCCGTATACTAAATCCTTTTGCAGAAAAGTATTTCAATCACCTCAGCACGCCTTTTAGTCCCAAAACACATACGGATATGAGTACATCATGCACAAAGAACGTTTTGTTAATACGAGTATGAAATCTCAAAAGCTGCTCGAAGTTTCCCCACGTAAAACGATAATTAATTACATATGTCCATTTTGATCATATTGAATACGTCTCATACAAATTTGTATATTTGCAACCATGGAGATTTGTATGATCCTTTGTCGAAGTGATATATCATAATTCGTCAAACTAATTAATCATCCATCAGGTAATGTGCAACATTTTTTCCTTGTTAACGACGAGCCTGTAGGCGTGATTCATTCACAAAACATACGCACGTATAGACAATTGAAGTGAAGTCGTATGCACTCCCCCTAAATGAACGATTAATCAAAATGTCTAAAATGCCATTAATAATGAATGAGAACGGATTTGTTGATTCACAGAATGTCATGATGAACAAAAGGCTTTCGGAAACTTTTTCCATCTACCACAAGGATCTATCAATCCGGCAATCTAAAGCCCCTGAAGCATTTTTTTTTTTATAACATGACTTGTCCGTGGAGACTTGCCACAGAATAATCATTGTGCAGGGATAACGTGCTCGTGAATCCTTCCTTTGGAGAAAGAATTAAATCTTTCAGAACGATTGTCGAAAAGACAAAATTACTGAAGATGGCAGAGTTTGTATTTTTCGAATAAGATGTGATGGAATGATTAATGTGCACACAGCAAAACAATTAAAGGGCCACTTGAAAAAGTCCGCAGTTCTTCCTGCTGAAAAGAATAAGGAAGCCAAGATGTAGGTTTTTGATATAAGTGTAGGCAGGGTAAACAGTTTTTAGAAATTAATTTCTAACATAACGGTATATTTCATAAAATTTTACAAGCTCTTAAAAAAGAGTATCCAGTAATATTTTCTGATTTTTTATTTCTACTTTTTAATGCTTTATTATATTTTATTCTGCTTCATCGGATGCTAAGTAGCGTGTATTGCCACCAAGAGCTCGTATAACAGCCTGAGTTCGCTTAGATATGCTTATTATGAGACGCCTGATATCCTCCTGAGAAATTTTCACCCATTCGTCTTCAAGGCTTGATCCAGTTCTCGTAAGGTTTGAGGAGGGCTGGAACGGATTCCCCAGCTGGTCCCATAAATATTCTATGGGATTTAAATCTGGGCGGCACGCTGGTCAGTGAAGTAGGTCGATATTATTGGCAGTGAGGAATTCGCGCACTATGTTTCCAGTAGGAGAGCGGGCTCCACCTTGCATCTAAATGAAAACCTATACATCAGCACGTGTTCTTCCAATAACATGAAGACTTAGCACTTTGTTGAAGTATCGCTGAAATTGCCAATAATGATCACAACTAAATCGCTTTTGTCAGTTAATATAAATAGCGTTCCACAACATATCCACTGCCAAAAGGTGATGTGGGTTGAAGGACACAGGGTAGGAAACGTTCATTTCGCCCTTCACCAGATCTTACTCATTTGCCCTAACCCCTAGTGGGCCATAGCGCGTCAACTATTCCTTGTGGCTTAGCTGACGCATACACCAGTTTCGGACGTTGCACGTTGCCAGCATGCAGACCCTAGGTCAACCATAATTTCCATACAAGAAAACTCTATCTGAATACCTCATACTCCAATTGCAATGATTCCTGGTAAACCGACGTCGGTCGATTTTATGGTTTCTTGTTGATCGCGGTACTTTTACCGGATATCTGGAAAGCAAGCCACTTTCCCTCAAACGATTGCGCACGATTTTTTTTTTGGAAAAAACGGTTCCTGTGGTGTGAATGATTGCACTTAGAATGGAAGGTGTCGTGTTTTGACGATTTCTGAGGGCGTTTAAGCGTATAAGATTTTGCTCTTGGTCGACCCAGTCCAGGGCGATCGACCTGGAGGTAAAACAAAAACGCAACAAATAAAAAATTAATTAAAATCCCACCAAGCTGGGGGAAAATCATAAAAACACTAGTTTTTTAAAAATGAAAACAAGCATTTTCATTTCATGGAGGTACACACACTAAACTGTCGCTCTTAATTTAATGGGATTAATTTTAAAAGTAAGGGTAAAGTACTAGCTGAGATTAAGAGTATATTTGGGAGTTACTGCTTGTGTAGTTCTCGAGTTATTACGTTTTTAGCTATGTTAAATCGACGTAGTATTCGACTTCGCAACGCACAAAAAGGCCTGTTTATCAACATTCAAAAGGCCATAACTTTCAGAAATTAAAAAATAGGATAAAATAACGTTAGCACAATTTGATTTTTATAAACTAGAGCAATACATGACTATTACACACTATTATACATATAATGTATAGCTCATTAATGACTATCTTGAGTTGAAAGCTAAAATATTGCGACAATTTTTTTTAATTATCCAACACTTATTTAAATTCAAACTCATGTTTTTTCGATGAAAGCTCCACAAATGACTCGTTACATTTCGTCTAGTCCTCAAAGTAATTGCTTGAAAATGACGTTAGTCTAAGTTTACAAGCTTAACCCGTACCTGTAATACTGAGCAGTTTCTTTATATGGCATTCGATTACATACAACGATGCCTATAAAACATGACCTGTATAAACGTCTAATTAGGACAAACCTCGTTGAGGTGTTGTTGTTGGATACGAAATACACGAAGTGCAACCATCATCAAAACACAGGTACGACATTAATGGCAGTGGTGTTGATTATGATGGCGACAAGTTGAATAGGTTCAGAGCTAACAAAAGACTCCTTCATTATTAATGAGATGCTGTGTCTCGTCATAGTGGTGTTAGCTCTTAATTACTTTGTACAGAAGGAATTAGGGCATGGTACTGTCATGTCCTTATATAAAGACTGTTTTAATCACCGCACATACAGTGGTGGCCAAATAAAAGTTAACAATGAAAAAAAGCGAAATTTCCTAAAAAAAAACTATTTTTATGGGTCTTATAACCAAAATTTACCTGGAAAATTTCATGCGGGGTTAATTATCTGTCGGTTTGTTCGGGTTCCGCTTCTGTCAGTCGTTTATTGTAGTTTAGCCGTTGACGAGTAAACATGGCACCACAGTTGGATAGTGAAAAAAAATGATTATTGTTGCGTTAAGCAACGAAGGGCTTTCCACTAGGGCTATATCCAGAAGAATTGGTTGTAGCCACGTGGCTGTGTCCAAAATTTTGAAAAAAAAAAACGCGAAAGGATCTCTCCAGCGGAAACCAGGTTGCATTTTGATTCGTCGGTAAAGAGTGCTCTCTTCCAGTCAGTTTCCGACCAATTTCGGTGAGATTTGGCGAAATTCAGCCTCGCTGTCCTCATTTTAGCCGTTAAAGTTGGTTTTTTTCGGGGTCGCCGAGCTGAAAGTCCACATAACTGTAGCCTTCTTCTGACAGTTCTGTCGCTAATTATTGTTCCAGTTGCTTCCTGGAAGTCCATGTTGACTTCTCTAGCGGTTTTTTTCGGTCACTTAGGCTTATGCTTTTAAGATGTCGGTCATCTCTCGCGGTCGTCTTTTTGTTGCCAAGTCCTGTTCCTGGTTTCCGCTGGAGAGATCCTTTCGCGTTTTTTTTTTCAAAATTTTGGACACAGCCACGTGGCTACAACCAATTCTTCTGGATATAGCCCTAGTGGAAAGCCCTTCGTTGCTTAACGCAACAATAATCATTTTTTTTTCACTATCCAACTGTGGTGCCATGTTTACTCGTCAACGGCTAAACTACAATAAACGACTGACAGAAGCGGAACCTGAACAAACCGAAAGATAATTAACCCCGCATGGAATTTTCCAGGTAAATTTTGGTTATAAGACCCATAAAAATAGTTTTTTTTAGGAAATTTCGCTTTTTTTCACAGTGTTAACTTTTATTTGGCCACCACTGTATATGCCATTTAGCTGGGTTATGCTGCTGTTACATTTGATTCTGTTTGCTTTTTACATTTAAACTGGAATGCAGACATACTGGAGAATAAGACCACATGTCTGCATTCAAATGTACATTATGTATGAACTTTCAAGTGAACGGACACGTTTCGAGCAAACAAAGTTGGTTGTCTTTATGTGGGGTATTTAACTTGTCTGAGATATATGCCTGCCTGCTTGATATTAGAATCCAGATCAGATTTTGCATTGTTTGTTGTCAATTTTAATAAGGACTTTTAATATTCTGTAGATTACAATAGCTGATTTTTTTTTTTGTACAGAGCAGAGCAGGATAGGCGGCAAAAAAAACGATAGCGAACACGAAAACGGTGCATATCTTTGTTGGGAGTGTGTCTTGGTTTCGTTATCTCTAGGATAGAGATATATGGAGTCGCAATCAGCATGTAATGTATATACACTAAACTCACTAAAGTAATCCCACCGCATGCGATGGTAAAAATTAAACAGAGAGATATACGCCCGCAATACCCGGCATAAAAAAAAACTCGTTTGCAATACATGCCCATGCCTATGTTAAAAGAAAGTCATTTGCATGCTTTATCCTTGTCTACTGGATTCATAGTTCTTTACATATACGTACATACTTCAAAATAGCAAAAATTCGATAATTTTCTAAAACTCTTTAAAAACAAATCTATCAAAGATGCTATGTATTGACAAAAAACTGCTTGATCATATTTAAATTAGCACTATAAATACATGTCTTTACTCACAATCATAACTTTAAATCAATACTGTTCAATAAATTAACAAATGTGTAATAATGCTTTAAAAGTGACGCCTAACTAAATTGCAAATAACCGTCAACATAATTCATAGATACTTTTCTCCAATAGTAAGTGGAAGGTGTCGCGAATAAATTCTATATTCAGATTGATTTATATTTCGAGTAACATTTTTTCATGGCCTTTTTCAACGTACAACTTTCGTCGGCAATCTAAAACAGGTTGTTGTTTCAATAATATTAAATGCATCCCTAACTGGACGCAAATTTCTAAAAATAGCTCACCTGAATGGAGTCAAGATTGAAGTGACCATGCAATCTCGCCAGACAAGTCTAGGAATCGTTTCAATAAGCAAAAAGAAGAAGAGAGTAAAATGAAAAACAGGTGAGGAGAGAGGAACATTTTTATAATCAAGATGTTTGTACATTTATACGTTATGGGCATTTACAGTAGTACATATTTTATTTTTATGGGCAAACACGAATAGGACAGTCCTTCGTAATCATCCATGAATGAAGAAAACATGCGAGCAATGTACCAGAAAGTAAAAAATCTAAGGCAAATTAAAATTGCAGGAAGTAAGTTATTATGTTAAAGGATAAAATAAGATTTTAGCTAGGAGGCTCATATACGTCAGAAATGCTTAGGATCTTCAAGAGAATAGAACAGAAATAAAAGTATACTTTTCTTCTGTTAATCATCGTTAAACGGCTATCTTTATAACGTGATCCATCTTACACTATAGTTTTTTTTATATTCAGGAGCAAATGTTTCGCAGACCACATACCTTCTTCTTCAGTGCTCAATCCTAATTAGGATAGTATAAGATCCTTATTTTTTAATTTATTCGAATCTATAAGAACAAGTAATGGGCAATAATTTCAATTTAAAACATATTGCTATTCTGATCTGTGCTGTGCTACTTTCAACGACAGACTTTAGGTAGCAGATTAGGGATTAGATTCCGGAGAAGCTTTTTCGTAGGATGAGTACTTTTTCATATTTCACAATGTGTGTCACCAAAAACGGACAATTTTCACTTTGCACATGTGCGGAAAAGCTTTATATATAAAATCTTAGGAAATTCAATACTCTTTTGAAAAGTAGTAGAAGACTTTTCCGCAGGAAACATGTCGTAGAAGTTATTAAGCGATGTTTACATTTGTGTTTCGTTAAGCTCATTTTTTAAGCAATTGGGTTTCTCCTTTTTCTAAGCAACTGACGAGTGTGTGCGACGTGATAAAAGAGAGTAATTGAACTCTCCACTGGCCTCAGCAGAAAAAGCCACAAGAAGCAATAATTTAAACGCCGTATAGTATACGGTGTCATCAAGGAGTTTAAAGATGGTTGAAACTCATATCAACATACGGTGATGGACACTGATTGAAAGCTACTTATGTCAGATGAAGAGAAGATAAGGCGATGGAAAGAGGATTTTGTCATGATTTTGAACTGTCTAATTTCTAGCGAAGTTCCCCCTTATGTAAACAATTCAGCTGGTCATCAAAATGCGCATACACGCTCAACTGCCCCGACTAAAGAGGAGATAGTCACTGCAATTATTGCTCTGAAACAAAGTAAGGCCGCCGGACTCGATGGAATTCCTGCCGAACTTTGTCAAGCAGCGCCAAACATAACTGCCGAGTTGCTGCGTCCACTTGTTGATAAAGCGTGGAACACACAGACCTTTCCCACTGAGAGGAAGGAAGGCTTCATAGTCAAATTTCCAAAAAAAGGTTGCCTTACAGATTGTAATAATTGGAGAGGCATTTGCGTGCATACTACCGTTGCCAAAATAATAGCTAAAATTATCCTTAAAATACTAAAGGAACACTTAGAAAGCACAATTGATGAAGAGCATGCCTACTATCGATCCGGATTCTCCTGTGACTGTCACATTAGCGCCTTCCGAATTATCATGCAGCAATGCGTTGAGTGCGATATTCCGCTTCATTCGCTTTTCATTGATTTCGACAAGGCTTTCGACAGTGTGAACCGGGATTCAATATGGGAGGCTTTGCGCATTAGAGATATCCCACTTTCTAAATCAGTGGTATTCATTTCATAAACGGAAATCGTTTAAAAGATGACCTAAGATTCATTGACAAAAATGGTCAACAATCGCGTGAAGTGCGAAGCAAAAAGAGCTCACTCGACTCAAAATACGTCTACCTTCCAGTCAAAAATTCCTTCATCGTAGCCTTCTCGGCTAACTCCTGTACAAGCTAACCATATAGGAAACAGAGCTCTAATGCATATCGCCGTTCAAATTTATTTTTTTAATATAAGTATTCACGCTTGAGACTCTTGTTTTTTTTTACGTATATATTTTTTTTAGCTGGGGTCTGAATAAATTTTTTGTAACCTAATGATCGTCGCGCCCTGGAAGCCAAACCTAGCAGATATGGGTATTTTCTGAATAAAGAAGATGAGAACAATGCACTAGAGTGCTGTTTGAGTACGGACATTCTTGGGCAGGAAGCGAAATCTAGGCATAACGCGAATCTTCTGAATCGGGGTGACGCGCAGGAGTACTGTGGAAGGCATGATGACATATTGCTATTCTGATCCTGGATCGGAGCAAGCAGAGACATGGTCGTGCTACTTCCAACAACAGACTTTAGGTAGTATCTGAGTAGTTGTTAAGGGGTCGACGAAAGTAGGCCCAAGAGTGGGTATCGGCGTCTGGTTGATATAGACAGAAGAGATGTAACAGATATCTCTCTCTCTCTCAATTGCCCTAACCCCTTGTGGGGCATAGCGCGTCAACTGTTCCATGTGGCCCAGTTGACATTTGGACGGCATAAACTGGTTTCGGAGAATGCAGTTGCCAGCATGCATCTCCTGCACATCCATGGCCACAAACGACGTCGTGGACGGGATTCGAACCCGAAACGCCGCTAGGCAAACATGAGACTGATGCCTCAACACACTGCGCTACCGGTCGCCCCAACAGATATATCCGCATCCGTAATTGGGGATTATCCTCATAAAAACTAACATCTTCATCCGTTATTATTTAATTTTGATTGATAATGGATTCTCAATATTCACTGTAACAACTCGTATTTCTCTGATTTATTTGAAAAAAAAAAAAAACACTACAGTATATAAAATTGAACTGTGTAGCAATTTATTTTATATATTCAGCCTTATCCTTATCCTCATCCGCATCCTCAAGTCTTCCATCAATATCCTCATCCGCATCCTCAATCTCAAGCTATTGTTAATCCTCATCCGCTAAACATGATCCGTTACATCCCTTTACATATACGAGGAGTGTATGATAAGTACCCGTGTTAGGCAAGAAAACGCATTACAAAATTTTTTTTTTTTTATTTATTTCTCAATATAATCTCCTTTCAGCTCGATACATTTAGTCCAGCGATATTCTAACTTTTTCAAGCCATCCAAAAAATATGATTTATCGAACTCCGCAAAATAGGCCTCTGTTGTGTCGATAGTCCCCTCATTCGAGCCGAATTTCTTTCCTGCCAACGATTTCTTCAAGTTTGGAAAAGTCACAGGGGGCCAAAATCAGGGGAATATGGTGGGTGAGGCAGCAATTCGTGGCGTAATTCGACCAGTTTTGCTGTAGCGATTGCAGACGAGTGAGCATGTGCGTTTTATCAATTCAGCATTGAATCGATCCAATAAATCAGCATAGTACTGCCCCGTGATTGTCCTTCCTTTCTCCAAATAGTCGGTGAGGTGAAGATGATGCCTTGCGAATCCCAAAAAACGGTGGCCATGACTTTTCCGGCCGATAGAACCGTTTTCGCCTTCTTTGGAGCAGTTTCGCCGGATGAAATCCACTGTTTTGACTGTTCTTTCGTTTCTGACGTGTAGTGATGGATCCATGTTTCGTCAACAGTCACGAAACGCCGTAGAAATTCTTTCGGATTGCGCTTAAACATGTCCAAACAGTGCTTCGAAGTTGTCATGCGATTCCGTTTTTGCTCCACTGTTAGCAAACGCACCCATCTCTCCGAAAATTTACAACTTGGCCAAATACTCTCTTTCTCTGTAGTGAACTTCCTCTCCCTTCCTCTCGGAATAGGTTTCAACAGACCCCATGTTGGGCGCTAAATATTAAATTCTTCCCTCAAATGCAAACGGAAGTTCGACCAACTCCAGCTGAAAGGTATTGAAGGCCTCGTACTTTCGCTTTAGATTTAGTAGCACCATACGTAGTTAAGTACATATGAAGCCGCGGGTTATGTTACTACCACAATGAAGGTGAACACCTGTAGCAACAATGCAGAGCAATAGATAATGTTTATTCGAATTCATCGCTCTCGGTAGCCGTGAGTTCTCGGTTCCCACTCTACGATTCTACCTATACATCTAGAGAAACAAAGGTTCAATCCTCGGCGCGTCATAAACAAAAAATATCTGTGACTACTACTAGAACTCCCACAACGTTCCGAGCTTGTCAGTAAAAGACGGCTCGGCATCCGAAAAATATACTATCGAAACGTCAACAAGGCACAGCTATGGAAGAGATGTTGACGCGCTCATGTCCTTGAAGGGGTCAAGACAATTACCAAATGATACTTTGCGGAGTGTTTTTTTTTCGAGAATGTCCAACTAAGTGGAATACGCATAGAAAACTGGGACATTAAAAATACCATGAAATATTAAATGCCACCATTCATTTTTGACGAAATACGACATTTCCATATTTTTGTTGAGTGTATACTTTCTATGTGTATGCAAAGCGACATCCGATGACACGTACATTTTGTTGATCTTCACAGGAAGAAAAATAGATCCGAAACAAGCACATCATTTCAAAGATACCCTGAGGAGCATTTGACATAGAATCCCAGTGCGACAACTTCAGTATCAACTTTTTTTTTTTCAGTATCAACATTACAAGAAAACAGAGCTTGCAAAAACCTTCCCTTTTCGTATATTTTTACAATATTACCTCCAGGAGATTTACAAAATTGCATATTCGCAGATATTAGAAATGACTTAGCATGACCTTACCGTAGCTCGGAGATATAAGTACACACCTCATGCAACTGTAAAGGGCAGAAATGTATCATAGCGGAAATCGAAAATATTATGTTCAACATGACCGTAAAATTCCATCCATCAACGAATGGATTGAATTCATTTTCGATTTTCGGGCTACAGAAAGACAACTAAAACTTCTCTAATGATAATTTATGCAGGGCGTTAATAATATCTACATATCATACATATATTATAATGTAAGTACAATATGTCTCAATGTGCCTTCTTACCGCCACGTATCCTCTACGATGGGTTTTTATATGTTTTCAGATGGGAACGTCTGAAACGAAAAGTTTAGAAAAATCTGAAGGGAAACTTGTCATTGTTCCTGTCTCTCTGCCTGGAAGCATTTTTCCCACTATATCGACCTCCTCACTGTCCGTTTGCCGGGAATCGCTTCATCACCGTGTGGTTACGAATTTCAAAGTGTACCGACACAAAGCATGTATATTCCCAAGTTGAAACCTTGCCACGACAGATATTGGAGTTCCGTAGTGGTTTTCTGAAATATGGCAGGGACCAAGTCGCTACTTATGCATAAATGCATGAGACAAGTTATGTTATAGTCAGGAGTAAACTTCTTTTTTTGGTCGTCAATTTTATCAGGAAGCGAGATGCCTGGGGCTCAACGGCCCAAATCTGATATATAAGTATTAGTCTGCATTTTGACTATGGTTTACGTAATATTTTAGATATTGGACAATATGATACCCACTCTTAAATGTTTTCAATTTGAAAGTAAATTAAAATGAACAGCTTGAAGTCGACATACCCTCTGTCTGTACAAAGAAAAGGATAGAACTCGTGAATTTGCAAAATGGGAGATACAGAAAAGTGATGAGATGAGGTATCCCATCATCTGACTACTAGATTTAAGGCTTTTTTTTACAGTTGTCGTAACTCTGACGCTGCCGGGATTCAACAATTTTCGCAATTTTCTTAGAGCTGTGTCCTAACTCCGACGAAGCCTGTCCCAAGTCATGGTTGTGAAAGAAGGATAGATGTAGCCTGAATGGGGGAGTCACACCTAAGCGCCTCAGGTCATTAGAGTGGAATGAATTACGTAGTTAGGTCTGCTTGTGTGAACTGTGGCACGTTATGAACAACCTGAAGCAGCTATCACCGAGCCACCCCTGCATACGGTTTAGCGACGGGCCGAAAATCCCTCCTTGTAAAAACTACTCCATGTCAAAAAACCTGGAATAAAAGTCTCGGATTGGACGGATCAACAACGATGACAATGCAAACGTTTAACGGATTATTCATTCGGATCCTGAAATGTAAGCCCCCTGAAAAAACCGGCGGCCGTGAAGGCCCTCCTTCAACAGGTCGAGAACTACAAACTGAGCATCACTGCAGTCGAGGAAACAAATTGGATTGGCAGCGAGATAAACAACAAGAATTCGCCCACAATTTCCAAAAGCGGCAAACCATCTGGTCACAAGGAGTTTGGAGTTGCATTCATAGTAGCAAGCAGCGTTATTGACTTCAAACCTATTAATGAAAGGTTTTGTGCAATTCGCATCGTCTTTTCAACCTCCGGCTCATCAACGTGCACGCCCGATTCACTTCCAACAAACTTCGTCAAGATACTGCTGGGAGATTTTAATGCGAAAGCTGGAAACGAATGTTGGCATGGGGGAACTACTGGAGGACATATCCTCCATGAGGAATTCAATGATAACGGTCAACGATTAATCGACTTCTCCTGCAGTAGGAACCGTATCGTAAGCTCTACGTGTTTTTCACATCGACGCATTCACAAACAGACTTGGAAATCTCCAGACGCACGTACCGTCAATCAAATTGATAACGTCCTCATTTGCAACAGGTGGGCGTAAAATGTATTGGTTGTCCGATCCTATCGAGGAGAAAACTGCGATTCAGACTGCGATTCACTTGGTGAAGACAACCTATCGGTGCGGAATTTCTACAACTGCACCATTCGAAAATCAGCCCTCCCAAAATTTTCGCAGTTGACAAACTCTTGAGCGATGCAACGGCGCAGGCATATACAGTCGCCCTTGAGGAAAAATAATCACCTATGTCACACGACATCAGTAACAGAGGTGTACACGAGTTCTTAGAACTTAAAAGTACCATCGAGTATGTCGCAGAGAAGGTCGTGGGATACAAAGCCCGTCGAGCGCGAAACGGCTGGTTTGACGAAGATATCAGAAAAATCACTCGACGCAAAGAATGAAGCTTACAAACAATATAACCAAAGAGGATTGATAATTCTACAAGAGTTTGATCTTATAATCATCCGAACAATTGCATAACAATTTGAGTCACGAAGCAAGAATATGTATTGACCATATTATCTAACGCGCGCTTGTCTATATGCATAAGTAACAAATACAAACTATTGTATAACGCTATTGAATTAAAAAAACGCCTGTAGTAATTTTTCACAGTCAATTTGATCAGACAGTCAGTGACCTTTAGTTCCTCATTATCAATAAAATGGCGACTCCTCCGAGTGTCACCATCTAAAAATATACGAAATGGAAATATTTTGTCTGGCGACAATCAGACAAAATACAATAAATTTCCATTGACTTGCATTCACAAAATTTTTATTTTCCACCTTTAAGTCGAATGCATTGAAATTTACGATGCAGGCTTTACGAGTATCGTTTTTCGAATATACACTACACTGTCTTATTGCACATATGAAATTCAACGTGACATTTTCGATCAATCGAAACCATCAACTAACCACATTACGATTTCATATCAATTGCAATGTCATCTTAACTGCCCACAGGTACACTATTCTTGTTAGTGTGATTTTGTGAAAATAGAATACCAAGAAAAAACAAACAAACTTATATTAAGTAACAATAAGGTTAAAAGAAATAATTTAAAAAAATTGGATTCCAGTATAAGAGGAAGTTTTGTATCATTTTTAATATGAACAAATGAAATGTACACAAGAAATGGTAGGATATCTGGCCAAAAGGCTTATAAGCCTTCTTATTAATTGAGGAATATGGCTGTATAAGCGGCAGTTCAGTGCGTTCAGGCGTTAGCCTGATTCTGATGTCTCGTCGGCGCGGCACCGAGGTGTATTGTTAGTGTACTCACTAGGGGAAATAGCCAATAATAGTAGTTGAGGTGATCCCAGACAATTGGCACAGAATCATCATCTGTCCAATTCACAAAAAGGGAGATAAATTGCGGTGTGAGAATCACAGGGGCATACCACTAGCCTGTACGTCCTATAACATTTTGCCGAAAATTCTGGAAAACAATAAAACCGTGCGCAGAACGAGTCATTGGCAAACATCAAGGCGGTTTCAGACCTGGTCGCTCCACAACCGATCAGCTCTTTACGGTCAAACTGATACTCCAGAAGTGCTGGGAATACAACGTAGACGTAACCAAATCTTTGTCAACTTCAAGCAAAATTAGTAGGCAAAATTAGTACGACTGACAAAGATGACCAACTCTGTCTGACAGGTCAGGATCCATAATAGACTTACTGATATATTTGAAACACGCAATGGTCTGAAACAGGGCGATGGACTGACACCGACGCTCTTCAACCTAGCACTGGAATATGCTATTCGGGCTATACATAAATATGAACAACAGCAAGACGTTACTCATCAAGTCGACACAATTAGCAGTGTACGCCGACGACATCAACATCATGTCCTGAAGATTGGCCGACGCAGAAACGCTAGATGCCGCTGCAAAAGAATTTGGACTACGTATCAACGAGGGTAAAACCAAAATAATGATGCAATCGAGGACAAAGACGCCTGGACAACCGAGCGTCAATGTAGGGGACCTTAACATCGTGTTCATGAACGACTTCATTTCCCTGGACTGCAACTTGTCAAAGGATGCCAACGAAACTGACTAAACCAACCGACGGATACAGCTAGCTAATAAGACTTTTTCCTCGGTTCTCCCCATAATGATATGGAAGCATGTGCACAGAAACATGAAGCTCCGCATGTACAAAACCATGATACGACCAGTGCTTTGCCATGGCTGCGAAGCATGAACCCTAACTCAAACCTCCGGAAACATGTAGACACATTCGACCGAAAGGTTCTACGGCGAATTTTAGGGGCTGTTTGCGATCGAGATAGATGGCGCATCCAGTACAATCATGAGTTATATGAACTGTATGATGAGCTGGAAGTTTCGAAAATCGTCAAACTACAACGACTTTAATGGGCAGGGCATGTACAACGAATGGACGATGATCGCATGCCGAAGAGAGTAATGAACGCAGAACGAGTCGACGCAGCGAGACTGCGAAGACGACCGAGAGCTCGTTGGGAGGGGACGCGGTCACGTGACCGAGATAATTGAAGACAACGATCCAGGCGGCCAATTCCCAACGTCGGGCTGTCGCGCCACGATGATGATGAACCAGCCCAAACAATACCCCATTTTTGAAGTACCGGCATATCGGCTAGATCCCCTTGTGAGAATTCATTTACAAACTACATTACATTCGGTGGTTGCCAATTTGTTACAAATATCGCGCCCTCTGTCGCCTAAGTATTTAAGCAGCTAATGATTTTAATTTTAAATTATAAGTGACTTACCGTATCCTTTGAAAATCGATTGATTCCATTGGCTTGTTCCATTTTTAACCAGATCAGTTGAATTTTTAATTTTGATGTTGGCATTTAGTCCCTTCTTTGATATGTTACCTTCATTATTTGGAACATTAGAGACAGTGGTTGTCGCTGGAAACGATATCGATGTTGTATGATTACCAATCATATTCGATTGAGAGATATTATTTTGCACGGCACTTAAATTATTTTCATTTTTAGACAGATTAAAACTATAAGATAAATTTGCTGGGCTTCCATTTGAAAACCTTTCACTTCCACTAGCACTAACACTCACCGCACTCTTTTTGAGATAATTTTTAGAAACACCTGTATTATTTTTATTCTTAATATTATTAAACACATATTCACCAGTTTTAATGGGATCAAGTTCAATCCAAGATTGTTCAGACCAAATCGAGCTCGTATTGCGACTGACAATATGTTTTATCGTTGAGTTGGTAAAATTAAAATTAAAACTATATTTATTGTGTGCAACTGAATAATTACTCGTAAGCGTATTATTACTACGAGTATTGTTCTTTGCTAAGCCTAGATTTATTCCTCGATATCTTTCATCTAAATTAAATGCGATTGAATCCGTGGTGGAATTAGAATTATGCCGGAGTTGAGTTCGAGGATTATTTACATTATTCGCTCCAGATGAATTGTGATAATCGCGAATTATTCGCTTTCTAGTAAAATACTTTTTGGTTATTCCATTTCCAAAATGAGTATTGTCCTTGTTACCATTGTCGTCGCCTTCTTCGTTTCCAATTAATGTGGAAGCATATGGTTCGTGCGGCGAACGACCTCTTCCCATCAGATCCCATATTATAGAATGAGGCGGCACACCCGTTCCTGACACGACCAGATGATTGGTTCCTTGCGTAACGTTGGCTGTAAGATAGTCGTTTTCCAATTGAGTTTGATTTAATTTTTCCGTATGTTGGTCGTCATCGACGTACCGGGCCGTTAACGGCACCGCGCGGGGGCTCGCCGACAAGTAAGGGGCCAGGAGCAAAAGCACTAGCGCTAAAAATGCGCGGGCCCCCGCGGCGCCTTCGGCTGCATACGTGGGGGCCACAGCGCCTCAATATTCAGAGTTTGACTTTTTCGCGACAATGTCTCAAATTTGTTTCGGGAAAGAACAATTCTCTCCCGTCCAAGATGTCGATTTCACCGACCCGGTGGAACTCGATTTCTTTCCATTTTCAGTTCATTTTTAATCGCCAGTAAAAGTAGCTGAAAATCCGGCGGAACACTTAACAGCCACCACATGTCGTTTGTCCGTTTTCCAAGTGATAAAAATACGACCTATACAATCTGGAATAGACGAAGAAAAAAATAAATAAAAATTAAGTGAATTTTAGAAAATATGTATGTATGTATATCAAAGTTAACGGTCGAATCACCTTGATCTTCGACAGGCAAATTGTATATTTAAAGTTCACCGAATCTACAAGACTAACTCGCACACAAATGTCTTCCAGATTTAAGAATAAGAATATCACTGAAATTTGCGCACAACATAAAAACATCATCGTGATATGGTATGCAGAAGTCCAAAAATAGGACCAAAAGAGACAACCCAAGTGCCATTTTCCCTCCGCAGGCAATGTTTTGACTGGATTCGCTCCTGTGCAATCCTTTTGTTTTGCATCTATTTTGTTACTTAAATTAGATAGGGGAAGGATTGCCAATACTTGTTTAAATCAAGAAACAGGCGCGCTCGAATACAATTTGTATTCTTCTATTCAGAGGTACGTAGTGATATTCCTGAATTCGGGATCATTGTTTGCGGTAACTCTCAGAATTTCGCAACGGATCTCAAAATATTATGCTGCGCCCAAAAATGAGTGCAGATGGCAAACGGCAGGCAAGCAGTCGCGTAATAACGTAGTATTGAATATCCCAATATTGCAGCCAAATATGCGAAAGCATAAGGTTAAAAATAAATTCCAATGTTAAGAAGAATATGTCCAGAGCAAGTTGTCATATTGTATGAATCACGTAGATTGTGTCTAAACCCTTAGACGCTCAATTATTTCATGCAATATTCGACTGCCAAAACTGTTATTGAGTGTTTGAGGAGTATGTTTCATTACGAACGTTGCGTAAATATTGAACTAAGCTACAAGGGCATTCTTCCGACTTCAGATTCCTCATTCAATTTGTTTATGATTTAGCCATGAATGACCGCATTTAGACAGCACGACTTAATTCGGATTACCATTTATGGGCAGTACTTTTCAACTCGTATAGTATATTTTTTGAACAAAAGCTATGACTTTTGAGTGATTTGGAAAGGTATGAAAATTAAAATTTATAGTATTTACGAATATGTATAATAAAATTCCAAAGTGCGCCACTTCTTTTATGGAGCAGTGTATATTTCTCATCGAATTTGAACAAGGTTGTTATTTTTAAGTTTCTGCGGAATTTTAAACATTTTGTCTAGCATTTCGATATACTTTTTTTATAAATTTTCGAATAAATAATATTCGTCGAAAAAACAGAAAGCTGTCAAGTGTCACAATCACCGCGTCTTAACTAGTTGAGACGATCTTTTATGACATTGAAATTTTCTATTAAAAAATTACATTTTTTTTACGTCAAGCCAATTGGTTAATGTCAGTGAGATTTGATCTAACTTCTTGAACATTTTTTATGAAGCGACGATGGTTGGGAGGCTGAAAAAATATTTTCCATAAAGTCATTCACGAATTCAGTAAATTTCCTAAATAATGTTAATATCAGTATTATAAATATTCGGTGATACTACAAACTATTGTGCTATGGAAGCTGTCACTATCACAAGTCAATACACATACTAGTACCTATGAACATAACACTGTTGGAAAAATCAGAGGCTTTGACTCGCAGTGCGACCTTTTATATACTCAACTTAACTCCTTGTAGGGCATAGCGCGTCAACTGTTCCATGTGGCCCAGTTGACGTTTCGTTGGCATAAACTGGTTTCGGGAAATACAGTTACCTGCACATCCATGACCACGAACGTCGTCGTGGACGGGATTCGAACCCGAAACGCCGGTAGTCAAACATGAGACTGATGCCTCAACACACTGCGCTACCGGTCGCCCTAAAAATACGTTTTGTCAATTGCTCTTTTACTCCCACGAAATGGAAAAAAATTCGTTTTCGTGGTGTATTTATGCAAATATCGGCAAAAACTGAACTGTCAAAATCACTGTTGATCATGATTCGCCAAATAGACCGGGAAATACTCTGATGTCAAAAATGGCATTTGAAGGAACATGTTTAACCGGGCACAACCCTAATACTTGAGGTCTGTCGTCGTTATCAGCCTGATTATAAACGTAAGGATTGCAAAGAAAACGACCATTATATACCATGGTTTTACTACTAGAAGAAATATTTCATCCTAGCTGAAAGTCTGAACTATCTATTAAGTTAAATTTATGTCCCGATCCAGTGCGCCTTCACCTATGCTACACAACATCAGCAACACAGGCGTCCATGGGTTCTGGGAAGAACTCAAGGGTACCATCAAGGATGTCGCAGAGAAGGTCGTGGGATATAAAGCCCGGCGAGCGCGAAATGACTGGTTCGACGAAGAATGCAAAAATTCACTTGACGCGAAAAACGAGGCCTACAGACAATGGATTCAACGAGGAACCAGAGCCAGAAGAGAAAAATATGACGAGCTACGGCGAATATCGAATAGAATAATTAGACGTAAGAAACGTAAATACTTTGACGAGCAGTTGCTGAACATAAACGAAAACTTAGCTAATAGGAACACCAGACAAGCGTACAAACTAGTAAATACAATTAAGAACGGCTACCAACCCAGGACTAGCCTTTGTAAGGACAAGGATGGAAACATCATCAGCGACACCGATGGTATTAACAAACGATGGGCCTCTTATTTTGAAGAGCTTCTAAACCGACCATCTAACATCCCCACACGGGAGGCTCTCGACGATATTGTTGATCTAGGCCCACCCATTCAACCCCCGACAGTAGAGGAAGTTGATCTCGCCTTGCGGTCACTAAAACGAAATAAAGCGCCGGGCGCTGACGAGATTCCAGCTGAACTGCTAAGATTCGGTGGAACGAGTCTAGTTGATGCCATACATCAATTACTCCTGCGAGTATGGGAGAACGAGGAGATCCCAGACGATTGGCGCAGAAGCATCATCTGTCCAATTCATAAAAAGGGAGATAAACTGCGGTGTGAGAATTACAGGGGCATCTCACTAGTTTGTACGTCCTATAAAATTTTGACGAAAATTCTGGAAAATAGAATAAAACCGTACGCAGAACGAGTCATTGGCGAATATCAAAGCGGTTTCAGACCTGGTCGCTCCACAACCGATCAGCTCTTCTCAGTCAAACTGATACTCCAGAGGTGCTGAGAATACAACGTAAACGTATACCAAATCTTTGTCGACTTCAAGAAGGCATACGACAGTATCGATCGTGGAGTACTGTACAACATCATGCTGCAATTTGGTATACCAGCAAAATTAGTGCGACTGACAAAGATGACGATGACCAACTCCGTCTCACAAGTCAGGATCCAGAATAGACTTACTGATCTATTTGAAACACGCACTGGTTTGAAACAGGGCGATGGACTGGCACCGACGCTCTTCAACCTAGCACTGGAATACGTTATTCGGGCCATGAATATGGACAACAGCAAGACGCTACTCATCAAGTCGACACAATTAGCAGCGCACGCCGACGACATCAACATCAACATCATGTCCCGAAGATTGGCTGACGCAGAAGAACTTCTGCATACGCTCGATACCGCTGCAAAGGAAGTTGGATTACGTATTAACGAGGGTAAAACTAAAATAATGATGCAATCGGTGACAAGGACACCTGCACAACCGAGCATCAATGTGGGGGACCTCAACATCGAGTTCGTGAACAACTTCATTTACCTGGGTTGCAACCTGTCAAGGGACGCCAACGAAACTGACGAAATCAAGCGACGGATACAGTTAGCTAATTAGACTTTTTTCTCGGTTCTCCCCATAATGAAATCGAAACATGTGCACAGAAACACGAAGCTCCGCGTGTACAAAACCATTATACGACCAGTGCTATGCTATGGCTGCGAAGCATGGACCCTAACTCAAGCCTCCGAAAACATGCTAGACACTTTCGAACGTAAGGTTCTACGGCGAATTTTCGGGGCTGTTTGCGATCGAGATGGATGGCGCATCCGGTACAACCATGAGTTGTATGAAATGTACGATGAGCTGCAAGTTTCGAAAATCGTCAAACTACAACGACTTCAATGGGCAGGGCATGTACAAAGAATGGACGATGATCGCATGCCTAAGAGAGTAATGAATGCAGAACGAATCGACGGAGCGAGACTGCGAGGACGACCGAGATCTCGTTGGGAGAGCTCAGTAGGTGTGGACGCCGCGCAGCTGCTGGGCTCCCAAAATTGGAGGACGCGGTCACGTGACCGAGATAATTGGAGGACAATGATCCAGGCGGCCAAGGCCCGACGTCGGGCTGTCGCGCCACGATGATGATGAGTGCGCCTTCGTATCGTTTAAAAATGGAAAACAATGCATTTGTGGCTCGAGATCAGCTGTTTCTTGGCAAACCAAAAGCCTAAGAACGCGGTGAATAAGTCGTGTGAACAATAAATCGTTTTCTCAAATAATAAAAAAAAATTTTTTTTTGCTATCGTCGTTTTGGTTGACCGTGGAAGAAATTGCAAAATTTCGACAAGTTCTGTCACTGGCGAGGATAATTTATGATATCTAATATCGGTCAAGTGGAAACATGATTTACTAATTAGACTCTTGTTGCCCGAATGGACGAACGACACGGCAATCCCGAATGGTTGTGCTAAAATGAGATATGCTTGCAAAAATGTCTTCGGAATGTGGACTTCAATCGTCAAAAACATTTCGTGATATCGAAATAAAATGCGGTGAAAGAAATATTTCAACACTTTTGATTTTTTTATCACAATTATATGGTCTGAGCGGCGACAGCGACTACCCATGTTTCTTTTTAAATGTTTGGGTAACATTAAATTTTTGGTATTTTATAATTGCAAAGAGAATTAAATAATTTTGTTGTCTCGTTGTTATGGGAAGACGACGATTGTTCGAATCATATGTATTGATTATGAATTATTTAAATTTAATTTAATTATTCAGAATAGTAGTAGTAGTATCCGTGGCTTGACTTCAGTATATTATACTGAAGTCAAGCCACGGATACTCATACGAAACTCAAATAATGAACGACATACCGCTCCTATTTCGTTTTATTCTTCTAATAGTGATTGATGGCTCTATGCATGCTATGTATGTATTATTAAACAAGAATATTTCTCGATGATATGCTTTCATTTGTTTTTAAATGCTGTTTAAGATGTCACTGTCACATATTCTGTATGAGTTGAATATATCGTGTGATAGAAAAACAAACCACTTTTTCCATTTCGTTGTTAGCTCTGAATTTCAAAATTGCAAAGAAAAACGAAAACAGTGGGTGGCGACTCAGATTACTCCGAATTTCTGAAGCACTTTCTAGTATATCGATTTTCCACCGTGACATATCCTAAAAAAATACACTTATGTACTTAAGGGGGGAAATGACATTAGGAGGCTCATTTGCACAGATTTTTTAGGATTTTTTTCGGGTGGAAAGAATTAAATAGAATTCAATTAAATTTTGACATCATTTTATTCATATTTTGAACAAAAATTAAGTTTTAACCCATTAACTAAGTAGTTTTTTAAATGCTTATTTTAAATGGCTAAATCACCGTGGTTTTTACAAAAAAAAAAACTTAAAAATTCAAATATCTCAGTAAACACTGAAAATCGGTAGAACATTTGTGGCTTTATTTTGTTGCATGTTGACTCTATTATAACGTGTTACGAGGAATATGCCGAGTTACCAGTAACCCTGTACGTAGGTTGCCTTTTATATTTCGGGATTGGACAACCCTAGTGTTGCAATCTGGCAACTGACAGCTCTATCGTAAAGTTTGACATTTTTGAGGTTATACGTACTCAGAACGTTTTGACATACGAGCGCTATTTGTGTTTTTTACAGTAACTTCAAAGATTAATCTCGGCCAAATAAAGGAATTCAATCGTGAACATTTTCGTGCGATTATTTTTTACAACTTTTGACGTGGATTAACTCAGCAACAGTGCATGGATGAACTGAATTCAATTTTTGGCGATGAAGCTCCATCGAGGAACAGTGTTTATCGATGGTATGGTGAGTTCAATCGAGGTCGTAGTTCACTCCAAGACGAATTTCGTGAAGGTCGTCCAAAAGGTGAAGGTCGTCCGGAAACCATTGATGCTGTGCGCGAACTGATATTGCAAGATCGTCATGTGACCTATCGTGAGATTGAGACAACCTTAGGCATTAGTGGGACCAGCATACATTCAATATTGCATGAACATTTGACTGTCAAAAAAATTTGTTCGCGTTGGATCCCACACAATTTCTCAATCGCTCAAAAAAAGGCTCATGTCGATTGGTCGAAAGAAATGCTCAAAAAATACGATCGCGGTGCTTCGAAACACGTCTATGACATCGTGACAGGTGATGAATCGTGGATTTACGCGTATGAGCCCAAAAGTAAACAGCAGTCGACTGTATGGGCGTTTCAAGATGAGCCAAACCCAACAAAAGTTGTCCGCGCACGAAGCACTTCCAAGCAAATGGTCACCTGCTTTTTCGGAAAAACTGGACATGTCGCAACCGTACCACTAGAACAACGCAGAACAGTCAATTCTGAGTGGTACACAACCATTGGTTTGCCAGTTGTCTTCCAAGAAATCAGGAAAACCAACCGCCGAAGACGGATCACTCTTCACCACGACAATGCGAGCTCTCACACATCAGCTCAAACAACTGCATTTTTGAGCACTCAAAACATAGATTTGATGGGTCATCCGCCGTATAGTCCTGACTTGGCACCGAATGACTTCTTTTTATTCCCGTACGTAAAAAACAAACTGAGAGGTCAACGTTTTTCAACACCTGAAGAAGCGGTTGCTGCGTTCAGAATGCATGTTTTAGAGACACCTCAATCAGAGTGGCAAAAGTACTTTGACAATTGGTTCAAACGCATGCAAAAGTGTATAGATCTTCATGGGGAATATTTTGAAAAACAATAAAGCGATTTTCAATGATTAATATTTGTTTTTGTTCTCTAATCCCGAAATATAAAAGGCAACCCTCGTACATATACGAGGTGTGATCAAAAAGTATCCGACTTTTGTTCATAAAATCAAAGTTTATTATGATATAATTATTTAATACATATCCCCTTCAAAGTAGTCCCCTTGGGCTGCCACACACTTCTCCCAACGCTTCTGCTACTGTTGCAAGCATCGTAGGAAGTCCTCCTTCGGTATGGCTCTCAGATGGTCTGTCGCATTCGACATAATGTCCTCTTTGGTCTGAAATCTGGTCCCTTTTAGTGGCATTTTCAGCTTTGGGAAAAGCCAAAAATCGCACGGAGCCATGTCAGGAGAGTAGGGAGGTTGACGAACCACTGGTGTGCTGTGTTTTGTCAAGAAGTTCTGAATTAGGTGTGAAGAATGTGCGGGAGCGTTATCGTGATGGAGCTTCCAATTGCCTGCTGCCCAAAGAACCGGGCGCTTGCGTCTCACTGCGTCACGAAGGCGACGCAGAACCTCTTGGTAGTACTCCTTGGTGATTGTAGTGTCGTGTGGTGCGTACTCGTGATGTACCAAGCCACTGGAGTCAAAAAAGGCGGTTAGCATGACCTTGACATTGCTGCGGACTTGCCTTGCTTTTTTGGGCCTTGGAGATGAAGGATGCTTCCATTGTGTTGACTGGAGCTTGGTTTCTGGGTCATATCCATAAACCCATGACTCATCACCTGTAATCACTGTGTTCATAAAGCCGGGATCGTAAGAGTGAAGATTATTTTTGAATGATATGTTTGCCGTGCAAGAAATTTGAAACCACTGGGGCGATTGTCACCAAATTTTGCAGTAGTATATTTGGCAAGCTGGAATAGATTGTAAGCTGGTTCGCGCCCTTATACAGTAAAACTCCGTTTAACCGAACCCAAGGGTGCGGCGTCATTTTGCATACCGAAATTGTTCATAGATACTTTCGGGAGGCCGGGGAGGAATAGAAAATGTGGCTCACGACTCCAAAATGATACCACACGGTAAAACCCCGATTAACCGAACCAAGGGAGCGGCGCAGCGTCATTTCGGATAAGTTGGGAAATTTGACACCGGTATATTTGGGAAGACAAGGATGAAAGTAAGATGGTTAGGGACAGCACATTTTTTTTACATGCGGTAAAATCCAATTTAAGCCCGGCCACACTCAATCGAACCCGAACTCGAACACGAACATGGTACAAGTGGACAATTATATTCAGATTTGTGTGAAGAGCATGTGTGTTGAGCCATTCAGAGGACACTTGTACCATGTTGGAATTCATGTTCGACAGTGTATGGCCGGGTTAACCATACTAAAGAGGCCTGCGTCATCTCGGTTTACGAAATTTACAGACAATCCGTGGAAATTATTTATTATTTATTTTATTATCTTTATCTATGTTTATCTGTCTGTCTTCTATCTTCTTTTTCTATATACATAAAAATTAAGTGTATATTTGTTCGTTTTTTTGTGGCTAAACGACTCGATCGATTTTCTCCCAAAACTACCCACCACTTCCCCTTCCTCCAATCCCGCGCTTCAGTAACCGTGAAAAAAATGTCCAAAATGAGCAAGATTATTAGTTTTCGGGTTGCTAAGATATATAATGACCCTCCAGAATCAGCAGAACAATGTCAGCGGCGTGTTGGAACTGTTCGCTGTGAAATTGCTGATATACCGCAGGCACAGGAAGCTCGCAACTAAGGGGGCAAGAATAAGAATGGCTGCTGGGAGAAACGCTCAATCAATTGCGAGATCAAATCAACGGACAGATTTGGTGATGTCTACATTTCGATATGACATAAATTTACATTACAGCGTCCATCCACGCGTGAAATTTCACGAAAATTGAGCGTGGACCCGAAAAGACTTTGAACCGCTTTATAGACGGCTCCAAGATGGAGTCGGTGCAGTAGTCTAGTCAGAACTTACATGCAATCTTTTCATCAGACTGCCAGATAAGTGCAGCATATTCAGAAGGCAACCGAAGCGGTTATATCATCTCGGAAAAAGGGTAAAATCGTCATACATTCGGATAGTCAGGCCACACTGAAGGCGTTAACATCAAGTCGAAGACAGTGCATAACTGTCTAACAGTCCTACAAATGTTGTGGACCGCTAGAACAGTGAGCTCCTGTGGGTTCCGGGTCACAGCGGGGTTCTAGGTAACGAACGGGCTAGTCTCGATCGAAGAATAGCTGAAGATCTGCCGGTGCTAATACAGACATGTAAGAAGAAACTGGACGACAGGATATAGGGGCTGGCCAACGTAAACTGGCACAATACCAACGACTCTAGAATAACAAAATTATTCTGAAACTCCTATAACAGGAAGAAGACCAAAATCCTCTTGGAACTACCCAGACGACAGTCCACCCTACTAGTGGGCGTACTAACAAGGCACTGTTTGTTAGGGGAAAACTAGATTACGCCAATGAAATGTCAACTGGGCCACATGGAACAGTTGACGCGCTACGACCCACAAGGGCGATTGAGTGTACACTGGTAGTGGATGCAGACACTGCAAGCTACCAAATACAGTGGAAACTCTAAGGCATCTTTAGTGCGGCTGTCAAGCACTCGCTAGGAAAAGATTGAAATGCCCGGGGGTCAACTTTTCAAAGATATAGAAAGAGTTACTTGAGAAGTCTTTGGAGCTTCGCTAGAATTCTTTGAGCTCAACAAATTTCTAACCTGATCTACCGCTGTAGCGTAGAGAGCGAACAAAGCGAGCGTTCTAGGGCGATAGACTCGAGGGTTACAAACC
The DNA here is from genome assembly GCA_964017055.1 of Chloromyia formosa. NCBI lineage: Eukaryota > Metazoa > Arthropoda > Insecta > Diptera > Stratiomyidae > Chloromyia > Chloromyia formosa. Next base: position 132,100,846 of record OZ024814.1, on the reverse strand, counting down.
CTTAAACCGCTGTGTTTGCGTAGCGGGCAGAGCTCACGCAAGGTGAGTGCGAAATAATCTCAATCTCTCACTAATGGTCAAAGACACGAACCACTATGCGACGTCCGATCAATGAAACAACCAAAGTATAATTGAAATTTCTACTTAGACAACGGCTAAGTTCATAACACAGCGGAATCGCAACATGATGTGGCAACAGTATCGAAACAGTTTGGCAGCAACTTTTTGTGTTCTGAACAGCATTCGTATCTAGGCATCCATCAATTGTCAAATTTCCGGCTCAAAACTGACTACTGACAAAAAATCGTATGAAAACGACAGCGTGAGTGTCATTTCTGAATTGTCATCATATGCTGGTCGTAGCCAGCAGAGAAATTTTAGTGATGGAGAAAATGACATTTTTCACAGCATGTTGCGTCCATCAAAAACTCAGTGGAGAGAATTCATAAGACAAATTGGTAACAGTATGCCAACCATTGTGTGTTATGAACTTAGCCAATAAACACAATGGCACTTCACCATCATCGTGGCGCGACAGCCCGACGTCGGGCCTTGGCCGCCTAGATTAGAAAAAAAGTATATTACATTATCAGTTTAATTACCAGAAACCCGAAATCTTTATTGGAAGAACAAGTAATGAGGATTCTATTTAAATAAATTTAATTTACGAGTAAACAACTAAAGCGAATTTAACACATTCATATCAATCGAATTTAATGTAATCAACTAACTAGAAAGCAAAGTAATCTATTGAAAAATATCAGAAGCCGTCGTACATTTCGGGCGACAAATTAATAAATGTCAAAAAAGGTTGCATGTTTGCAACAATGTTGCCTGGCAGCCACACAGGAGTATTTATGGTGCATCCATAAATCTTACAAGGCATTTCTTCTTCATCATGGCCAACTGCAGACATTGTTTTCGCGAAGCAACTCGTGCGTAACATGAAAATTATTACCCGAGGTGACGAGTGCCAATATTTGGTGATCAAAGGAAAAAATTCAAGGAGTTTTGAAACTTGGCGCGATTTGTTGGTTGGTACTGGAAGTAAATTATACTAAAAGTCCCCGCCTATGGGGTGTGAGTTAAAGAACACAAAAAATATGAAAAGTATTATAACCACTATCTTCGTATCTTAAATAGTTTTCAAGATAATCCCACTTACAAAACACTCTTTGCCAGTTGGTTGAAGTGATAATATCATAGTTTTGTGATGTATTTCATCAAATAGTGGAAGCATGAATTTTACCTAGAAAATGGAAAAACTATCATTTTTGTAAGAAATGAGTTCTTTCGCTTTTCTAAATAACTATCATATCTACGAACATCTGATTTATCTCAAATTAAAGTTTATTTAGTTATACCAAAGAGGATTGATATCCTACAAGAGTGATCAGTCCATAGAACTTTCGCCTCTGCCAGTATAGATTTGTATGTATTGATTCTCTTGTGTATCTATGCTGTGTAGTCTATACAATTTGTCAATACATACAAATCTTCTGACAGAGGGGAAAGTTCTATGGAGTGATAGCTCTTGTAGAGTATCAATCCTCTTCGGTTATACCAAAAACAATCCTTATCATTTTCCTCGTGGGACTATAATTTTATTCGAAATTTGGAATACCTACATTACAAAAACGATGATTTTCCCACTTCGTGCGAACAAACGAGCATTTAACAAAGAGTGTTTTTCAAGTGAGATTCTCTCGAAAACTATAAAAATTACGGAAAAAGTTGTTAGAAAAATTTTCATGTATTTTTTAACTTCGTCTTAGAAAATTTTTAATTAACAATAATAGTTACGGAGATAAAAGCAAGATTCGAAAAAAAAACTCCCCTTTGACCCCCGCGCGAACTCACAGGTGGGGGTTTTAGTATAATATACTTCTAGTATCAACCAACAAATCGCACCAAATTTGAAAACTCCATGAATTTTTTCCCTCGATTTCTACTCGTCACCTAAGGTAAGTATATTGCCACTTTTAGTTCGACTCGCCTTGCAATATGCATACTCGTCTAAATGACTACATATGAGCAACACGCTGAAAACTTCTGAATTACTTGGACGGACATAAACCACAAGGCCTCCTTCGTCATTTATTGCCTAATTGTTAACCCTGTTCAATACCATTTGAGGATTCTAGTTACTTTATGATTAAATTGTTGCACCAAAAGAACGAAGTTCCTTCAGAACATGATAATACGAAGAGCGATATTGGTTTTCCATTAGTTTACCGCCTTTAAATTATAACTAAAGAAAGCGGTTCGAGTTAAGTATGCATGCATGCAATTTGCAGTACAGGAATACAACGCGGCTTAGACTAGAGCTGCAACATTGACTCGAAATATGTAATATGAAGAAGCAGCAGAACTAATGTATCATAAATATGTAATAGGCGCGTTTTTTTTTTCAAACAGTTCAGATCAGAGCAGAACAAAAATTGCACGTGTTACACTAACAAAATTGTTCTATACAGAGCAGATTTTTAGTGTAATGCTACTTTGCCTTAACCCCTAGCGAGGCATAGCGCGTCAACTACTCCTGCGCGCCATCGTACTCTGTTCTGGGCAATGGGGCGCAACTCCCCAAAAGACTTAGGGCGACCACAGAGTGAAAGCTGAAGCTGATGCTTATGCTGGTGTTTTGATTGCGAACACTCTGCGAAGAGAAATATTCACATGAAACGTGCTCATGAAGCTTCCCCTCCCCATGTTGCAGAAGATTACATTCGTAATTGTCGGGTGTATTCGTAATTTTTATGTGTCTTATGAATGGATTTTATATGTGAAATCACTGGACAATTACGAATGCGATCTTGAGCTTTAGCGATAGCATGGGCAGGGAAAGCTCCATGAGCACGTTTCACGCAAGCGTTTCTCTTCACTAAGTGTTCGCAATCAAAAACCAGCATAAGCATCAGCTTCAGCTTTCACTCTGTGGTCGCCCCTGAGAAGAGAGAGAAAGAAGGAAGGATAATCCCAATCTATGTACACTAAATTCTCTGAAGCAATTCCACCTCATTCCATCCCGTGGAAATTAAACAGAGAGGAACACGCCCTCTACCCTGGAACACCCGCCCGGTCCACATATTCCAATCACTTCCAATATCACTTGGGCCAACGTGTCAAACTCACAATGGCCTTGAACATATGGTCGCCGCGCGAAACGAACGATTGTGTAAAAAAATCATTTTAAAGTGAATAAAAACAATAGTTGTGAATGATAGTGATAATAAAACAATCGATAAGAACTAGTTTCACTCATCACATAAGACAGTGAAGTGTCTTTAACAATTTAAATAAAGTGCCTTGTGAGTGATTGGAAAAGCGTGTACACGCGAAAATTCAAAGGAATTTCGTTTTTCAGGTAAGAAAATAAGGTTGCGTATGCGCATTAGGATGCAGTGTATATGGCCCGCTATCAGTTTCATTCAGAATTTGAATAAAACCAGCGAAATTCTGAATATGTA